>JZKD02S2373348.1:111371-125197 GCA_000966675.3 Picea glauca
GTAGTGTACCACTGGATTGTAGTTATGTACTACTATGGATAGACACAGTTGTGTTTTATTTTGTTTCGATTTCCTTGAAGACTATCAGCAGTATTGGAAATGATTATCAGTTAGATGGATAATCAAAGGACAGAGATTTTCCAGACGGAAAGTGGTTCAGAGCATTTACTCTTCTAGATTAGAAGAATGGCTCGTGTATCACTCTGTGGAGTGAGCATCATGTCTGATTACTCAGATAGAGTATGGTTTTGAGAGATGATGCAGCTAATGACACTGATGATGATGACGGTGCTTATGATCTAGTCATGATCTAGTCTATACAACTATGTTGATGTTACCGGGTGAATGATATGTTTTTGTGCTCAAGACCATTACCTGTAATACCTCCCTAGCTAGGAGGGAGTGTTGATATTATGGTAGGTGCGGGAGGTATTTACCTCCACGTGTAAACCTGACAAGGATAGAATACTCCGGGAAGCAAGAAGAAACCCTAATGAGTTGACTAATAACCCTAGAAGACTTGTCGACTCAAGAAGATAATTTATATTAGGTTATTAGCCTCCAAGAGAAGAAGTCGGCCGGAAATAATAATATATACTGAACAAACAGATACCCAGAATGAGAAGTCGACCCAGGCAGTTAGCCAGAATTAGTATAAATACAGGGGGCCAATTCTCATTCTGGCAGGTAGTCTCAGAATTGCAGAGCAGCAACTTGTGCGCACTGCAGTGCCCAGTCTTGTGCGCAGGTTTGAGGAGAGTTGGCGGTGCAGCTGTTGCAACTAGCAGTTACGTTTTGGCTTGGAATGTCTCTTGGCTAGGGTTTGGATTATCTGATCAGCTCTTGTTGGTGCGATATCCTTGGGGAAAGGTGTGCTACCCTTTGTTTGGCTATCTAGCCTAGGGTTTCCAGAGTGATTCTCTGTCAAGGTTAAGGTGCTCGGAGGGTGGCTTCGACCTATGGTTGGGTGACAATAGAGATATTGTCAATGGTAAAACGAGCACATCCATTATATTCTAACACAACTAGGTCTTGTTTTATTATTTTTTATGGGTCCCTTTGTTTCTTGCTGAGAAGCTTTTTACTGCTTTCTCAGGGATCCCTGGGCGAAGCATCTCAAGGTTTCATTCTTTGGCTTCTATCTTTTTCCAGCTAATTTTACCCTACGGGTCGTTAGCCCCTTCTTCCCACAAGGTAAGGTACAACTCTTAAATATTTGGTCAACCCAATGCCCAGACCAGTGTAATGGGATGGATGAGCGGGAGAAAGATGGAAAGTGGTAAGTATGGTGGGAGCGAACGATGGCTTCTCATGAATCCCCCCAGTGGCAACTCAAAACCTGTGTACTAGCTTTACTAGGGCATCCTGTCATTCCACCCAAATATGGTCAAGTGGATAGGTATAAGATCCAAGCACCCATTAGAAACAAAAAGAATTAAATGCACATATTCAAAGGTTTTGAGGATCAAAGTGACACATACCATGATACCCGGACGTATTACCTTATGGAGCAAGATCCATTTATGCTACAGGACCAGGCCGAGGTGATGGATGTTGTTGTTGACAAAGTGGAGGCGTTGAAGAATGAAAAGATGGGCCCTCCAGGGCCATGCTCAAGTCGATTAGTCTCTCGGTACTCCATGTTTAGGACCTATGGGCCTCGAGACATAATCTCCTTAGTTATCCCTAAACTGGGGGATAACGGGTACCTCAACACATGTTTTGTTGCAATCAAGTGAACACCTCTAGGTTCGACCATATACTGACTCAATGTGTTCACTGCAAAACATATAGTTGGCCTTTTGTTCGTTAAGTACATTGACGAACCAATCATTTGTTTATACATGGTGGCATCCATTGTCTCTGAAGATGTATCACTCAATAACTTTAGATTCATCACCATTGGTGTAGGCATGGCTTTACAATCCATCATTATGAATCTCTTTAGAATCTCTACAGTATATTTTCCTTGGTTCAGGAAAATATCATCTAGTCTATGCCATACCTCTAGATCCAAGAGATAATGCATCATATCTAGGTCTTTCATCTCGAACTCTGTAGCAAGCTTCCTCTTACTTTTAGTGATGAGCTTCTCATCTCCTGTTAGAAACAGGTCATCCACATATAACAATAATATCGTTGGTCCACCATCCACAACCTTGTAGTAAAAGTTGGAATCTACTTTACTCTTGGTAAAGCCCAAGCTCATCAGGAAACTATATGATCTAGCATATCATACCTTGGGTGCTTGCTTAAGCCCGTACAAAGTTTTCTTCAATTTGCAGACATGAGACTCTTCTCATGTACCTTGTGGTTGCTCTATTGTACACTTCTTCTGACTACTGGAGCAAGTGTCTCGTAATAATCTTCTCACTCTTGTTGGGAGAATCTTCTGGCCACAAATTAAGCTTTGTACATCTCTATATTATTATATGTAACATGCTTGATCTTGTAGATCAACTTGGAAGTCACCACCAACTTCCCTTCTGGTCTCGAAACCAAGGAAAAGATCCATATCTCATTCCTTCTAACTGGTTTCCTCCTCAGTCGATGTAGCAAAATATACTGAAACAAGGGAATCTTCCCAGGAAGTCTCATATCTCCTCGAAGCCTATGAAGCTTTGATCTAGTCTCCTCAACTCATGGCACATGTCTGTAAGTGTTGGAAGACGTCTCTCTCTCCCATCTGAATCTGAGGAGGAATACTTTTTGAATGAAAGTCTCTAAGCTACTGACTCTCTCTAAAATCAAGCTCACTCTGAGTCTCCATGCTCCCTCTGAAGCTTGACTCCCTCTGAGTCTATATAATCTTCGGAGCCATCTGCTTACTCTGTGTGTGATGATTTCCTCTGAAGTCTCCTATGAATGGTCCTAGGGAGGTTGCTCCTCCCTACTGGATCGTGAGGGTTGACTCCCTCTAAACTCTAGCTCCTTCTGAGTTGGTACTTGTGGGGTCGCCTGCCTCACCACTGGTGGATCCATCTGCTCCTCATGATATGGCTCATCAATGCTATATATCTGTGCATCCTACAAAATGTCACGAGACCATGTTGGTCTCTTCTTGGTTACTGCAATGATTCTGGGTAGGCCCTTCTAGCTCTACTAACTCTTCCTGATGATCTGAAGAGTGATCAACTGAACTAGAGGGATCTATTCAGTCATCTTTGGAGTCTATTGCTCCTTACAATCAATCTCCATATGAGATACTTTGTAACTCGCAAAAGTACCCTTCTTGCCAGAAGATTTTAACTTCATCCTCTTTTTCTTCGGTACATGGATGTTGATCCGGATGGATGTCGGTGACCTCCCACTTATTCCAACTAGCTCATTTTGGCAGTTTTCCAGTTTGACAGCTTTTCCTAGTTTTCAGGTCCCTGACTTCCAAGGCCGTTTTGAGGCCCTAAACAACATTTTTAGGGCTCGCCACTGTCAAATTGTAAACGGAGTCAGAGTTTGACAACAACATGTGTAGTCCTCAGATAGACCTTTCCAACGAGCTATCATGCACCTAAAACGGAGATCGTATGCAAAAGTTACGACCTCGAGAAGTTGATGGACTAGCTTACCCCAACAGGGGCCACATGATTTTTCGTGCTTCATCTCCTAGGGTTAGGTTTTTGGATGTCTACAGTTTTGGCATTCTTGTTTATTGTAAAAAGGCTTTGAAAGCCTCATTGTAACCATCTTCTTGTGAATGAGCGCTACCATCGCATCTCTTCTTAGAGATAAGTCGCCACCATTCTAGCAAGCTTGTTTTCCGCTGCATTTTACAGTTTCAGCACATTTTCTTATTGAATAGAAACCAATTTTACTATATCTTTGTTATTGTATCTCTCCTATTCTTGTGTCTCTGTGTTAAGAATAATAATAATCTGTATTCATTTTCGTTATGCTCATAAAATCTGAATCAGATGTATACGGTCATGTATACAACTTCTTATCTGGATAGTCTGCTCCATGTCTCAAACTAGAGACTATCTAATATGTTGCCTCCTGCAACTGTCACTATAGCTCCCCTAAGAGTTATTACCTGTGACCTGCCCGGAACAAGAAGAACAAGGGGAAAACAGTAGACAAGAATAATGCTCTTATGATAATAAAAACAAGAACGAGAACAATCATCACAGTAGCTCCTTCTCAAAGCTATCACTTGTGACCTAAAACTGTTTTTGATTGGCTAAGAGCTCATCTTCCTCAAATGTTAGGAAATTGGTTAACGGCCCAAGACCTAGAGGTATTTAGCAAAAGTGAAAGTTTACACCCTTACGAACTACCAACAAGTCCTTTCAGGGGGTGTAGTTTTTCTTGAATAACGGTGATGAGTAAGCCCACGTTGGCAAATAGAAGCCAATAATAATTATCCTCTTTAACAATTGACAACTAAATTATGAAAAGTTTTGCCACCTTCCCAAAAAAATATAAACAAACTTATAATAAATAAACCTTAACTTCAAAAAATATGTACAATCTTAACAGTGATTGATAATAGCCTACTTTGTCACTAGTAACCCATAAATACAATATGACTCGTCCTCGTAATGCAACTATGCTATGCTTCTAATTTGTTTTACTCTTCAAAATGAGATTTGTTGTGATACTTTGTTACTCTTCAAAATGAGATTTGTTGTGATACTTTGTAACACAAACTTTATGGTAATCTTTAGGTAGTGTTTTTACCATGTCCCCTATATTGTTGTGATTTATGTGTTAAATTTGATGTTAATTCTATGAAAGTTTGTGCAAAACATAGACTAGAATTGCATGTTTTATGAAGCCATAGGTTAAATGCACTTGTAGGAGCAAGGTCACATTCAAAATGTTAAGAACATTTTGAAACTCAAACACAATTCAATTTCAGCACATAAATTAGAATGGCATATTTTATGAAGCCATGGGCTAAATGCATTTGTAGGAGCAAGGTCGCATTCAAAACGTTTGAATATTTTGAAATTCAAACACAACTCAATTTCAAAATATCTGATCATAGTTATGACCAACTGTGAAAACTTTCCACTTAAAGCACTTTAATAAAAAAACAGAAAAGAACAAACAATACTCTATGTTACGAGATCACCTAAATTGAATCATAACAGGCATGTAACTGTGATGAATAAATTTCAGTGTTTGGTTACATTAATGTAACCAAATGCTGTAAATTCATCTTTAGGAGCCGATTAACATGCTTCTCTTGTTGCTACATCTGACATAATTGAGTTTGTGATTGCTGCTGCATAGATTGCACTTGGCTGTCAGTCTGATTTGGAAGTTCTTACCGTCCCTGTTGTTGTTGTTGTGAAGCAGATTGTCTCCTCGGCTTAAACAAGTTCAGAATGGCTTGAATTTGCTTCCCAAAAACATCAACCTTGTCTTCTTCAAACCCTGGTGGAATGCTGCTCTTTTGAACGTGAAAATATCCCATCATACGCTGCAATGCGATTTTGTAGGACTTGAGCTTTTCGAATTGATCAGGTACCATGGGCTGCTAAAACAACAATTCCATTAATACTCAAGCCAAACTGAACAAAAACATCAAACTGTCATAACTATTGATATTCATTTTGGAAACAGTTTGGAGACATACATGAAAAACAGTGACTTATCACCATTAATGTTGGTTACTTGGAAGTTAGATTACATTGTCACTAGAACTCCAGCCCACTCTTGCAATCTCATTAGCTTACTTCACTCTATGCTTTTAACATTAACTTGAGCCCACTCTTGCAATCTCATTAGCTTACTTCACTCTATGCTTTTAACATTAACTTGTAATATTTTCGTAATGCCACCATACCAATTTACCAACTAGACAATGGTCAAAGTAGTCAGGGAAGGAAAAAATGAAACATACCTGCAGAAGTCTCATTGAAAGCTTGGTAAATAGATTTTCTATCTCTGGATAATACATCGCCTTCAGATTTTGTAGCTACAAAAAGAAAACAACAATTTCTATTACTTTCTCTGTTCACGAGACACCAAAGATGTGTCAAGGCATCCAATCTCAACAGAATTTACAACAGATATAGCCTCTCTCAAGATTGGAGCCAAGCAGATATGTTAGCCCTCCTCCCTAACGTAGAGAAGTCTAGTCCATATAATCACAGCTTGTCATATGATTTAATAATGAAATATTAGATGCATTTTCAGAAAAAGAAAATAAAAATATCAAGGCATTCAGATTGAAACAGAGGGAAAAAAGCATGAATTTCAATTCTATCTAGGAATCTCTTATGAGTTGTAGCATTCATTCATGGTTGTGAACAATTAAGCAATGAAGATGACCAACATCTCTCCAGAACAAAAGAAAAATCAATATTCTTTACAGAAAGAGCACCTAGGCTAACATATACAAGATAGATCTCATTGTGAAGAATGATGATCCATACACCAAGACGAATGCAAAGAACCTTCTAGAAAACCGTAAATTTTAAGAAGAATTAGTATGTATAAGATCTCCCTTCTCGATAAACCTTCTCCTGCGGTGAAACTAGCAGATGGAGGCCTAAAGCATTGAATCTCTTGCATCTGCATACAGGCATAATGAAATTTGTAAATATCAATTTTTTATGAACTTTGAAGATTTAAAAATACTTTATATTTCAATAATTTTGCAAAACGTTATTAAAAAGTGTGAAAAACATTAAACATAAGCTACAACACACGATTAAAATCATTCCAGAAAAGCTGCAATCAAAAGTTCAAAATAATAAAGATCAAGTGGCAGCAGCCAAACCCTAAGAATGCTCTGAAACTGAATGAAAACTGAGAAAAAGAGGAAGCAAGCTACATAAGTATCAAATTTGACTGAGGGTTTTTTTCAAATCATTCAACGTATCGACAAAGGCTTTTTCTTCCAAAAGCAATTTAGTTTAATCCATATCCCAGGGAAGGAAAAGGAGGATTTTCATCATAAGGGAAACAGAATTATCCATAGTAGCTCTAAAACAAGTTCTTTTCCTTTTCCAGATTGGGAAAACTATATGCTGTTTTCAGTTTGGTGGAAAATACAGGCATTGATCTATTTCCTCATCCATTAATATCGTGGCTTAAACCATGCTTGAAGTTGCAAAAATATCCCGGGATATGTAGAAGTTTCCCTAAACGAAAGATGATTAAGGTTAAAGTTGTGCAAAAAGAACAGATTAACTGCTATTCTAGGCATCGTGATGTAGGAGCAGCAATGCAGATTCCAGTCATAGGACGAACGGAGACCAAAAACACCGACACTGTTTGATCTACAGCCTAAGGAGTCGACAGAGCACAGTCATTTCGGGATTTAGCACGTGTAGGAACCCTAAAAATCATCACCGTCAGTCTGTTAGCCGAGAACTGTTAGATTTGCAGCGCTGCACATGGGGTGGAGTTCAAAATTCTCTTTGAGAGAATCCGCCAGGCTTTAACTGCCGTCCAATCAAGCTCTTAATCCACCTGTTCACATTGTTTTGGAGCTCATCCATCATAAGTACACGGAGAAGAGGAATCGCCCACTTGAAATTTCACGGTGGATTAAAATCAACGTACCATTCTTTATTAATTTTTTTAACGATTATTAAAAGGTTGTGGATAGGAATGGTGGTATCTTATATTTCCTCTGCAAGTGGAAGGTTAATATCAAAGGTCATTAAAGTTCGAAGGGGGAAAAATTTACGAGGCCGTAGCGCATTTTTTGGGGCAGATATTTATTTAATGAACCGTTTAAAGTTTTAATGGGAAGAGTTATTATATGGAGTATGTTTTGTTGGCCGCGAGGAGATTAGAAGAGGGAGAGGGCAGAACGAGAGAGGAGGAGCCCTCGCTGGAGAAGTAATGGTGGAAACAGAAGGGAGGATTATTATGACAGGTGTTCAGAAGAGCTATGGTTCAAAAAGGAGGAGATAAAAGAGGAGAAAGAAAATAAAGAGGGAGGTTGATCACAAGGGGGTGCGCATTGAGAGTCGTTTTAGGGTTTCAAACTTGAGGGCTCTGCGGCTAGGTCTTGCTAGCCGCATCCCTATTATTTTCTTCGTGGTGAAGCACAAGTGCGGGCTCTTCCCTTTCCAGAGCGGGCGGGCGAGACCAGAGCGGGCGTGCGGGAGGCGGCTCACAGTTTTTTTAGTCGGCATCGAGGCCTGCAGGGGGTATCTTTGCGGTCTGGTGGTGGCTTCTGTGGGTTTTGCACGGTGGGGTGATGATCGGCGGCGGTGCAGAATCGATTGGCTGCAGTGGGGGCATCCGCGTGGAGCGCCATGGAGGGCGCGAGGGGCCTATCTGCGGCCAGATTTCGTTTTTTTTCTACTGTTGTTGTTCGGTGCCTCTTTTCCCGTTGCATTTTCCTGTGTTCTCATTCTGTTTCTTTCCTTAGGGTTTGGACCAGTGCTTTGAGGTCCATTTTTGAGGGCGTGCGGTGTTTTGATCTATACTTTGAGGTCTTCTGCGGCGTGCGGTATTGATCAAACACTTCGAGGTCCTATTGTGGGCGTGCAGCTACGGGTTTAGCTTCTTTATCTGGTCTCGAATGGGTTTTTTCTGCCTTGTATATGGTTTCACTTGTATACAACGTGCGTGTTGTGTTGGGTTGTTTGTTTTTGTTTTGCTTCTGAGCAAGGATGTTGGAGTAGTACTGTAATGGACACAGCTGAATGCTGACTTTGTAAACGAATTTATACTCTATATAAATTTGAGTTAATTTTTTTTGGAAAAAAAAAAAAGACTTAGGCAAAGAATTCAAGTTGCCCATCAAAAAATGTAGCGGTGAATTTTATTATGGTTTCTGGTGATTTTTTTTTTTTGGTTTATGTAAGCCTCGCTGAGACTAAGACCGGGAGGCAAAGATTTCGTAGACGAAGTAAGCGCTCTATGAACTAAATCATATTTCCAGTTTCTCATTGTCCATTGAGGCCTTTGAAAAGATTGTATAATTTTGAGATATAATGCACTTGCAACTGAAGCCCTTTAAGGCATTGTAAATGTAAGTTTTGTAAAATTTCTGAAGTTTAATGAAAGGCCAGCTGAACTAGTTTGATGTAGAAATTACTTCCTGTCTGTGTTTAATTATTGTGTATTTATGAGTATTGAATTGATGTGCCTTTAGGTGATTATTTATGTGAATTTCAGAGTCTATTGTGCTCTAATGTTTTTGTGTGTGGATCTAGTAGAATTTCTGCAGGGCACAGAGATCCCCTCTGCATTAAGAGGTATCAAAGTAGGTGTACCCTATTGGAAAATTGCAGCTCCAACAACGAAAGTTGTAAGGTACAGTTGCACAACAATGAAAGTTGTTAGGTAGAGTTGCACAAGAAAGAAGAAGAATAGCTGTAGCTGCGGTTGGGTAGATGTTGTGGAGAGTTGAAGGTGCAAATCAATAAGGAAAAGGAAATTTAAGTTGTGGGTTTGAAGAAATGTGGGCAAAATAGGAAATTTTACTCGTGGTTGTTGGAGGCCCTGAGAGCTTGATCGAGAGGAACCTAGTTGGAGTTGGAAGATTGAAGGGCAGATATGAATATTTGCTAGTGGAGAGAGTACGGATAGCTCCAGTGGGTATAGCTACCATATCAGAAAAGTTAAGCGGGAAAAAGCTTCAACAAGAGATGGCTTACATAAGGAGTAAAGATTGGAACTGTGAGCAGAAGGTCTTATGAGTAGAAGGCCTTAGAGGAACCTTGTTTGGACTTCGGAAAAATTATGGTTGGGTTGGAAGCAAAGGAGGCAGCTCCAAGGGGTTGGACAAAAGAAGAAATCTAAGAAGATGGCCAAGAAAACCCTTTACCAAGAGAAAAGTTCGAATGTTTTAATAGAAGAAATGAGACCTCTCACTAAAGTTGAGGCTCTAGCAGTAATGGAGTAGATGTTGTCAAGAATGGCTGCCTTAGAGCGCATGGAGAAAACAAATTGCTAGGTTGATATGGAGGATAGTGAAGATGAAGATCTCTCAGTTGAAGAGGATTATAAAATGAAGGTGGTGATGAGTTCATAGAATGTCCACTAGAGGAAGGTGAGTCCTTGGAAGATGTTCCTTGGGAAACACAAGTTGTATTTGGTGAAGTGTTTGAAGAAGATTATGAATGCAAAGATGTCAACGGGGAACGTGAGGTTGTAAGTGAAGAGGACATTGTTGGGTTGGTAGCAATTAAAATGGAAGAACGTGTTAAACTTTAAACCGAGCAACAAATTTTTAGTGCCGATAATTTAACTACCCAGATTTTAATCGCTGCTGATATAAAACTCTGTAAACGATGCAGAAAAATTACGGCTGAGTTTATAACATATATGCACAGCAAAAAAAGAAACTGAAACCAAGCACATAAAACATTCACAACAGAAATTTTACTCTGGAAACCCCAGTGTGGGGAAAACCAGCAAAGAGGGGCTTTATTGGCTTCAAAAGAAATTATTACAGCAGCAACAAATAAAAAATTTCTTACAGAAATTTGCCTTTTCCTGTAGTTGTATGGCCCAGCTCAAATCGGCCTGTACGACCCTGCTCATATCGGCATGTACGACCCTGTAGTATAGCCCAGTACGGCCTACTGTAAATCAGCCTGTACGGCCCAGAAATTCGTCCTGCTCAGTTGCTGAACTGAGCCCAGAAATTCGGCCTCTGCTGCTACAACAGTACAGCTAGGTCTGCCCTCTTCCTGTGCTGCTGTACGGCCTCTCCTTGCTGCTGGTACAGCATGCACTTGGCCCTCTATCTCTGCTGCCAAGTCACCCTTCCTCTCAGCTGCAAACTTGCCCTCTTCCTCAGCAAAGCGCCCTCTTGCTCTTCATATTAATGAGTGTCCTCACCCTTTGCCTCAGCTCCTTTTTATATTTTTCATTTCACTCTCTTTACCCCCTCATAAACTTCTAGAAGAATTTAGAAAGTTCACTCAAGTGAAAATTTAATTACCAAAGTCAAAACTTTAGAAATCTGAGTTATAAAGCCAATCAAAATTATTCGATAATTTTTGTGCTTTTCCTAAGTCAAAACTTAGGATAAAAATAAGATGTTAATTTGGGTATTAAATAATTGTCTCCGGCATGCCTGGACATTTAGGCCTAAGCCGAGACACCTTCCAAGCTACAAATTTAACACTCCCTAGCGAGGAAGTGGTCTGCACCACCCCCAACTTATCCTTGAAGAAGACGAACTTGTTCACCTGTAGGCACATACTATAGTTTCATTGTCCTTTTCTGCACACAAACCCTAAAGAAGTGAAATATGATCTCAATGTGTTTGGATCTGTCATGGAACACTCGATTTTCATAGAGTTTGATGCAGCTCTGATTGTCATAGTGTATGACAGTAGTCTCCAACCCCTGGCCAAACAACCCTGTGAGAAGCTTCTGAAGCCAAATGGCCTCACATCCTGCTAAGCTAGCTGCCATGTACTCTGTGCCAGCAGAGCTCAATGCAACTGACTTTTGGTTCCTGTTGAACCAAGAAACAACTCTTGATCCTAAGTTGAAATAGCACCCTGAAGTGTTTTTCCTGTCAATTGTGTTGCCTTCCCAATCTATTTCTGTAAAGCCCATCAACTTCACTCCATCTCCCTAGATATAACTCAACCCATGCTCAACTGTGCCACGCAGATACCTCAGAACATGCTTTGCTGCCACCCAATGTACTCTCTTCGGCTCAACCATGAACTGACTGAGTGTGTTAACTGCAAAGCATATATCCGATCTAGTGTTGACCAGATACATAAGAGAGCAAATCAACTGCCTGTGTAATGTAGGGTCCACTACTTCTATTTATAAGCATCAATCTTCTTCCAGTTGGTCACCATGGGCGTAGACATAGGCCTGCAGTCCTGCATCCTAAATCACTTCAGAATCTCCACTACATACGTCCCCTATCCAAGAAAAATCTAACCATCTCGCTACCACGCCTCTAACCCCAAAAAGTAGCGCATCAACCCCAAATCCTTCA
The DNA here is from genome assembly GCA_000966675.3 of Picea glauca. Classification (NCBI taxonomy): domain Eukaryota; kingdom Viridiplantae; phylum Streptophyta; class Pinopsida; order Pinales; family Pinaceae; genus Picea; species Picea glauca. Next base: position 123,259 of record JZKD02S2373348.1, read on the forward strand.
TCTCGTACTCCGAAGCAAGGTCCCTCTTGCACTCTGCTATCGCCTCTCTCTGAACCTGTGAAAAACCTCTAACCCCAAAAAGTAGTGCATCAACCCCAAATCCTTCATCTCGTACTCCGAAGCAAGGTCCCTCTTGCACTCTAGTATTGCCTCTCTCTGAACCTGTGAAAAATAGGTCGTCCACATACAACACAAGAATGAGTGGCTCACCTCCAACTATGATGTAGTAGAAATCTGAGTCTGCCTCACTCTTGGTGAAGCCCATCCCCTGCAAATAGATGTCCATCCTCAAGTACCACGCCCTGGGAGCTTGCTTGAGCCCATACAAGGCTCTCTTCAACCTGCAAACATCATAATCCCTCCCCTGCACCTCAAAACCCTTCGACTGCTCAATATACACCTCCTCCTCAATGATTCGATTAAGGAAGGTCGTCTTCACATCCATCTAGTGGATCTTCCACCCCATCTCAGTTGTAATAAAGATCACGGCCATGATCAAAGTATACTGCCATGATCAAAGTATACCTGCCTACTAGGGCAAAAGTCTCATTGTAATCAACTCCCTCCTTCTAAGAAAACCCTTTAGCCACAAACTGGCCTTTGAACTTCTCCACACTGCCATCGACAGCATGCTTGATCTTGTAGATCCATTTTGAGCCTATAACTGATTTCCCCTCTGGTCGGGGCAAACCCTCCCATACATCATTTTTCATGATGGAAGCATACTCTTCCACCATGACATCTCTCCACACCTGTTGTTGTGATGCCTCATGAAAGCTGGAAGGCTCGACCTCTAACAACTCACTCATCAAAGCCATGTAACTGGAAAATCTTTGTGGTGCTCTACTCTCCCTGACAGAGGTCCTAGGATCACCCACGTACTCTTGAGCCTCTCTCAATGTCTACTCGACCCATCTGGTCTTCCTTCTCCTGGAAGATGGAGTGTCCTAAACTGGTGGAGCCTCCTGCTCCTCATCCTGCTCTGAAGTCTGAGCATCTATACTTGTACCTGTATCTATAACCTATGACTCCTCTTCCTTCAGAGTCTCAAGCTCTTGATCCCATGTTGTTGTTGGAACAATACCATGAGCCTTCTTAAGGGCTCTATCCTCCTCAAAATTCACATCCCTCCTGACCACTATTATCCTCAATGCAAGGATGTAGACACGATATGCCTTTGAAGTTTCACTATACCCAACGAAGATCCCCTTCTCTGTAGTGGCCTCAAGCTTCGTCCTCTTCTCTGAGGGGACATGACAGTAGACTAGGCATCCAAATATCCGGAAGTGTCCAATCTCTGATTTCTACCCTATAAATATCTCCTCTAAAGTCTTCCTCCCCAACACCCTCTGAGGACTCCTATTTTGTATGTAGACTGCAGTATTGCAAGCCTCTGCCCATAGGAACCTAGGTAGATCTTGATCATACGACATTGTTAGAATATAGAAGATGGTGTGCTCGTTTTACCATTGACAATACCTTCGTCACCCAACCATAGGCCGAAGCCTCCCTCCGAGCACCTTAACCTTGACTGAGAATTCCTCCGGAAGCAAACCCTAGGCTAGATAGCCAAACAAAGAGTAGCGCATCAATCCCCAAGGATAGCGCATCACAAAAAGTTGATCAGATAGTCCAAACCCTAGCCAAGAGATATTCAAGCCAAAACTGAGATCTTGTTGTTGCTGCAGCTGCACCAACTCTTCCTCCAAACTTGCGCACAAGACTGCAACTACAGTGTGCACCAAACTGCAGAACTGCAATTCTGAGATGCTACAAATGAGAACTGGCGCCCTATATTTATATTAATCCTGTCAGTTTTGTTGAGGTCGACTTCTCCTTCTGGGTATGTGTCTGTTCAGTATATTATTATTAATTCTGGCCGACTTCTTCTCTTGGAGGCTAATAGCCTAATATAAATTATCTTCTTGAGCCGACAAGG
>JZKD02S2373348.1:148891-159144 GCA_000966675.3 Picea glauca
GGGGGGGGGTCCGAGTAAGTGGTTTCACTACCACGGGCCCTACCTAACGTGGCGGCTCCTCAAGAACTCAGACCCCCCCCGCTCTAATCCGCTTACTGCCTACTCCCCCCTCCGAGTTCCTACCGGGTTGTTTTTAAATACTGCCCCCGCTCGCCTTTCACCACCTGTTCTCCACTCATGTCCCAACCTATCTACTCCTCTCTCTACGCGCCACTTGTATCCTTCACTACGCGTCGCCAACTCCATACTCCTAATGCCTCCATTGTATTCACACCTCCTCTCACCCTCTGACATATGTCTTCACATGTCACCTACCCTCGTATCCACTCATCCCGTCTTCCTATTGGACGCCCGCCTCCACGTCTTCATGTTCACAACCAGTTCATCACAGTGAAAGCGAGAAGAAGTGTCGAGTACAGTCGAGACAGACTGCGCTTAGCTTCTGAAAGCTCAGACACAGACAGAGCGTTAAGTCTCAGTCACAGGTCGATGCAGATCAGTTCCAGAAACACGTCAGCGAACTCTGCTTATACAGTCGATCATCTCCAGTGGCCTCCAACAGCTCGCAGACATGCTATCGTTCAACACAGAGCTCTGCTCTATCACTCCGAGGCCTATTTTCGGCCAATTCAGTTCCTCCAGCGCATGCATCAGTTTTGTCTCAGAGACAGTAGCAGTTTTTATTTCATTAAGTCCAACATTTTCCTAGATTAGATGCAAGAGTGGTCTTTTGTGTGTGATAAGAACCACTCTTGCTGATTAAGTCCTGTGTCTCAATGAAGTTAATAGTTTGATTTATGAGCAATTAGCTAAATTTAGGTCTCAGTCCCCTAAGGACGAGAACCTCTCCAACTCTTTAAATAGTTAGTTTTTGGATATTGTAAAGGTCAGATTTTTTGGGGGAAGGAATAGTAATACAACAAACTGGTTGGACCCATGCTCTATCACTCCGAGGCCTATTTTCAGCCAATTCAGTTCCTCCAGCGCATGCATCGGTTTTGTCTCAGAGACAGCAGTAGTTTTTATTTGATTAAGTCCAACATTTTCCTAGATTAGATGCAAGAGTGGTCTTTTGTGTGTGATAAGAACCACTCTTGCTGATTAAGTCCCGTGTCTCACTGAAGTTAATAGTTTGATTTATGAGCAATTAGCTAAATTTAGGTTTCAGTCCCCTAAGGACGAGAACCTCTCCAACTCTTTAAATAGTTAGTTTTTGGATATTGTAAAGGTCAGATTTTTTGGGGGAAGGAATAACAATACAACAAACTGGTTGGACCCATTTTATTCATGGATTAAAGCTCTCTACCTGGTGAATATACTCTTGATGACAGTGTTTCGTTCAACTCGTCATGTGTTTTTATTCTTATCTTGAATACAATTTTTGATTTGTGCAACGCACATTTCATTTCCTTTCAGCTATTGTATGACTTATTTTTACTGATATGCAACCTGTCAAACAACTAATGCTTTGGTGAAGATTTGTTTTCTGCAACCTGTGGGGGTTATTGTGTTTTGATACATGTTTGATGTCTTGAAATGATATTTTAAGTATTGAACTTCTTGCAGCAGATTATTCATTGAGTAGTTTGTTGTTTCCCTCTGTTTCTATTATTTCATTGGTCTGTCATTAGTGTGCCATCAGCCAAGGTGGGCTCTCATCCATACCGTTTTGCCAACCCAATCTTGCCTTTGTCTTGGTAGAATAACCCTCTGACCAACCAACAAAAGTTAAAAGGAGCAATCATTCTAAACTGATAGGTGGCCTAGCTTTGTTTTCAGCAGTCAGGTGCAAACCTTAGGACCAACACCCCCATTAAAACAAAAATTCCCCCATTAAAACTTTAAATGGTTCATTAAGTACATAGCCGCCCCAAACTACATGCCACGCTCATAAAATTTCCCCCCTTCGAACTTTAATGACCTTTGATATTAACCTTCTGAATGGCATACGAAAGATAGGGCACCTACATTCATATCAACCACCTTTTAATAATCATTAAAGAAATTAATAAAAAGTGGTGCGTTGATTTTAATCCACCATGAAATTTCACATGGGTGATTCCTCTTCTCCATAGGCATACAATGAATGACCTACGTGAATTGGTTTATTAAGAGCTTGATCTGACAGTGGTTAAAGCTTGGCAAGATTCTCTAAAGAGAATCTTCAACTCCACCCCATGTGCCGCACTGCAAATCTGATTGTTTTCAGCAAACAGATCGATGACTATGATTAATTCATGCTCCTACACGTGCCAAATCTTGAAATGATTGTGCTCCGACAATTTCTTATGCTATAGATCAAACGACGTAGATGTTTTTGGTCTCCATTCATCCTTCGATGCAAATCTGTATCACTACTCCTACATCAGACCCTCTAGATAACAAGAAAGCATGGACTCATGTCGACACGATAGCTTGTGACCAAAACTCCATTGTTTCTCCATCAACATGCATGTTATGTTAAAATGTCTACAAGTGATTTCATGTCCATCTTTCATCTTCCTTTAGCTCCAAATCTTGAACCTTAAATCAGGTATAGTTCTTATTCTTCATCTTTATTGGTGCCATTATTTTGAACATTTTCTTAAGCTCCTTAGTCTCTATTTGTCCCATGTCTTCAACTATCATCATTAACTTCACCATGAAGTCCATACATGTCTATGAACAATAATTTAGTTCCACATGGACTTTATCAATTGCTCCCACTGTACTCTTTATCCTTTCTATCAGTGCCATCATTATCCTTCTTTTTTTCTCAGCATCTTCTATGAACTTCTGACTCCTCATGTCAGTCTGCATGGATAATTCAACGTCCATCTTCTCTTTACAATTCATTCGAACAACTAGCATGGTAATGTCGTTCTCTTATCCTCCATCCTTGTGCTCAAAGCAATGATATTTTCAAATAAATGGTAAGTCCCAAAAGCTCTTTGTTCAACTTCATACAAACCTTCCATACTTCTTTCCCAAATTTTTTTGGATGGCAATCTTCCACCATATGTGCTTACTTGTGCTACCATCCTACAACATATGAACTGTGTGTCTTCCATCCAACACACATTTCCAACAATTTCTTCCACCCTACACATGGATGTTCTTATTATTCCTGTGCTTCTCATTTATATTATCATTGCCCGAGATATGTCATTCTTCTCTACTTTCTCAAGCACAATTCCTTTCTCAAGCTTGTCCTTTCTACATGTAATAATAAAGGAGCCACCAACTTTATCAAGGGCAACCTCAGACATTATACCATCATCACTTTTTACAACTTCTAATTAACTACCACCTTTACTGGCATCTTCTGCAAATTCTTTTTCCTCTTGCACACTCTGCTTACATTCTTGTTTTTCACATGCAGCCTTGTATATGACACCTTCTTCTTGCTTCACACCTACAATTTTCTTCAAATTTGTATTCTACACCAAACAATGATTAGTAATCAAATCAATTAAACCTTTAGGTTCCATCAACAAGCTTGCCATCTTTGTCTTTATTTTATTTGTGGATTTTAACCTCAATATTTCTTTCTTCATTATGACTGTTGTAACAACAATGTTTTCCCATACTTACTCTTTACTTAGTGCTTTTCCTTCTTAGGCAGGTTCCCCATCATTATTTGGCTTTTCAAGCCATTTTTATAAGAGGACAAGTTCTTCTAATCCCATGCTAGTCTTTTTCTTGCTCATAGACAATAGAAAAAATATACTTTCTTCAAAACATGTTGGCTGAAAATATTATTTTTCATTTTCTCCTCCAATTGTAACTCTAGAATGATTGTCTTCCTCCTGCTTACTCCTTGCACACATCAACACATTCTATTAGTAAATAAAACATTGGAGCTTTGTGCTCCATCTCCCTCTTCTCTTGGCTCACTGCTTTCCAAGCTTATGTCTTCTATGTTAGAATAAAAGGGATGTGCTCATTTTTCCATAGACAATATAGCAATATTGTCACCCAACCATAGGCACAAAGGCCACCCCCGAGCACCTTAACCTTGTCAGACAAAATAATTCCGGAAGCAGAACAATAGCCAACCAAGGTAGCGCACCTTTCTCCAAGGGTAGCGCACAAAGCAAGAATAACCAAAGACCAAGAAGAAAGTCCAAACCATAACCAAGAGAAAGTCCAACTAAAAGCCAAAATCCCAGTTGTAACAGCTGCAACTGCAATCCCTCTCCAAACTTGCGCACCACTAGTCTTATGCAGTTGTGAGAGTAAGAGTGACAAATGAGCTCTAGCGCCCCCTTATTTATAGAGCTCTTTGTCACCTTTCCAAGTTGACTTCTTCTTTTAGAGGTTAGCACTTAAAGATTAATTCTTTTATTGAGTCGACACATCTTCTAGGGTTTCTACACATATGTTTAGGGTTTCTCTTGCTTCCCTGAATATTCTAGTCTCGTCAAAGGTTACACGTAGAGGTTAATACCTCCCGCGGCTACCATAATATCAGCACTCCCTCCTAGCTAGGGAGGTATTAAAGGCAATGGTCTTGAGCACAAACAAACCATTCAACTGGTAGCATCATCATAGCCACACAGACTATCTCATGATCACGTAGATCAACTCACGAGTAACATCAACACTATCAACATCATCTGATAGCACCAACTGCATCATCTCTCGAAGACATACTCCATCTGAGTAATCAAGCATGATACTGAGTAAGTCACTCACTCCACAGAGTGATACAAGAACCATTCTTCTAATCCAGACATATGTCCTAGAAGAATAACTATTTCAACAGATGCTGGAACCAACGCCATGGGCTAAAAACACTATTCTTCTAATCCGGACATACGTCCTAGAAGAATGGTTGTCCTGGACCATTTTCTACAGGGAGAATGTTTGTTCACCAACAATCTTTCAACTTGGACCATCCTCCACAGGAAGGATGTCTGTCCACCAACAATCTGTCCTGCCTGGACCATTCTCCGCCTGGAGAATGTCTGTCCATCAACACACTGGCTATCCATCTAGCTGACAATCATCTCCAACACTAGTGGTAGTCTCCGTGGAAATTAGAACAATGCCATCCAATAGAGCACAATTGTGTCTATCCATAGTAGTGCACAATTACTACCCAGTTGTACACAAGCACTCCTATTAGCACACGGCTACTAACCAGTGACACATAGTCACTATCAGTGGATCACATCCACCACAGTAGCATACAACTACTATCCAGAGACTACAATCTCCACAACAATCATATCATCTGATATCAGCCTGCATAAATAATATCATGATACATACTGAGTCATCTGGGCCATTCTTCCACTCACATCTGTGAGATCTAGAAGAGTATCTGCCCTCGAAAAGTAAAAACATCAACCATGGGCTATCTAGACTATTCTTTCCAAGAATGGAAGAATAACTGTCCCTGATTTCTGAGCTTGGACCATTCACCTAACTGGGCCATTCCTCCGGCACTAATCACCGTGCAACCTAGAGAGAATGAGTCTGCCCTAGGGAATGCCTATCCCTGATTGCTGAACTTGGGCCATTCACCTAACTAGGCCAGTCTTCCGACACTAATCACAGTGCACCCTGGAAAGAATGAGTCCGCCCTAGGGAATGACTGTCAAGACCATTTCCTAATGGAAATGACTGTCCTGCACCAACCTCAAAAGAGACCATTCTTCGAAATTGCTCACAACTGTGAACTTTGAAAGAATGACTGCCCGGCAAGGTGGACCATTCTACTTGACCACTACTCAGAGTGACTACCAAGAAGAATGATTGTCCTAGACCATTCCCCCACACTAGCCACAAGGGGAATCATTGTCTATGGTACATCAACAATATATCGGATCATTTTCATTACGAAAATGACTGTCCGATCTGGACCATTTTTCGAACTGGAAAATGATTGTCCGTCAGAAATCTCGAACCACTTTCCGAACTAGAAAGGAATTGCCCAACTTGGACCATTTTCCGAATTGGAAAATGGTTGTCCATAAATCAATAACATATCAATGCTCCCTTCCAACCTAGGAGTAATCACTTCCTTTTTCAATAAGGAAGTCGTCTCCACAAACCCCAACTTGTCCCTTAAGTACACAAGCTTTTTATCTTGTATAGAGGCTTTACCAAAATAATTGTTATCTTCTCATCTGTGGAGATATACTGGAGAATCACTTCTCCCCTCTGGACTTTATCACGGAGAAAATAATGATTGATCTCAATGTGCTTCGACTTGTCATGGAACATCGAGTTCTCTGAAGGCTTCACACAGCTCTGATCATCACAATATATCACGGTCGAATCCAACACCTGATCAGGCCATCCATAAACCAACTTACAAAGCCACACTGCTTCCGTACAAGCATCACAAGCTGCAATATACTTTGCTTTTGCAATGCTGAGTGCAACAGACTTTTGTTTCCTCCTAGCCCTTGACATCGTGGCAAATCTCAAACTGAAACATATCCAAGTAGCACTTCTTTTGTCATCTGCACTCCTTGCCCAATCTGAATCGATAAATCCATGCAACTGTATATCATAACTCAAACGTCCCATAAAACAAGTATACAACTGAGTATTCTCCAAATACATTAACGAGACAATCAATTGTTGATACAGAGATGGGTCTACTGGATCAGAGTCTCTTAACTTCTTTAGATCTGCCATCATGGGAGTTTGCCATGGATTTGCAATCCATCATCCCAGATTTCTGAAGAACCATTTCAATATACTTCCTCTGTCATAGGAAGTTTTCACCACGCTTCTGTTGTACATGAGAGGCTCTGCACCAACTTTGCTTGAATCCATACAAGGTCTTCTTCCATCTCTGCATACAAGGGTCTCTTTCTAGTATACCTCAAAACCTTGAGGTTGCTCTACATACGCTTCTTCTTCAATTACTCTGTTGAGAAGAACATTGTTTACATTCATCTGATGTAAACTCCAACCCATGGATATTGCGGGAGATATAATGGCTCAGGTAGAGGTATATCTGGTTACTAGAACAAGTTGTCATCGTAGTCTTCTCCCTCCTACTGGGAGAACCCTCTAACCCCGAGTCTCGCCTTGTATCTATCAATGCTTAAGTCTTTTTCACAATTTCTCACATACATTGTTCTTCATCACCACTTCCTTCCATTCCTCTTGCTTGACTGCTTTTAGTGGGTTCAAACTGGTTCAATTAGTTGTTCTAACTTTTCTTTCTTTCTTGGAATCTTCATGTTCTTCCTCATGTTTCTCTTCAATGTTGGAGTCCATGAAATCTTCTATAGATTACACGCCCTTTTTTCCTAAGGGCTCCAACCTTCCTCCATAGGAATATACATGTAGATGGACAACCAAGGATATTCAAGGCTTCTTTTCGAAGAAGACTTCTTCTAGAGTCAAACTGAACATGTGCTACTTATCTTGGCTGCTACTTCCAATGAAGAATATGGATAGATATTTCATAGTCTTTACAGATTCTTCTTCAATGGATCATATCGTTGGGGATTAGCTCCCTCCTAATCCCAACTTCATGCCTGAATGAGCAATATGCATGCTCTTCTTTTGGAATTTTGTGATCAGCTCCTTCCATCTGAGAGAGTCCATGCTTTCGTCTGCTATATCTCTCTTTGCTTACTACAAAGTGTCACAAGCCTGTTCCAGTTTCCTTTTTATTTATGACTTCCTTTGAGTTTGACTCCTCTGAGTCTCTTTAAGTTTGTTTCTATCTGTTTTGATTGATGCCCATCTGGCAGTTATATCATCCTTATAAACTTCTTCTATGACAGCTTCCGCAAGGATTGTTCATCAAACATATTTCACAAGGGTACCTGCCCAGAACAAGAACAACAAGAGTAAACAAGAAATATCTATCTAGAGGAGATGTTAGTTCATCTTGCGAATAAGTATAATAAGCATCTATATCAATAGTATTCATATGCAGTCAAGTATTCATTGCACCTAGCAATAATAGAATCTTTCAAAGACTGCTTTCACAATTTGCAATGTAGTAACTATCACCCTTGATATACACAAATTTGAAGCTTAACAATTTAATCAAACCTGGAACCTGAAGCCTCAACTGCTATGGAGGGTGCGCTTGTTCCTTTGAATGCACTGAATCCAAGATTACAACTTGGACAAGGTCTCTAATACTTTTCCTGCAAACACACTCACGTTTTGCTAGATGATATAACTTGGATAGCATATACAAGTGCATACCTTTGAAGTCTTGTAACATCGTCCAACTTGTCTTCCAATCTCAACCTAGATACCATCTTGACAAGCAGAGATTAGAAACTCAATCAAAAGATTCAATGATTAGAACAAGCTAGAAACTCTAAAATTTCAACTTTGACCACAAAATCAATTTGATCGGAAGTCAACCTTTGACTTTGACTTTAACCAAAAATTCAAACCCGACATTTTTGCTAGCTGAGAGTACCAAGAGGTGCGCTAGGCTAGGGCGCATTAGGATGTCAAGGAATTAGGTCAAACACTTCATCATAAGTGCCCGAACACAAGGGTTAGGGTTTGTTGCAGCTGCATAATTAGAAAACCTAGCTGCAGTTGTAACTGGTGCCATAAGGAGCTTAACAAATAACTTTCTAATCTTTATTCCAGTGGTTAGACTGTCTGAAGATAGTGTGGGCCCATAACCTGTTAGAATAAAAGGGGTGTGCTTGTTTTTCCATAGACAATATAGCAATATTGTCACCCAACCATAGGCACAGAGGCCACTCCCGAGCACCTTAACCTTGACAGACAAAATAATTCCAGAAGCAAAACAATAGCCAACCAAGGTAGCGAACCTTTCTCCAAGGGTAGCGCACAAAGTAGGAATAACCAAAGACCAAGAAGAAAGTCCAAACCATAACCAAGAGAAAGTCCAACCAAAAGCCAAAATCCCAGTTGCAGCAGCTACAATTGCACTCCCTCTCCAAACTAGTGCACCACTAGTCTTATGCAGTTGTGAGAGTAAGAGTGACAAATGAGCTCTAGCACCCTCTTATTTATAGAGCTCTTTGTCACCTGTCCAAGCCGACTTCTTCTTTTAGAGGTTAACACTTAAAGATTAATTCTTTTATTGAGCCGACATGTCTTCTAGGGTTTCTACACATATGTTTAGGGTTTCTCTTGCTTCCCAAAATATTCTAGTCTCGTCAAAGGTTACATGTAGAGGTTAATACCTTCTGCAACTACCATAATATCAACATTCTATACGCACACCCACACACTGGTTGTCTGCTCCTCTCACCGTCTCTTCAATCTACCTCATCTTTTTGTTGTTTTGAAGCAATTCCCCCTTCAATAGTTCTTTCTCATCATATGTCACTTCCAATTCTTGCTCTTCCAACTGCTCCTTTGCTTTCTTACTTAGACTACTATGTTTATCTAATTTTGCAACTTGTAAAGTTGCCTCTTTCGTCTTTTCTACTACTGAACCAATAGTGTTCATATCCTCTTCATTTCCTTTAATTCCTTCTTCTATTGCAACATTAAGAAAGTTGTAATATGCTTCCAATCCAATTCCAGTAGTTTCCTCTTCCCATTCTTTGTTCTTGTGCAATCCATTACATGCACAACTATATTTGCTTATACATTGGATCAGTGTTACCGGAAGCGCCCCCCCCCGCTCCGGCCTCGGAAGCTCGCTCGGAGCGAGTTCGCTCAGGAAGTTGGGTAGGAAGCCAGCTTCCGAAATCCAGAAGCGCGCTTCTGGATTTCGGAAGCTCGCTTCGGGGCTCAAAAATGCGCTCCCTGCCCATGAGGAAGCGTTGAACCCCGAAGCGCGCTTTTGGATTTCGGAAGCTAGCTTCCTACCTAGCTTCCTTAGCGAATTGTCAGCGATTCCCGCGCGCTCCCCGTGAGGTCCGAGCGCTTCCACGCTTAAGATGAAAAAATACTCTTTTTTTTTGTTTTTTTGAGTTGAGTTAGAGTGTGGAGTGTGGTTAGGGGAAAGTGAGGAGGGAATAAAAGATATTTTCCCCCTCTCATTTCCTCATTGTTTCTATTTGTGTTTGCTTGAGCTTGGAGGAGAGAGCAAAGGAAAGCTTGGAGGAGAGAGCAAAGAGGAGCTTGGACGAGCTTGAAGGAGAGAGCAAAGAGGAGCTTGGAGGAAGGAACAAAGGCAACCATCTATCTCAACTTTCAACTTGCAAGATTCAAGAGCTAAAGAGGTAAGCCCAAGCCCAAACCCCAACTCTCTCATTTCCTTGGGTTAAATTTGTTTATGGTTTTTTCCTCCTCTCCTACTCTTTCCCATTCCTTTTTCTCCCTCATTTTATTGCAGGTTGTTCATC
>JZKD02S2373348.1:180542-191270 GCA_000966675.3 Picea glauca
CTTGATCTTTATTATTTTGAACTTTTGATTGCAGCTTTTCTGGAATGATTTTAATCGTGTGTTGTAGCTTATGTTTAATGTTTTTCACACTTTTTAATAACGTTTTGCAAAATTATTGAAATATAAAGTATTTTTAAATCTTCAAAGTTCATAAAAAATTGATATTTACAAATTTCATTATGCCTGTATGCAGATGCAAGAGATTCAATGCTTTAGGCCTCCATCTGCTAGTTTCACCGCAGGAGAAGGTTTATCGAGAAGGGAGATCTTATACATACTAATTCTTCTTAAAATTTACGGTTTTCTAGAAGGTTCTTTGCATTCGTCTTGGTGTATGGATCATCATTCTTCACAATGAGATCTATCTTGTATATGTTAGCCTAGGTGCTCTTTCTGTAAAGAATATTGATTTTTCTTTTGTTCTGGAGAGATGTTGGTCATCTTCATTGCTTAATTGTTCACAACCATGAATGAATGCTACAACTCATAAGAGATTCCTAGATAGAATTGAAATTCATGCTTTTTTCCCTCTGTTTCAATCTGAATGCCTTGATATTTTTATTTTCTTTTTCTGAAAATGCATCTAATATTTCATTATTAAATCATATGACAAGCTGTGATTATATGGACTAGACTTCTCTACGTTAGGGAGGAGGGCTAACATATCTGCTTGGCTCCAATCTTGAGAGAGGCTATATCTGTTGTAAATTCTGTTGAGATTGGATGCCTTGACACATCTTTGGTGTCTCGTGAACAGAGAAAGTAATAGAAATTGTTGTTTTCTTTTTGTAGCTACAAAATCTGAAGGCGATGTATTATCCAGAGATAGAAAATCTATTTACCAAGCTTTCAATGAGACTTCTGCAGGTATGTTTCATTTTTTCCTTCCCTGACTACTTTGACCATTGTCTAGTTGGTAAATTGGTATGGTGGCATTACGAAAATATTACAAGTTAATGTTAAAAGCATAGAGTGAAGTAAGCTAATGAGATTGCAAGAGTGGGCTCAAGTTAATGTTAAAAGCATAGAGTGAAGTAAGCTAATGAGATTGCAAGAGTGGGCTGGAGTTCTAGTGACAATGTAATCTAACTTCCAAGTAACCAACATTAATGGTGATAAGTCACTGTTTTTCATGTATGTCTCCAAACTGTTTCCAAAATGAATATCAATAGTTATGACAGTTTGATGTTTTTGTTCAGTTTGGCTTGAGTATTAATGGAATTGTTGTTTTAGCAGCCCATGGTACCTGATCAATTCGAAAAGCTCAAGTCCTACAAAATCGCATTGCAGCGTATGATGGGATATTTTCACGTTCAAAAGAGCAGCATTCCACCAGGGTTTGAAGAAGACAAGGTTGATGTTTTTGGGAAGCAAATTCAAGCCATTCTGAACTTGTTTAAGCCGAGGAGACAATCTGCTTCACAACAACAACAACAGGGACGGTAAGAACTTCCAAATCAGACTGACAGCCAAGTGCAATCTATGCAGCAGCAATCACAAACTCAATTATGTCAGATGTAGCAACAAGAGAAGCATGTTAATCGGCTCCTAAAGATGAATTTACAGCATTTGGTTACATTAATGTAACCAAACACTGAAATTTATTCATCACAGTTACATGCCTGTTATGATTCAATTTAGGTGATCTCGTAACATAGAGTATTGTTTGTTCTTTTCTGTTTTTTTATTAAAGTGCTTTAAGTGGAAAGTTTTCACAGTTGGTCATAACTATGATCAGATATTTTGAAATTGAGTTGTGTTTGAATTTCAAAATATTCAAACGTTTTGAATGCGACCTTGCTCCTACAAATGCATTTAGCCCATGGCTTCATAAAATATGCCATTCTAATTTATGTGCTGAAATTGAATTGTGTTTGAGTTTCAAAATGTTCTTAACATTTTGAATGTGACCTTGCTCCTACAAGTGCATTTAACCTATGGCTTCATAAAACATGCAATTCTAGTCTATGTTTTGCACAAACTTTCATAGAATTAACATCAAATTTAACACATAAATCACAACAATATAGGGGACATGGTAAAAACACTACCTAAAGATTACCATAAAGTTTGTGTTACAAAGTATCACAACAAATCTCATTTTGAAGAGTAACAAAGTATCACAACAAATCTCATTTTGAAGAGTAAAACAAATTAGAAGCATAGCATAGTTGCATTATGAGGACGAGTCATATTGTATTTATGGGTTACTAGTGACAAAGTAGGCTATTATCAATCACTGTTAAGATTATATATATATTTTTGAAGTTAAGGTTTATTTATTATAAGTTTGTTTATATTTGTTTTTGGAAGGTGGCAAAACTTTTCATAATTTAGTTGTCAATTGTTAAGGAGGATAATTATTATTGGCTTCTATTTGCCAGCGTGGGATTACTCATCACGATTATTCAAGAAAAACCACACCACCTGAAATGACTTGTTGGTAGTTCGTAAGGGTGTAAACTTTCACTTTTGCTAAATACCTCTAGGTCTTGGGCCATTAACCAATTTCCTAACATCTAAGGAAGATGAGCTCTTAGCCAATCAAAAATAGTTTAGGTCACAAGTGATAGCTTTGAGAAGGAGCTACTGTGATGATTGTTCTCGTTCTTGTTTTTATTATCATAAGAGCATTATTCTTGTCTATTGTTTTCCCCTTGTTGTTCTTGTTTCGGGCAAGTCACAAGTAATAACTCTGAGGGGAGCTATAGTGACGGTTGCAGGAGGCAACATATTAGATAGTCTCTAGTTTGAGACATGGAGCAGACTATCCAGATAAGAAGTTGTATACACGACCGTATACATCTGATTCAGATTTTATGAGCAGAACGAAAATGAATACATATTATTATTATTCTTAACACAGAGACACAAGAATAGTAGAGATACAATAACAAAGATATAGTAAAATTGGTTTCTATTCAATAAGAAAATGTGTTGAAACTGTAAAAGCAGCGGAAAACAAGCTTGCTAGAATGGTGGCGGCTTATCTCTAAGAAAAGATGCGATGGCAGCGCTCATTCGCAAGAAGATGGTTACAATAAAACTCTCAAAGCCTTTTTACAATAAACAAGAATGCCAAAACTCTAGACATCCAAAAACCTAACCCTAGGAGATGAAGCGCCAAAAGTCATGTGGGCCCTGTTGGGGTAAGCTAGTACATCAACTTCCTGGGGTCGTAACTTTTGCATACGATCTCCGTTGTAGGCACATGATAGCTCGTTGGAAAGGTCTATCCGAGGACTACACATGTTGTCATCAGACTCTAACTTTGTTTACAATTTGACAGCGGTGAGCCCTAAAAACGTTGTTTAGGGCCTCAAAACGACCTTGGAAGTCGGGGACCTGAAAACTAGGAAAAAACTGTCAAACTGGAAAACTGCCAAAATGAGCTAGTTGGAATAGGTGGGAGACCACCGACATCCCATCTGGATCAACATCCATGTACCGAAGAAAAAGAGGACGAAGTTAAAACCTTCTGGCAAGAAGGGTACTTTTGCGAGATACAAAGTATCTCATATGGAGATTGATTGTAAGGAGCAAAAGATTCCAAAGATGACCGAACATATCCCTCTAGTTTAGTTGATCACTCTTCAGATCATCAGGAAGAGTTAGTAGAGCCAGAAGGGCCTACCCAAAATCATTGCAGTAACCAAGAAGAGACCAACATGGTCCCGTGACATTTTGCAAGATGCAAAGATATATAGCATGGATGAGCCATATCATGAGGAGCAGATGGATCCACCAGTGGTGAGATAGGCGACCCCACCAAGTACCAACTCAGAAGGAGCTAGAGTTCAGAGGGAGTTAACCCTCACGATCCAGTAGGGAGGAGCAACCTCCCTAGGACCATTCATAGGAGACTTCAGAGGAAATCATCACACACAGAGTAAGCAGATGGCTCCAAAGATTATATAGACTCAGAGGGAGTCAAGCTTCAGAGGGAGCATGGAGACTTAGAGTGAGCCTGATTTCAGAGAGTCAGTAGCTTAGAGATTTTCATTAAGAAAGTATTCCTCAAATTCAGATGGGAGAGAGAGACGTCTTCCAACACTGACAGACATGTGCCATGAGTTGAGGAGACTAGATCAAAGCTTCATAGGCTTCGAGGAGATATGAGACTTCCTGGGAAGATTCCCTTGTTTCAGCATATTTTGCTACATCGATTGAGGATGAAGCTAGTTAGAAGGAATGAGATATGGATCTTTTCTTTGGTTCCGATACCAGAAGGGAAGTTAGTGGTGACTTCCAAGTTGATCTACAAGATCAAGCATGTTACAGATAATAATATAGAGATGTACAAAGCTTAATTTGTGGCCAGAAGATTCTCCCAACAAGAGGGAAAAGATTATTACGAGATACTTGCTCCAGTAGTCAGAAGAAGTGTACAATAGAGCAACCACAAGATACAGGAGAAGAGTCTCATGTATGCAGATTGAATAAAACTTTGTACGGGCTTAAGCAAGCACCCAAGGTATGATATGCCAGATCATATAGTTTCATGATGAGCTTGGGCTTTACCAAGAGTAAAGAAGATTCCAGCCTTTACTACAAGGTTGTGGATGGTGGACCAGTGATATTATTGCTATATGTGTGTTGCCGTCCTTATACACACTTGCAAACGTGAGCTAGGTTCGGCTCACTTAGTGTGTCATTGGAGGCACAATGCCTAGGTTCACAGCTAACGCTGTCACTTTGACCGGAACCTCTTCCGTCTAGGCTCATTCCTAGGGAAGCAAAGGGGGGCAGTCCCTAGTTTTTAGATTAGTTTTAGAGTTAAGTTCTAGGAGTTAGTTTTAATTTGTTAAGGCTTGGGGGATTCTAACCTAAGATGCTAAGGCAACAATGCAAGGTGCAAGGGTTAGAAGAGGTTGGAAAAGATTGGGAGGGTTATGTTATGCTTAAGGAATCTCTCTCCAACTATTATTCCACCTTTTACATCCTTTAAACTCATTATTACAATTTTACATTTTTGACTTTAATAAGCTTAGCAATTAAAATTGTTGTTATTGACTGACTGACACTCCTAGTGGACAATCACCTAGTAAAAGTTGTCCAACTGAGCTGAAACTTGGTTTATGGGTGTAGGGGGTGCTATTCCATTTCTTTTGAGTACAAATACCCCTATCAAAAATCTAAAGACTTAGTTTTTACAATTATTGCTCAAAAATAATTAATTAATTAAATAATTAAACCTTCAAACTTAGAGAAATTTAATTAAAAATTAATTAATTAAAAAAAAAAAATACTAGACTCAACGAAATTCCGTGAAACTTTCTAAGATGTCTTGCATGGTCATTTACAATGATTTCCTATAATAGTTACCAAAAGATAAATCCACTAGAACGCCATTCACCACTTTGAAGGAATTATTGCAAGTGTGAGGGAAAAACTCAAGGGAAATCAATCAGGCTAAAAAGCCCAATTGATAATCTGAGGATAAAAAACCCTCGATGAAAGGAACTCTACCAGTGAATCGATCCCAAGGTAACTGATCTAGACATGACTCATGCAGACCTATTACATTATTAACCCACGTAGGGGTGTGCAAATTCCAATTACAAAAAGAAGTGTTGGGGCCAAACATGCCCTGTAGAACCAAAGTCTTCGACAAATTTGCATCTGATGATGCATTTCTTCATGGCACATGGAGTTGACCACCTATGTTGGAGAGGCGGTCAACATCTGGCTCCACATGGGGACGTGTGTTCGATCTTCTCACTCGAGACAGAGAGCATACGAGAATCCAACACCTACAACAAAGTGTTCACCAATAACCAACATAAGAATACATATATACATGATTAAATCAATGAATGTTATATACAATATCTACATAATGAAATAACCAACATACAACATCATTAGTTTACAACAAATGAAATCTATAGTATAGAAATTTTTTCTAAGTATACATTTACATAATGAATGAAATAATACAAAACTGAAATACAAGGAAAAGGGTTAGAGATACGTTACAGAAGGTGTCCCTTTGGACACCAAGTTGCCCCTCATCTGAAGAAAAGTTTGAGCTGTTGCCCATTCCGTGGAATGTTAATGGGCTCACCATCCAAATGGCTGAGATGAAAATAATTCGACCCTACTATTTCTCTGATCAAATATGGCCCTAACCATAAGTTGTCAAATTTGTCGTGTTTTCCAGGTTTCTCTCTGTCTTTATCCCATAACAAAACTATATCACCAACCATGAAGTCCCTTTGTCTGGTTGACTTGTCAAAAGCTTTCTTAACCCTGCTCTGATTTTTGCAATTTTGATCATAAGCCTTTCGTCTGATTTCATCTAACTCAATGATCTGATTGACCCTGTTTTGAACTGCATCCTACTCTGTGGAAACATCCTCAACTGACCCATAAGTAGGAATTCTAAGGTGCACTGGCAACCTAGCCTCCAAACCATACACTAACTCAAAAAGACTCTTTCCAGTAGTTGCTTTCTTTGTTATTCTGTCGGCCCATAATGCATGTTTGATTTTACTATCTCAGGATTTCTTATTTTCACCGACTATTTTCTTAACAATGGTCATTAAGTTTTTATTACTTGATTCAGCTTGACCATTTCCTTGGGGATAGTAATATGATGCATGTGATAAGATAATACCATACTTGAAGCAAAAAGCTGACATCTCGGTTGAACAAAAGGCCTTGGCATTATCTGAAACTATCTTTGATGGGACCCCAAATCTAGTTATGATTCTGTCTTCAAGGAAATCCATCATTACCTTTTCAGTTGTTGACTTTGTAGGGATGGCTTCAACCCATTTTGTAAAGTAATCTGTAGCTGTGAGAACCCATGAATAACCATTACTTGAATTATCATTAAACTTCCCGATGAAGTCCAAATCCCACTGTTGAAAAAGTGCTTCAACCACCACTGGTTGCAAAGGAAGTGCTGCTAATTTCTACTTTCCTGTGAAAAACTGACATGGCTCACATTTCCGAACAAGCTGATGCACATCTAAAAATATAGTGGGCCAATAATATCCTGTTCTGAGGATTTTGTGGGTAGTAGTTTTAGCAGCAAAATGTCCACCACAAAACCCTCCATGGAATTCATCCATTAGTTTCTTTGACTCAATGTCATCCACACATCTAAGGATAACCCCATCAAGATTTTTCCATCTTAATCCATCTTTAGTAAGGACATATTTGGAAGATTTTAACCTTAAAGCCCTTTTCTTGTGTCCTACTAGATGGTTTGGACAAGTCAAATTTTTGAGATAAAAGATAATGTCTTTGTACCATTCCACTTGTTCAAGCTTTAATAAATTAACATGCCATTCTTCATTGTTGATTTGGTTAACCATATCCAAGGCTTTCTCATTACTTTCTGTCAACATTTTAGCCAAGCCTTGACCCTTAATCAATTTAGTTGGCTTTATTTCCAAATCATACTCCTGGATTTTAGCAATCCATCTACCCCTTGAGCCCAATCCTTCTACTCGAGATAAAACATCTTTAACCGCAGAATTAGGAACATAACCAATCACCTTGGAATATCCGATGAAGACTCTGAAATGTTTGAGTGATTTAACTAAGGCATAAGCTTGCTTCTCAAACATGGGATATTTTAATTCTGAATTTTGCAAGGCCCTACTCATATATGCAATAGGTTGATCATGGCCTTGATCATTTTTTTGAAGCAACAAACCAACATTTGTGTCTTCAGAAGCAAAAGAGAAAATCTGAAAGTCTTTCTCATAGTTTGGGCTAATAAGGACCGGAGCTTCACATATGGAAGTCTTAATCTGTTCAAAAACCCGCTTACTTTCATCATTCCATTCAAATTTTACGTCCTTCTTAAGTAGCTTATATATAGGCTTCATGATTTCAGCATAGTTGGGAATGAACCTATGGACAAAATTGGTTTGCCCTAAGAAGGATTGGAGAGCTTTCTTTGACATAGGCAAAGGAGCTTTACTGATGACTTCAACTCTCTCTGGGTCTAACTTGACCCCATCTTTTGTAATTATGTGGCCCAATAATTTACATTCAGTCACCCCAAAGACTGACTTAGCAGAATTTAGAGAAATTCCAAACTCTCTACATTTATCCAAAACTTGCCTAAGGTGATTAATATGAGTTTTACCATCCTTAGAAAACACTGTTAGATCATCTTGATTTTTTTCAATCAATTTACCAATCAATCCCCTGAAGGCATAATCCATAGCTCTCTGAAAAGTAGCTCCAACATTTGATAAACCAAATGGCATTCTGAGATATTCAAAAGTTCCCCATGGTGTAGTAAAAGTAGTTTTATGCCTATCTTCTACTTTAAGTCTGATCTGATTATAACCTGAGAAACCATCAAACATGGAAGTCATTCCTGAACCTGTAACCCGTTGAAGTAAAGTTTCCATCTTGGGTAGGGGATAGTTGTCCTTTGTGCAAGCAATGTTTAAATTCCTGAAGTCAATACAAATCCAGATCTTTCCATTCTTCTTCCTAGCAACAACCAAGTTTGAGCACCATGAAGAATGTCTAGTCTGAGTAATGATGTCGGCCTCTAACATTTTCTGTAACTCCTATTGGACCAAAGGAGTTAACTTGGGGTTTAATTGTCTCAACTTTTGTCTAAAGGGCTTAGTTTCTTCCTTGAGAGGAATCACATCCTCCCTATAGACTTTGAGCTCATTATAACTGAAAGCCAAGACATCCCTATATTATTTTAATAACTCGACAATTTGAATCATTTCCTCTCTCAGGGTAGTCTTGCCTATTTTTACCATCCTAGGCTCTTCACTTGTTCCAATGTTAATTTCCAAGTGGTCACATAGCTTTTTCTTTAGTTTTTTTTTTTTTTTTNTTGTGACCATCCTGTCTGTCAAAGTCCCTTTCCAAGGACACAACTCGCCTAGGGGGTGTTTTCAATTCATTATCATTTCCTGCATAATTACAACCCTCCCCTTTGATGTTGATGTCCAAATCTGAAAATTCAGGTCAAAAATTTAATCATCTATTTGTCATCATCAAAAACCTGCCAATGATCTACATTATTAGGAATTGAGGGTCGAAAAACTACTTCCACTGAAATATTCTCATCAATCAAACCCTTTGGAAGTTGAAGTGATGAAGCAGCTACTGCAAGTTCGTCTGCCTTTGCATTCTGTTCTCTAGGAATAACAATTAAGTTGAAAGCATCTAGATCATTTAGTGAGTCCAAAATTGCATTCCTATAACCTTTTAGTCTTTTCAAATTGCAAACAAACTTGTTATTTAATTGTTGTATTACCAAGTCTGAATCCCCTTTGATATTTAGACATTTCAAACCTCTATCTTTGCAAAGTTCCAAACCAAGGAGCAAAGCCTCATACTCAACCACATTATTAGTTGCATCAAACTCCAATCTATAAGAAAATTTCAACACTTCACCATTTGGAGCTTGAAGCACAATACCAACACCTTTTCCTGCTCTAGAAAACGCACCATCAAAGTTCATGTACCACACCTCGTCTAATTCATTATCTTGCACTGTTTCTTCAAAAGGCACAATAGAATGAGACAAGATGACATAGTTACCAAGACCTTCATCAGTTCACTTTAATTCATTCTTGGGAGTCTTGGGATCTTCAACATGATACTTCCTATACACTTCCGTATTTAACTTAAAAGTATTTCCATCTGGGGTAGGGAGAGTAGCATAAGATAGATCCATTTGTAAACTACCACCCAGATCTGCAGTTGTTTTTCTGTTCAATAACATTCCCCAAACATCCGGAACATCAATCACCACAATATCCATTTCAAACATGATATCCAAAAATGCTGCTAAGTATACTTGCAAACCTTTAATCAATCCATGCACTTCTATCGTTTGACTATCCAAGACACAAATGTTATGGTAAGGTCTTGATATTCTTAAATTTAACTGTTCCATCACCTTCTTAGTAATAACATTTGACCTTGCTCCTGAATCTAGCATGCAATTGTGTAACACTTTGTCGTTCACAAGTAAGGAAAGGTAGAAAGGCAAGTTCTTTTCATTCTTCCTGTTAGCGACGAAAGTCACTCCTGGATTGCTAGCAGGAGCAGAGCCCGACGCCCATCAGTTTTATGTCACGGTTTGTTTATAGATGGGGTGACCGAATGAAAGCCAACTCAAAACGATATCATTTCAACTTCAAAACTAGGCCATGCATGCATAGGTGAGCGAGGTCTTATATAAACTTCAGACAGTGAGTTGTAGTAAAGGGTGAACAGACGGAAGACTTATATGGAAAGAGTGCGAGGGTCTGTTACAAACAACAGGTTCCTAACAGACTGTAGAAGAAGGCATCCAAACACAAGGTCTTCTTGCACTTAAATACAGAAAACCAGAGAATACAATAATGCAACGATAAATCATTTATCATAACAGAACTGCAATAATTCGTGCGACTCAGTCAATCACGAACTCTCTAAGCATGAGACGAAAATTAGATGGAGCGAGAAAAACTGTCTGTCATAAAATAAGATATCTCAAATACAGATGCATGTCCAACAAACTAGGATGTCTGTTAAACTTTACAGTAGGGAGCTCTGCTCTACCATCCATGCTTACAAAATGGCAAAAATGCCTACATATACTTGGAGCTGACTCAGGCGCTAAAGGCACAATCATATCATGAATTCAATGCTTGACGTTGAGGAGCTTCTCTATCAGGATGGGCTGTCAGTCTGCCTCAATCAAATATGTCCTCTGCTCCCCTGTCATACGCCTCCTTAATTTAG
>JZKD02S2373348.1:203406-237490 GCA_000966675.3 Picea glauca
GGCTATGATACCAAATTTTAGAAGCAAAATGAATAAAACTTGAAAGAAAACACCACTTCAATGGCCAAGGTGGTGGCAAGCCTTCCAATATTGGCCAAAGAGGGTAGCTAAACTATAGTAACTTAATGAAATGAAAGACAAACTAAACTAACAATATATGGACAAAAGAATAAACTAAGCTAAATAATAGACAAACTAATCTAAACTAGCTTATGATTTAGGGCCCAAAAGAGTGCAGAAATATGGAAGACACTTAGAAATTTGAAGGAGAGAAGGAGAAAAGTGTTTCCCAACCAAGTAGAAGTGTTTTGGGAAGCCTCCTATGTGTTTTTGGGCAGCATATACTTTCAGATTTGTCACTAACCTGCAAAAAACAGCAAGCACAAGCTTGCTGGAAATGCTGCAAAAACACCAAATATGTTACAGAAAATTTCTGTTTTTACACAGAAATTTCCAGCAAAGAAGTCAGAAATATAAAATTGATTTTTGACCTATCTAAGAGATGGTTAGCTACATAAAATAAGATGGAATGACAACAATATATCAGATCCAAAAGAAAATGCGAAGAGTTTAAGCAAGTAATCGCTGAAATCTGCTCTAAAGTCTCTTCCAAACCACAACCTGTGAAGCAAATCTGCACACTAAACACAATGTGAGTTTATAGCAGCATAGTATGATGATTAGTATAGAAAAAATGAACTAACTCATAACCCTATCTAATCAGCAATACATAGATCATCAACACTAATGTTTATTTGACCTACCCAAGTAAACTAATTTACCCAAGATGCTTAACAAATAAAATCACACAGTGAAAAGGAACAAAATCACCTCATGTTTAGTTGATATACAAGACTAATCTTAGTAGATCCAAAGTTCCTCCAAATATTTTCTTATTGCATCCAAAAATGTGAGAACCTTGGGCAACTAATTGCTTCAAAGATCTCAAGAGAAAATGAGTGAATGAAAGATGGCAAGATTTCGGTAGTATAACTTTATCTCAAAGAATGGTGAGGAAAAGAGGTGAGGAAGGGTTCTCTTTATACCTCTAGAGGCCAAGAGAAAGCACTTGCATGAGTGTCAAGTGTTGGTTTGAGAGCAAAAGCACAAATCTCTAAGAGAGGGGCACCCCAGTTAGGGTTTGAAGCATGGATCCACCACTTGGATGGATGAGAGGGTCTTGGGATGAGATAAAGGGCTAGATAGGGCGCACTTGGAAAAGGAGGAGGGCCCATTTACTAAGTTTGGAGGTTGGGGTTAGGTTTTGGTTTAGGGGAGTGAGTCAACAACAAAGGGGGCGCAAATAATAGAGAGGGCGTGAGCTAGGAGAGAGGTAGAGTTAGGTTTAGAGTTAGGTTTTTGGAGTGTCTAGGGGGGCGCACCTCATGTGAGAGGGGCCCACTCCAAGTTTCAATGCATGAAACAAGGAATTGGTTAGTGGGGGGTCGTTTTTCCCCTTAGGGCAAGGTTTAGATGGGTGAGGGGGTGAGTAAATAGGTTGAATTAAGTTGGRAAAAGGTTAGGATGGGTTTGGGTAGGTTAGGAGGGTCTAACTTGCTCATTTCCACCTTAACATCCACTCACTAACTCAAAATTACAATGATTTTGACATTTGACTAATGTCACTTTAGCAATTAAAATTGTTGTTTTGTCCTAGACTGACTCTGAGTGGACTAAGACATAGTAAACTTAGTCCCACTGAGCTGAAACTTGGTCTATGGGTGTAGGGGGTGCTATTCCATTTATTTTGAGCACAAATACCCCTATCAAAAGCCCAAAGATCCAGTTTTTACAATATAAACTCAAAACAAAAATAATTAATTAAATTATTAAAAATTTAATTAATTAAAAAAAAACCTATTTAGACTCGAGGAAATTCCGCGAAACTTTCTACACTGTCTGGCGTGGTCATTTGCAATATTCCTAAACAAAGGTTACCAAAAAAATGAGACCATCAGAGCGCCTTTTACCACTTTGGAGGAAGTTATTGCATGTGTGGAGGGAAAAACTCAAGGGAAGTCGGCCAGGTCCTAAAGCCCGGTCGACAAGCTGAGGATAAAAAACCCTCGGTGAAAGGAACTCCCCCAATGGAAACACCCAAGGTACCTGACCTAACTATGATCCATGCAAACTTATTACATTATCAACCCACGCAGGGGTGCAGAAATTTCGTTTACAAAATTTTGTGCTGGGGTATCAGATACCCAAGTAGAACCAAAACTGTCTTCATCAAATTTGCATCTGGTGATGCATCTTCACGGCACGTGAGTTGACCCCCAGCTGAATAGGCGATCAACACACCCAACTCATGGGCTTCCCCGCACGTTCACATGTGCTCAACCACATGCACGCCCAACTCAACAAATCTTCTTTCTCACTACGTTACATAGGAGAATCATATGGAGTATCATCTCAACTCTCTACATAGAGGAGGCCAACACAATGTTCCAGTTCTATCTCAGATAGGAACCACACACCCATCTCATGGGTACACCCAACTCATGGGCTCTCTCAAGTTGAATCACTCAGTATGTGTCCTCGAGAATGTCTCACGCAGTTGTAATCATCAACACTCCCTCTCAGCTAGGGAGGCATTCTCCACCAGGCCAAGTCTCTCACAAAAGTACTCAAACTTCGTCTTGGCAAGTGGTTTGGTGAAGATATCTGAAATCTTCTCATGGGTAGGAAGGTATTGCACGTGTACTATCTTTCTCTGCACCACATCTCTGATATAGTGATATTTTATCTTGATATGTTTTGATCTATCATGAAACAAGGGGTTCTCAGAGATCTTCACATATCCCTAGTTATCACAATGAATAATAGTAGGATCCATCTCATGATCAAATAAATCTGTCATAAGTTTATGAAGCCACGTTGCTTTGTGGACTACCACACTCAATGCAATGTACTCTGCCTCTGCGGTACTCAATTCCACGGAGCTTTGTTTCCTGCTACACCAGGAAACCATGGAAAACCCTAAAGTAAAACAAAAGTCGGAGGTGCTCTTATAGTCCACTACACTCCCTGCCCAATCTGCATCAGCATATCCCTGCAGGCTCAAGTCTACATTGGAGGCATATCTTAGGCCATAACGAACTGTGCCTCGTAGGTATATCAATACATGTTTTGTTGATATCCAGTGAGTCTGTCTTGGTTGGCTCATGAATTGGCTAAGCACATTCAATGCATAGCATATATTTGGTCTGGTGTTAATCAGATACATTAGTGATCCAATCAACTGTCTGTACAAGTGTGGATCAATCTCTCCTGAATCGGCATCAGTCATCTTCTTCAAATCCATCACCATTTGTGTAGGCATGGATTTGCATTCTATCATACCAAACATTTTCAATATCTCTACAGTATATTTTCCTTGACTCAGGAAAATATCACCTGTCCTCTGCCATACTTCTAGTCCCAAGAAGTAATGCATCAAGCCTAAATCCTTCATCTCAAATTTAGCAGCCAATGTTTGTTTGCATTCAACAATGAGTCTCTCTGAACCAGTGAGGAAAAGATCGTCCACATATAAGACCATGATCATGAATTAATTTCCATCAATGTGATAATATAGGTTTGGATCAACAACACTCTTGCTAAAGCCCAAACTCATCAGGAATCCATCCATTTTCTCTTACCAAGCACGCGGTGCTTGCTTTAGTCCATACAGGGATTTCTTCAACCTGCACACATGAGATTTTTTGTTGTGTATAATGAATCCTTCTGGTTGCTCGATATAAAATTCTTCCTAATTTCACCATTGAGAAAGGTTGTCTTTACATCCATCTGATGTAGCTTCCAACCCATGGAAGAAAATAGTGCAATGATAGAACAGATGGAAGTGTATTGGGCTACTGGAGAAAAATCCTCATCATAGTCAACTCCCTCTACTTGCGAGAACCCTCTGGCT
The DNA here is from genome assembly GCA_000966675.3 of Picea glauca. NCBI lineage: Eukaryota > Viridiplantae > Streptophyta > Pinopsida > Pinales > Pinaceae > Picea > Picea glauca. Next base: position 207,320 of record JZKD02S2373348.1, read on the forward strand.
ACAAATCTCGCTATGTATTTCTCGATGCTTCCATCAGCTGCATGCTTTTTTTTATAAATCCATTTCAAAGTCACTACAAACTTTCCCTCTGGTCTTGGAACAATATCCCAAACAAGGTGAGACTTATGTTTAATTGATACATGGCTTTGTTTTAACAGTTTTGTGAATCATTTCTACATCATTTGAAATTAAAATTATGACTCAGATAACGAGATACAACTTCTATAATGTTTTATCATAAATTTCATTTAAAGATTATTTCTCATAAAATTGAAGGTAGAAGAAAGAACTTATAAAAACATTTCATTTAAAATCTTTGATGCTTGACATTATTCTTTGAGCCTTAGAATCAATCTCAGGAACAACATATTTTTGGCATCGTTGCTGGGGAACGGAGAAACAAAATCATTTTTCCCTGGGAGAACGACAAAGTTAAATTTTGTCTTTGATGGTGAACAAAGCTTGAATACCTGATAAGGTTCACTTTATATTTCACCTGGGGACTCCATTGTAAGCAAAGCTGGCATTCGATCGAAAAAATACCAGGAAAAACCTAGACAAAGTGTAGACTACACGAGTTTTGGATCCCGAAAAATTGTTGCAACCGAAGGGATATCTCAAACAAACTTCTGCATCAGTGGGTAAGATATACCAACCTAGGGTTATGCAATTTAATGTTAATATTCCTACTGAAGAACTAAGTCTTAAAGAAAAATATAAACAAGTTCATTCTGCAAAAGCATCAACAAGTAATTTTGAAGTTAAATTAGAAACTCTGGAAGGAATTATTTCTGAAATAAAATTTGATATTTCCCAGACCACCCCTATTTCATTGATAGATACTTCTACTAGAGAAAACAAATAATCCATTTCAATCCCTAGTATCATTTGTACACAACTGATTCTTTCTCTTCCTGAAGTAAAAGTTTTTGTTTCCAAAACCCCCGAAGATTACTTTTTATACTCAAATTCATCCCCTATCACTTCTCCTATATATACATCTGGTAAATCTGAGAGACCGAGTTCAAGTTATCTTTTCCCCCCTCATTTATATCTTCTATCTCCTTACCATCATATTTTTGAAATTCATTCACACCATCCCAAAGTAGTCAAAAGTTCAGTAGATCAATCTTTTGAAGTTTTTGATAATCTCTTGTTCAGTCCTCGAATTCCATTTCCTATACTTTCAATGGTTAGTGATGGAGGTGCTGGTGTTGAGGTGTCGGAGCTAGAGGAGCTAGTGGACAAGAAAATATACCAGTTCAACCCCCAAGGATATTTTTCAAGGTCACTGCTAGATATGCTCCCTTAGTTCTTCCTACTATCCTACACGATTTACTTGAAAATTACACGAAGAGCCTCCCTAAATTCACAGGTGAAGGGGATTTAACAACAACAAAGCATAAGGTCATTTTTGACCAATTCATTGATATTCTCGGTATTGAGCACGAAGATATTTATATGAGACTGTTAGTAAAAATTTTTGAAGGACAGGTAAGAACTTGGTTCAGAAAACTTCCAGTGGACTCTATACCATCATATAATGATCTAGAAACTTCCTTCTTAAGGAAATGGGGTGAGAAAAAAGGTCATCTTTATTACTTAACCAAATTCAGAGCCTTGAGAAAGAAAACATTTGAATCAATCCTAGATTTTATTGCAAGATTTAATAAAATTTATCACAAGATCTTGGCTGAAGTTAAACCTTCTCAGCCAGCTACAAAAGTCACTTTTGCAGGGGCTTTTGATTCTGATTTCGCTCTGATTTTGAGAGAAATAAGATCCACTACATTAGCAGGGATGCAAGATGATGCTATAGAGATTGAATCCAATATGATGGCATTCTTAAAGTTGAAAACTAAATTTGATATGGGAACAAGAGAACCCAAGAGTTTTAAAGAACATGCAGGGCCCTCTAGATCTGGAAAAAATTCTTCAAAGGAAAAAATGGATGAGATGGAAAATTTTATTAAAGACTTATCAAACAAAATTTCCAGGATGGAAATGGAAAAATCCAAACCTGATCCATATGTTAGAAATCAATTTAGGAGAAATCCTAACATAAATCCTCAAATACAACAAAGGAAAATAAAAAATGAGGATCAAAAGATTCAAGCTCCTTTTAAAACTGAGAATCTCATACAGGGAGATGAGGTGCAAGATTATGACGAATTGGATGAAGATCTAAACAACCTCGGTGATGATGATATTAAGCCTCACCTAACCAAACAAGATTATGAGAAATCCTTGGATCTGGAATCTCTATTTAATGATGATGAAAATATCAACAATTTGGGAGACTCTACATACAAAGGTCTCATTGACTCAATAATGGCCGAGCTCCAACATAAATATGATTTGAGGAAAAGAGAAAAAATTTCTATAAATACTCCACCAAAAAATATCTTATCTCGAATCAAAGTGAATGAGGCAGAAGTTACAAAACCATCAAATGAAATGCAAGTTTCTCTAACAAAGCAAGTTGAAATGAAAGTAGTACAGACTAAGAAGCCGAAAAATAAATAAACCAAAGTTTAGACCAGGGAAATTGAAAAATAAATTGGTACTTTCAATCTAGAAAACGAACTTAATAAAATTAAAATTCCAATGCCTCTAGTTGAACTTGCTAGAAATCCAATCTATAAAAATCAAATCGCAAAAGAAATAAATTTCGGATGCTCAATGTCAAGATGATATTATCAATTTGCAGGATGAGAAACCTACAATCATGTTTGGACCACACATTGAAAATAGTAAAGATTATGTTGCTCCTTTCTATATTACACTGACCGTGCACAATCATTTACTGCACAATTGCATGTTAGACTCAGGAGCTTCACATAACTTGATTCCTAAGATTATCATGGAGAAATTGGGGCTTCAAATTACCAGACCTTATCAAGATCTATACTCTTTTGATTCTAGAAAGGTTAAGTGTCTGGGTATGATTAAAGATTTAGTTGTAAATCTTGCTCAGGTTCCTATGAAAAGTATTCTTATGGATGTGGTTGTTCCTGACATTCCTTCCAAGTATGGCATGATTTAATCCATATCTTGGGGTGCCAAGCTAGGAGGATCGGTCCAGTTAGACATGACATATGCTACAATTCCAATTTTGGGTGGATAGTTTACTCGACTGTACAGAGAAACTAGAATGGCTTATACTGTAAGTGACCCCCAAAATCCTAATAAATACCCAGTCTATTTTGTTGATCAAGATCTAGGAAATTGTATATTATCCATAGATGATGATTTCAAAGAATGTATAGAATAAGAAAATAAAAAAATAGAATTTTCAAAGAAAAATATGAATTTTAGAAACGTGATGTGGAAAACGTTCTTTTGGTGGTGCTTCATCTTGCGAAGGAGCAGGAGCTGGAGTTTTATTTGTGCCACCAGGTGATGAGTATTATATTCCTTTCTCTTATAGATTACAATGGGATATTGATTATACCAATAATTTGTGTGAATATGAAGCTTTAGTTTTAGGATTAAAAGCTGCAAGAAAACTAAAAATCAAACATTTGATAGTTTATGGTGATGCTGAGCTAATTGTAAAACAAATAAAACAACAATACCAAGCTAAGCATCCGAGATTGAGGTTGTATAGAAATTGTGCTTGGGGTCTCATAGATAATTTCTTCTGGTCTTTTAACATCCACTCTATTCCCAGAATGTAAAATCAACAAGCTGACTCTTTATCCAAAGCTGCTACAAATTTCATACTGTTAACACATATTATTGTATGGGGTGTTTTCCCTATGGATTTGGCCCTTGGGTGACAAAATCCAATGAAAAGGGGATAAAAAACCACAAATGGTGTTTATCCTAAGTTCGCCAGGGTTGATGTGATGGTTTGGCACGTTGCGATAAGGTGCGCGTAGATCTGGGCGACCGATCTTGGCGCGCTCAAATCTACGACGCACAACCCATCCCGGACACCCCCCGACATTCTACCTTTCACATGGGGGGGGGTCCGAGTTGGTGGTTTCTACGCATGGTACCCACACCACTTTAGGGCCTCCCCATTAAGTCCGCCCCCCCCCCCCCCCACCCCCACCTGACCTTTCCCGCTTACCACTCCCCCCCCCTCTGAGTAGACCACTTACCGCTTGCCTTTATTGCCTCCCTCTCTCCTGACACATGTCTCCCACTCAATCTCCCTCCTTTGTCTGTCACATCTCCCACTCCCTCTCCCCCTCTCACCTCTCGACATGTGTCTTCCACTTCCCTGACATGTCACCTCAACATGTTCCTTCCCCCCTTCGATTCCTCTCACCTCCCGACACATGTTCCACTTCTCTCCATGTCACCTATGTCATGTCCTTGTGTCCCCCTCGACTAATCACAAACCACCGTAGCCTCCCCTTTGCCTCCACATCCTCTCCTGCGTTGCGTCACCCCCACACATTTACACCTCAACACCCACGCATACACAGTATCCTGTCAGTCGTGCCCATCACCTCATCCTCGTCATCTCCGTCCACGTCCACCAGCTGGGTCCATCTACAAAGGTCCAACCAACTAAGGAGAGGATGCCACGGCTTCCAGGTGCCGAGTTTGACTTGGGCCGTCCATGATCTCGATGAAGCAGTTATGAAGTCGGGGAGGTGGTTGAAGTTTTGTCTCCCCCATGAATGGAAATTTAGAACGATCTGACTGTGAAGGCAATCTGTCATCCCAGACAGTTTGAGATTGCATCTAACTGAGGAGACTCAAAGGGACTGGAAGAGCCTAGATCATGTCTAACAGAGAAAGGTGTGTGTGAAGGAGACTACAGGTGCAGTCTGACAGAGAAGACACAACACCATGGAAACTCAAGCAATCCTCTGTTGTTGTTTACAAATTTTTTGAGTACATGTAGGCATTTTTTCCATTTTTTTATGGTCTTTGGTTGAGCAGAGCTCCCAACCTGTAATTTTGTTCTGCCAGAGTTTTTATCTGGTTATGTAATCGACTTGAGACTTTCATGTTAATAGAAGTCAGTTTCCTGTTTCTTTCCATTTTGTTTGTAAATGTTTTATGAAACACTCAGGTATGAAAGATCCAACAGAGGATCATTATGTTGTTATGATGTAGGTTTGATCATGGTGGTGTCATGATAAATTTCATTCATTTCCATGTGTTTTCGTTTCCCTCTCACACTGGATGGCTCGGGCATGGGGGATCCAGTTGAGCTGTCACAGTTGCAGGATGATGGAGGTTTGATCATTCTATGTTTGTGATTGTGTTGCTTGCAACACATTTCAGTGTCTGAACTTGAGCTCAGGAAGGCTTATGATTTTTTATTTTTCTTCCCAGAGCTACTGGAAGGCATGATGCCCAGAGCAGTATCGTTCATCTTTATCCTAAGTCTTCCCTCTGCTCTCTCTTTAAATCAATTTCCTGACTGAAGTTAACGTGGCCCTCACTTCCCTATGCATTTCCTGTTCAGACCTGTGTTGAACATCATTTAGATTCCGATTTTTCACCCATTCGACCTCTTTAGATCAACCTGTGACATAACAAATTTGATGGGTACTGGTCTTACCTCCTCTGCTATCAGGAGGTGACTTCTGGTGCTAACACATATCACCTATTGTTTTGAAGCTGAAGTATCATATTGAGATGAGACATAGACCTTTGATTCTAAAGTTTTTGAAGATGATGAACAAATCAAGAAGTTTCTAGAAATGGTAGATGAGTTTTCTGAGACCCACATTGATCAAGAAAATCAGAATGATCCTGCTCAGATTATGCAGGAAGGAGAAAACCCAAAAAAATTCCAAGATAAAATTGCAAATCACTGAATGTTCTTACTTAAAAACAATCAAATTCCCATAGGTCTTATCCCTCTAGAAAGGTTGTTTGACCAGGATGATATACCTTTAAATTCTACTTTGTGACCTCAACCTGAAGAAGTTGAAGATTGTAACGTAGGAACAAAATAAAATCCCAAGATGGTCAAAATATCTAAATATCTTCCAACTCAAATGAAGAGTAAATATGTTGAGTTACTTAAACAATATAAATATGTTTTTGCATGGTCTTATGAAGATTTAAAAACCTATGATACTTATGTTATTGAGCATAAGATTCCCTTAAAACATGGTATTAAGCCTTTCAAGAAAAATATTAGACAAATAAACCCAATTCTTCTTCTAGTAATAGAAAAGGAGGTTAAAAAACCCCTTGATGCAAAAATCACCGTTCGCCTCAAATACTCTAAATGGGTGGCTAATTTGGTCCTTGTTAGGAAGAAGAATGGAGAAATAAGACTCTGTGTTGATTTTAGGAACCTAAATCAGTCTTCTCTTAAAGATAACTACCCACTCCCAAAAATGGATCATGTTTTAGAGAAGGTGGTAGGGGCTAACAGAGTTTCTATGATCAATGGTTTATCAGGATATAATCAGATTGTTGTTCATGAAGATGATAGAGAAAAGAGTGCATTTACTACTCCATGGGGAACTTTTGTGTATGACAAAATGCATTTTGGTTTAATGAATGCAGGAGAAACTTTCCAGAGAGAAATGGATATCGCATTCGTTGGTGAGAGAGATAAGTTTGTTTTTATTTATATGGATGATATGATTATAATGCATAACATTTGGTGCACCTCAGACAAAATTTTGACAAATGCATAAAATTTGGTTTGTCTCTAAACCGAAAAAAATCACATTTTTCCATGCAATAAGGTAAACTTTTAGGGCATATAGTTTCAAAGGATGGAATTATTGTTGATCCTAAACAAGTTGAAGCTATTGATCTGATTAATATTCCTATAAATAGAAAAGAGATTCAATCTTTTTTATGGAAAATAATGTTTTTGAGGATATTTATTCCTAATTTTGCTAAAATAATCAAATTTATTACAAATATGCTAAAGAAGGACAGCGAGGTAAAATGGACTTCAAAAGAAAAAGCATCCTTCGAACGTGTTAAGAAAGCCATAGGAGAAGCACCAACATTGGTAATTCGTGACTATACAAAATAATTCTTAATCTTATCCTTTGCATCTAAACATACTGTTGCAACAATGGTCCTTCAGAAAAATGAAGAAGGATTCAAACAATCAATAGCCTTTTTTAGAAAAAGCCTCAGAGATGCAGAGCTAAGATACAACATTCTTGAAAAACAAGCTTATGCGATGGTGAAGGCTCTCAAGGCTTTCCGAACATATGTCTTGCACTAAAAAAAATTGCTTATGTACCAACAAATGCAATTAAAGATATCTTGGTTCAACGAGGCAGTGATGGAAGAAGAGGTAGATAGTTGGCTAAAATTCAAGAGTTTGATTTAGAAGTTAAACCAACCAAACTAGTGAAAGGTCAAGGTCTGGAAAGGTTGTTAGTCGAATCAAATTTCAGAGCTCTTGGAATAAACAACTTTGAGTCTTGATTCTCTTCTAGATATAGAGGAGATTGATGATCAAGTGCTTATTATTCAGATTGAAGATAAGTTTTCCTCCTCATATTGGTACAATGATATTGTTACATATCTCCTTACTCTTCAATTTCCAAATGACATGACTCCTTCTAAAGCAATAACTTTAAAGCTACATGCAATTAAGTATTTCATTATTAATGGAAAGTTATACTGGAAATACCCTCTGGGTTTCATGTTATGTTGCCTTATATAATCTGAAACAGAAGGTGTCATTTATGAGTTTCATGAAGGAGTATGCGGAGGAAATAATTCCTGGAGAGAAACAACTTACAAAATTCTAAGGGCAGGATATTATTGGCCGAAATTATTCACCGATGTAAATGAAAGGGTCGGATCTTGTAATTCATTCCAACTGTTTGCTGGTAAGCAAAATATACTTGCTTTACCTTTAATTCCAGTAAAATATGAAGCTCCTTTCCATCAATGAGGCCTATATTTTATTGGAGAAATTCATCCACAGTCGAGTGCTCAACACAGATGGATTTTGACCGCTACTGATTATTTTACGAAATGGGTTGAAGCCATTCTAACTCAGAATGCTACAGATCCAATAGTGATAAAAAATTTGGAAGAAAACATCCTAGCAAGATTTGGTTTTCCTAGGAAAATATTTATTGATAGTGCTCACGATTTTAAATCTATTGCAATGATCAATTTTTGTCAAAAATGCAATATTATTTTGGGTCATTCTACAACCTACTATCCTCGGGTAAATGGGTTGGCAAAATCATCTAATAAGAGTTTGATGACGATAATAAAGAAGGTTTTGACAAAATCACTTAAAATATGTCTTATGGGCAAACATAATTGGCACCAAAAAATCTATAGGTATGTCTCCATTCCAATTAGTTTATGGTACTAATGTTATTCTTCCTATTAATCTCGCTTTTCCTGTGATGAAACTCTGGCATGATGCGAAAGAAGAGCTTAATGATGTTACGAGAAGAATAAATAAAATCATCGAAGTACAACAAAACAAAGTAGAAGTGGATGATAAGCTCCAAAAATATCAGGATAACATGAAAGCCATTTTTGATAAGAAATCTAAAGACGTGGAGTTTCTCCCTGACGATTTAGTTTTAAAATGGGAAGCTAGAAAGGAAGATGCAGGGAAACATGGGAAATTCGATCATCTCTGGTTCAGACCCTTCAAAATTGCAGTTGCTCAGGGAAAAAACTCATTCTCGCTCGAAAATCTTAATGGAGAGATTCTTGAGGCCCCTATCAATGGGAGTTATTTAAAACATTTCATGGAGTAGTTACTTTTCAGATTTCCATTGTATATATCGGATTGGATTGACATTGTCAATTTTTAATTTTCCATTTTTTCTTTTCTTTTTGTAAATTATCTGAGTCATTTGATCACTTGCTGTAAATATTTTCAATAAAATTATGATTGCTTGACTTAAAAAAAAAAAATAGAAAAAAAAAAAGCATCTTCATCACGTATCATCTCCATTCTACAGGATTATCTAATAGTTTGTATTTCATTCCTTTTGCATAATATATCTTATTGAAGAGGAGATGAGGCTAAATAAAAGCTCGACACTCGTCTTTCAAGCATTTGATTTCTCTAAAAATAGGTGATAAATAAATAATCTACCTTTCTGAAAATTCAAAAGGAAAATAAGGTATGAGTTCCTACTCTTCTTATTGTTCGAATAAAATTTAAAAAATTATGATTAAAATAAATGTGAAGAAAGTTTTTCTCGTGATGATATTATCACCTGACCTAAAAATCAGAGATGTATAAAATTATAACTTGAAGTGTCATACTGATAAATTTTAAAGCCATCTCTGAGATAAAAAAATAAAAATAATAATAAACAAACTTGAAAGAAGTCTAAACTTAATACACAAACTTGTGTGGGATTATGACATTTTTATTCATATCCTTTGAATCCTTGATTTGGTTATTTTTTCCTCTCCCCAAGTTCTATCCACTTCAGATTTTATTTCTCCTTTCACATCCTTTTAGTCTTCATAGAAATAAAGAGACTTACCTTGACTCTGAAAACTCAAAAGCATATTTTCAAAATAAGATTAGGCGAAAATCTTTACATTCCTTTGATTTTAATTGAAAAAGTATGTTTAGTCTAATCTTGATAATTTTAGCTATGATATCAGATTTTAAACTGACAAACTCGCTCAAGGTTTATCCCTGAAAAGATTAAAATTCCCAAAATATTTCTCCTATAGGCGAAGGTGTATTGAAAATTGGAAGAAAGTTAGTTTCAGAGTATTCTCAAAATTGTTGACAAACCTTCATTTTCAGTTTAAAGAGTTTAAACATATATCATCCCTTGTATGTTTCATACAAATTGATTGCCCCCACTTCTAAATGTTAAAATATGAGACAGATGGTGAAAGGAAATTCATAATTTGATTGCCCCCATCTTGTCTAAAAGAAATGATAAAAGGAAATTCATTTATTGATTTCCCTCATCTCAGCGAAATTAAAATTCATTAATAGAAGTGGTGAAAGGAAATTCAATGGGAGAAGTATATAACTTCACCAGAGTATTTAACAAGCTCGTTGGCAGTGAAGCAATATCTATGATATCTGTAATGTTGTCATATATATCTATATATCATACTCTGTCATTTAGTTCTCTTTCTAGTGATATTTACATTATGAACCAACTAGGGATTCCCTAAATAAATATGTTACATATGCTTAACCTTGAAGCGAACAAAATCGGTCGGAGCATGATATTTTAGTTAAAATTATTTTGATTATCAATTTTAAGAAAATGAATTTTTTAGTAGCCTAACTTGAGATCAATCATTAAGTATGTTTTAAAGATTTTGGATTTGGATGAGTTCATTTTTTCTATGTATGATTAATTCTTAAATAAAATAAGAAAATGTTTTTCAAAAAAGAAAGAATGACTCCATTTACCCAATAAAGGCACTTGGTCTACTGTTCTTTCATGCCTTAGAGGGAGCCACAATCCCCAGATGCAACCTATGTTAGAACACTTATAATTTTCAAATTTTATTCTTTTGTTTTTTACCTCTTAGAAATAAAATTTCACTAAAAAAGAAATAAACTTAGGAAATTGCATTTTAATTTAAAAACCCATTGGTCGTTATATATAAATAAAGAGCTTACAATAATAATCGTCGATGAGTTGTACTATTTGATCAAACAGTTCTTGTGATCTCCAAAATATAAAACTCGCCCGAAGTTTAAAAGAAAATCTTTAATGGACACTTCAGAGTTCGCGCTTCAGGAGTTTCAAGAAATATAAAACACAAAAACCTTGAATCTATGAAGTCTCGAAGATTTTTCCTCATGACAATTTCTAAAAGGACTTATGTATGAGTCACAGGACACGTGTCTTCTAATCTTTTCTGGCACTGACACATGGCACTTATTTTAAACATTTGTGTCATATTATTCGCTCGATTTCAAGTGACACATGTCGCTCATCCTTTTTTGACCTATCACCAAGAGTGATGTCACCTCTGCCACGTCACTTTGGAATATTTCCCTTTCAGATTTTAAACAAAGATTGGGTTCACAAAGAGCTGAAGTATCAAAGTGTTGAAGTATCAAAGCACTAAAGTAATGAATATTACAAACAAGTAAAAAGTGTTTTAAAGAATTAATAAAACATTTAATAACTTTAATTAATCATGATTAAGTGTTAATTAATCACTTCACAATTTCGGGCTTCAAGAGATTTCTCTTGTGCTACATCCAAAACTCCCGAATTCTAAATCGCCGAAGTACGAACTGCACTTTTAAAACAAATGAACTCCCAGAGATCCAAAGTTTCGGAGTTCCGAAGTCCCGAAATTCATATAACGGTTCGAACATTTACTTCGGGAATTCAGACTTCAGAGGATTTCTATCATACTTCATTCAAAATCCCTAAATACCGAACTTCTAAAATACTTAAGTCTAATACCATGTTTAAAAGAATGATTAATTAAAACACAAAAGTGATTAATTAGAGATTAACTTCTCTAGGAATTCGACCTTCGGGAAATTTTTTCCCTGTCTCATTCAAAACCTTTGAACGTCGAACCGTCGAAGTATTAATGTCATTTTATGATTGGATAAAGTTAACGTTTTAAATAAATATTTGAATCGTCACGTAATAAATTCCATTAGATGTTTAATAACTTCTTTGTCAGTGAATCGACACAAAGATTTCTATGCTTTATGAACAATACATTTTGAATTTCAAGTCATTTTACCACTTGCAATTAGAATTTTTCCTTGCAGTATAGAGCTTACAAAATTCTCTTGTTTCAGGAAGGATAATTTCATTTTCCAGAGGATTATGGTCCCACGCAAAGCTGGGAAGAAGCAAGATGCATCAATTGATGATTCTAATCCAAACACAAACGTTCTATTAGACACGAAACTGTGAATCACAGATACCATTAAGTCTTGGAAGCATGTTTATGATATCTTAGAGCATGATATTATTAACTATCCAGACAATTATGTTGAGGAAGACGATGTGTCCTTCTGAGCCAAGCTCATATTGGTACCACATTCAAAATTGCACAAGATTTTTGCGTGACCCAAGATTTTACCCTACAATGATATGATAATTTGGGCTTTGGAGCTCATCGACATTCAAACCGGAAGCATTATCAACCATCAAAAGACCTCCGTTAGCTCTTTTCGACCGGAGAACTTACAAGTAATGTATAAACTTTCTGCTACACCCAAATATACTTACAATGAAACATTTCTCCTGGAATTTGAAAGAAAATAATGCATTCAATACGACATGAGTGGTCGTGTTATAATCAAGTCCTGGTGGGGAATTTAGGACAAATTCAAGACCGAAGCTCATGGTATGTATTCCATGACATCCTTAGATGCTCATATCTTATATATAACCATGATTCTTTGTCATTTATTTGGGAAAAAGAACCCTGCACATTTCTCAGTTGAGTGGGTGGCTATAATGAATGAAGTAGTTGAGGGCTATACTTTCAATTTGGATAAAATGTTGTCTGATAACCTGGAAAAGGAAATCACTGAGTATCAATCATTGAAATCAACAGAGAAACCTGCTCCTTTTTACATGTCTTCATATATCATGGACGCTATTTGTTTTATGACCCCATTCCCCCTGATGAACTGGAGTTGGACACTGACTATTTCTGAGCCTATACATTTCTACCACTCCAAACTATGGGAAGAAAATGCTAAATATTTCTTTTGCAAAATCTATCACAACGTAGTGGTATCGATTCATACAACTATCTATGGCCACCCACCACCCGGGATTTCAGAGAAGATTATGGAAAACTTAGGCACATTTGCACACTGGTATATTAAGGAGAACTTCTCCTACATTAGAGTGTTTGGTTGCTCCTTTCCTCCTCATGCCCTTCCACAATTTTTACCCAACAGGATGGTGTGAAGAGAAGTGGCATACCAAATAGTAGCATGAGGTATCACCAAGGAATTGAAAGCATCTCAGAAAACGGTATGGCCAACTTTCCCCATTTAGGTTGGTATGTTTACATTGTTAGATTTTGGTCATACCAAAGTCAAGGCTACAACCCTGGAATATGCCAAATTAGTTGACATCGAATTCAAAAGACATGATCCATATAAAGTTGTAGATAATTATTTGTCTCAATACAACTTGAAAAGGTACATCCATGGAGAGTCTCTTTATGATGAGATTTTCATGGGAGCTAGTGTTGATTTTTCATTAACCTAGGATTAAGCATGAAGTTCATTCCATTTTTAGCATTTTACTTAAACCATAGACAATTTGTTTCAACAACCAAGATCACAAGAAGAAATACCATGCACAAGTACACAAGAAGTATCATGGGAAATCCTTCTCAACAAGGGAAGCAAACCCGGCCAATCCTTTGCTATATTCTTCAAGAGAAAGACCTCCACCACCATAAATAACTAGCACGCAAAAGGGTGCTTCACAAACCCTAGAATACTAGTGCCCAAGAGAGGTGCACACTTTTCCCAAGAACAAGTGTTTCTTGAAATTTCCAAACTCACACTTGTGATATGATTCCTCAATGGGGAATTTACCTTTATTTGTATTAGACCGAACCTGTCAAAAGTAGTGTCTATTGGCACAACAGGGCTGACCCCAATAACTTAAAACTATAATTTATAATTTCCATATTAATTATCTTTTACATTAATTATATTTCACTTTATGGTGGGGCCGACCTGTACCCTTTACATCACAAATAGGGTTACAGGTAAGTCTGACTCTTGTACAATATAGCAAGGGATCTCATACACCCACTAGTGCTCAACCACTAGGGGAACATCCATATGTGCTCAGCCACATGTATGTCCACATATCTATCTCACTGCGTCTCACAGGAGAACCACACTCATTAGTGCTCAACCACTAGGATCATGTTCACCTGTGCTCAGCCATAAGCATGCCCAACTCAACATATCTTCTTTCTCACTGCGTTACACATGAGAATCATCTGAAGTATCACATCATCTCAACTCTCTACACATAGGAGGATAATACATCGTTTCATCTATGTCTCAGAACGATACACCCAACTCATGGGCTTCTCCACACATTCACTTGTGCTCAACCACATGCACGTCCAACTCAACAGATCTTCTTTCTCACTGCGTTACACAAGAGAATCATTTGGAGTATCATCTCAACCCTCTACATAGAGGAGGCCAACACAACGTTCCAGTTCTGTCTCAGATAGGAACCACACACCCATCTCATGGGTACACCCAACTCATGGGATCTCTCTCAGGTCGACTCACTTAGTCTGTGTCCTGGAGAATGTCTCACGCAATTGTAATCATCAAAACTCCCTCTTATCTAAGGAGGCATTCTCCACCAGGCTAAGTATCTCATGAAAGTACTCAAACTTCATATTGGCAAGCGGTTTGGTGAAGATATCTGTGATATGCTCATGGGTAGGAAGGTATTGCATGTGTACTGTCTTTCTCTGCACCATTTCTTTGATATAGTGATATTTAATCTCAATGTTTTTTGATCTATCATGAAACACATGGTTCTTAGAGAGCTTCGCATAGCTCTGGTTATCACAATGAATAGTATTAGGATCCATCTCATGATCGAATAAATCAGTTAGAAGTTTGTGAAGCCACACTACTTCACGGACTCCCACACTCAATGCAATGTACTTTGCCTCTACAGTATTCAATGCCACAGAGCTTTGTTTCATGCTACACCAGGAAACCATGGCAGACCCTAAATTAAAGCAACAGTCAGAGGTGCTCTTCCATTCCACTATGCTCCCTGCCCAATCTGCATCATCATATCCATGTAGGCTCAAGTCTACACCAGAGGCGTATCTTAGGCCAAAAACAACTCTACCTCATAGGTATCTCAATACATGTTTTGCTGCTATCCAATGAGTCTGTCTTGGTTGGCTCATATTGGATAAGCACATTCACTGCATAACATATATCCGGTCTGGTGTTATCTAGATACATTAGTGATCTAATCAACTGTCTGTACATGTGTGGATCAATATATCCTGAATCAACATCACCAATCTTCTTCAAATCCATCAACATTGGTGTAAGCATGGATTTTCATTCTGTCATACCAAACTTTTTCAATATCTCCACAGTATATTTTCCTTGATTCAGGAAAATCTCATCTGTCCTCTGCCATACTTCTAGTCCGAAGAAGTAATGCATCAATCATAAATCCTTCATCTCAAATTTAGAAACCAATGCTTGTTTTCATTCAACAATGAGTCTCTCTGAACCGGTGAGGAAAAGGTCATCCACATATAAGACCAAGATCCAGAATTCATTGCCATCAATGTGATAATATAGGTTTGGATCAACAACACTCTTGTTGAAGCCCAAACTCATCATGAATCCATCCATTTTCTCGTACCAAGCATGTGGTGCTTGCTTTAGTCCATACATGGATTTCTTCAACCTGCACACATGAGATTTTTCGTTGTGTATAACGAATCCTTCTGGCTACTTGATATAAACTTCTTCCTCAATTTCACCATTGAGAAAGGTTGTATTTACATGCATCTTATGTAGCTTCCAACTCATGGAAGCATCTAGTGAAATGATAGAACGGATGGAAGTGTATCAGGATACTGGAGAAAAAGTCTCATCATAGTCAACTCCCTTTACTTGCGAGAACCCTCCAGCTACAAATCTCTCTTTGTATTTCTCGATGCTTCCATCAGTTGCATGCTTGATTTTATAAATCCATTTGGAAGTCACTAAAAACTTTCCCTCTGGTCTTGGAACAATATACCATACATCATTTTTCAATATAGACTAATATTCTTCTGTCATGGCATCTTTCCATACCTGTTCACCTGAAGCTTCAACATGACAAGAAGGCTCAGAGTCAATGATGTGGCTCATGGATAAAAGGTAGCTTGAGAATCTCTTCATTCTATTTCTCACTCTAGTTGTCCCTTGAGGGGATTTATGTCCCTCTGATTCCTGTAGAGTTTTTCGGGCCCAAGTATTCCTTTTATTTCCAACTGTAATATCTCTGGGCATGTCAATTGGAGCAACTAGATCTACTGGAAAAACTGGATCAATTGGAGCAACTGGATCAACTGAAATAATGTATGTCTCCCTCTGAACTACTGAAGGGGGAGAAGGCATTGTCTCACTATCAATTTCCATATGAGATTCTCTGGATCTTTAGAAGTCTATCTCTTCTTCAAAAGTAACATCTATGTTTATTTCAATCTATCTTTGACCAGGAATGTAGATTCAGTATCTTTTAAGGATTCACTGTATCCTACAAATGTGCCCTTCCTCCTCGAAGGGTCTAGCTTGGATCTCTTCTCTTTGGTTACATGAAAATATATTGGGCACCCAAATATCCTGAAGTGTCCAATATTAGGCTTAACTCCGGTGAAGGTTTCTTCTGGAGTAATGTTCTTCAAGATATGATGAAGACTCTTGTTTTGAATATACACTGTTGTCATGCATGCTTATGCCCATAGAGTCATAGGTAGACTATGATCATATATCATCATTTTGGTTGCCTCTATGATAGTTCTATTTTTCCTCTCTGCAACCTCATTTTGTTGAGGGTTGTAAGGGACTGTGAACTCCCTCTTGATCCTTGCTTCAATATAGAAATTGCTTAAATATTTGGAAGTGTATTCTCCTCCATTATCTGATCTTAGTACCTTGATCTTTCTTCCAGTCAGTTTTTCAACCTGAGCTTTGAATTCTTGAAATTTTGCAAGGACTCCATCCTTGTTCTTCAAGAAGTAAATCCAAGTTTTCCGAGAGTGATCATCTATGAAGAGTACATAGTACAAGTACCCATTCAGAGATGCAAAAGTCATTGGCCCACACACATATGAAGGAATAAAGTCCAATATTTCCTTGGATCTATTGTCACTGCTCAAAAAGGATCCTTTAATATGTTTTCTAAGAGCACAACCTTTGCAAATACCTTTATGTTGAATCTGTATCTTTGGAAGACCTATTACCATCTTCCCTAGAGCTGGGAGATCTCTATAATGAATGTGAGCAAGTCTTCTATGCCATAGAATACTCAAGATGATAGTGTCATTTAGTATGGCTTGGACTGGTTTGATGGTTAATCTGTACAAGTTGTTCTCTCGAACACCAATTACCATGGAAAAATTTATATTTGAGTATTTGTGCCATGCAAGAACTCTTTCTTCTGAAAAGGTAACCTTGTAGCCTTTGTTTTCCAAGGCATAAATGGAGACGAGGTTCCTCTTCATTCCAGGTACATATAATACTTCTCTTAGTTGAAGCTTCATATCTGAATCTAGTTGGAAGGTAGAAGTTCCAACCCATTTCACATTATATCTGGCATCATCTCCAAGAACAACATGTGGTTGTGTCTCTTTCTCAACAAAATTTGTTAGGTGATCTATAAAATTGGTCATGTTCCTGGAGGCACCACTGTCAATTAACCAAGTATTATCATTGGTAGGGGCCATACCTAAGAGTGTTGAGATATTGATTTCTTCATATCATTGAAGTCTTGACTTCTAGGGACTAAGTTTGCTTGACCTATCAAGCTTGTCTTCCATCATGATTTTGTTCATCATAATTTTAGATTATTCACAAACTCTTTTTCAACTGGGATAGAAAACCTAATGGTTTGTCTAGGATAGCAATTTTATGTTTTTTTGGACTTATGACTGCCAATAATAAGCCTTTGAAATATAGGAGAGCACTGGTGAACTTGAAGAGCTCCTTCAATGAGTTGCAGAAAACCCTAATTCTGAACTTTCTGTAGAAATTAGTGAAACCCTAGTGTTGACGTCCTTATACACACTTGCAAATGTGAGCCAAGTGATGCTCACTTAGTGTGTCCTTGGAGGCACAATGCCTAGCTTCAAAGCCCACACTGTCACTTTGGCTTAAACCTCTTCCATCTAGGCTTACTCCTAGGGAATCCAAGGGGCGTAGACCCTAGTTTCTAGATAATATCTAGAGTTTTAAGTTCTAGGAGTTGTTTTTAATTAGTTAAGCTTTGGGGGAGTCTAACCTATGATGAAAAAGAAACAATGCAAGATGCAAAGGTTTAGTATGTTAAGCAAACCCTTTCCCTAAGTCAACTAAGACTAGTGCCTAAGGTTGGGAAAGGGGTCAACTAAAGTTAAAGGGCGTTTTGTTACAATAAGATTACAAAGATTACAAAAGAATAGTTACTTTACAAAAGTTACAAAGAAAATTTACATCCACAAGAATGTTAGATATTCACAATCAATAAGGAATGCTAAACTTACAAACTACAACACAACAGGCTAACCACGTTTTGTTTGAATGTGCAAGATATAAAGAGGATCAAAGCATTAACATCATCAACACATTAAGTTTATCATCAACATTCACAAGGATACTTAGAAGATTTAGAAGTTGAAGTACAAGTGTTCCACAATGATTATGATACTTAGTCGATTAACCCCAAAGTATTACTTGTAGATGATTAAGTTGCAACTATTAAACCACAAGATGAATTAAATTAAACCAAGGTTTACTTGCTTAGTGAGTTAAGGGATTTTTAGATTCGAAAGGATTTTAATTACCCTTATTACATGTTTCACCAAAAACCTCCTCCCCTGATTGCCAAATGACTGTTGGATGCTCAAGAAGTGAGGCAATGAGGACCACCCTAGCTTCACAGGTCAGCCCTAAGAATTGAGTTTTTACGGAAATGATGCCGCGCGCCGTGAGACCATCCCCAGTCTATCACCTTTCGTTGCCCTCCTTAATCCCCGTTTTAGATGGTGAAGATGGTGGTTCAAGGTACCCTATTAATTCTATTAAGTATGTATATCAATTGGTTAGACTTTTAGGTGTATTAGAGAGTGCTTTGGTGACTTTTGGATGCCTTAAATTGGTGATTTAATATCAAAACCGAAAATTTCATGAGCTTAAAAAAGTGTGTTATTCAAGTATGAGAATGAAGAGCATTAACACATGTAAATCAAGTAAAATCAAGTTGAATAACAATTTAGTTTGTCACCATTGATTAAACATTAACATGAAAAGCTTGTCATGAAAGAATACTAATGCACAAGGGCAAGGACAACTTGCCAAAGAAGAGGAAAAAAGAACTCAAGCTTATTACCACTTATGTTATGTTGTTAAGGCATTAAGAGAAAAGCATTAAGTGTGAAAGATAATCTTGAAAAATTGGATGTATGCCTACACTATCAACTTATCCAACAACAATTAACTTGAGTGTGATGGCAAATGGCCTTAAAGATGTGAAAACATGAAAGGAAAACCACTTACTAAAACATTAGAGCATTAACTATTTAATGTGTTGGATTAGAGCATGTAAACAAGATAGATCTTAAGATAGATTATAACATGTAAGTAGATTTAAGCAAGTTGATTATGCCCCAAGGGATTAAGCTAAGGATTAATATGTGTAGAGATCTAGATCTAGAATATTTAAACCATTAAAGCATTAGGAAAGATCAATAGCACATTACTTATCCTAGCCTTACGATTTTGAGGGTTTCTCTCCCAAGGTGTAGGCAATTATTTAGATTATATTAGCTTGAAAGAGAGATGAAAATCAATCCAGTAACTCAATGGAACAAGGTGGAGGCAAGCCTACCTTTAATGTGCCAATGAGGTTGTGAGGAGAGTAAGCAAGCAAAGCAACTATTGACACAAATGCTCACTAAACCCCATGTCCTAGCTTAGAAGACTCTTGAAAAATGAAAAAATGAAATTTGAACTAACCTCAAGCTATCCTAAGCTCACACGTGGGAGGTAGGTCGTACCAATTCTCCTCCCAAGCTTATGAGCAACTAAAAATCAACAAAAGAGAGTAGATATATGCACAAGAAGATAGAAAATGGAAAAGAGAGGTTGAGATTTGTTACCCACTTGAATTGAAGGGTCTTGGAGTGTTTTGTGGCTATTTTAGGGCAACTTAACCCCCTCAACCTCTTGAAAACCTACAAAAACCCACCAGCAAGCTATGTTTGCTAGAAAAGCTACACACAACCAATAATGTGAAGAAAGATTTATGTTTTTAGGGCAAAAATTTTTCTCCTTAAAAATTTATGATAAAATATTATTAAAGTGACCAATTCACTATGTTAGGCTAGCTGAAATATAACATGGAATGAAAAACAATGAAATAATGAGTAAAGAAGGAGAAAGATGGAGTTTATATGTGCTTTAAGGGATGACTCTTCCTTGAGGCATTCCCAATAAAACCCTTGAAGTCAAACCTGCAAAACTTGGCAAAATAATATGCATACAAGAAGATAATATGGTTGAATATGCTAATGAAATGAAATACTTGCACCCATTAAGCAAATCCACATATATAGATTAACAAGAATACTCGTTTCTAGATCTACCCAAGTAAAACACTTTACCTAAGAATCTCTTCTATGCAATCACCATGCCAAAACTTTACAATGTTACCTCATATGTAGCAAGAACAAAAATACTTGTTTCTCTTCCAATATCCTCCAAATCTTCTCTTTTATTACTCAAAAATGGATCTTGGAGAAATACTTGCTCCAAAACCCTAAGAGCCAAAGAATGGATGAAAGATGGACAAGAGAGAGAGAGAGAGAGAGAGAGAGAGAGAGAGAGATGAAAATCAAGTAGCATACCAATAGCTCAAGATATGGTGAGAAAATGAGGGAGGAGAGGGTTCTATTTATACTTGGGAAGGAAAATCTACCCCTCTTGGATGAGTTACAAGTGTCACACATCAAAGAAAAGTCACTTCTAGGGTTTTGGTAAGTTAGGTTTTTGGCATGGATGGATGAAGTGGAAATGAGTTGGAGTGAGTTGACAAGGATTTGATAAGTAAAATGATGCGTTGTAGGGTCTAGGGAGGCACACCAAGGGATATAATAAGTCTCCCATTAATTTTTTTATTATTTTTCACTTTTTGGAGACTTTCTAGAAGGGAGGCACACCACTCTAGGAAAAGTGACGTTTTTGCTTAATGGCTAGGTGAGGGGGTGATGTGACGGTTGGAAAAGGTTAGGAAAAATCTCTCTCACACTTTTCCATTATTACTTTATCAATTTTCCCTTAAATTACAAAAATGACATTTTTCCAATGTCATGACTTAGCAACTAAAATTGTTGTTTTGACTGACTAACACTCATGGTGGACAAACACCTAGCAAAAGTTGTCTGACTAAGCTGAAACTTGGTACAAGGGTGTAGGGGGTCTCATTCTATTTATTTTGAGCACAAATACCCCTATAAAAAATCCAAGGACCTAGTTTTTACAATTTTTTGCTCAAAAATAATTAATTAATTAAATAATTAAACCTCCAAACTTAGGGAAATTTAATTAAAAATTAATTAATTAAAAAAAACTAATCTAAACTCGTCGAAATTCCGCGAAAATTTCTAAGATGTCATACATGGTCATTTTCATCATCCCTAAACAATAGTTACCAAAGGATAAGCCCATTATAACACCCTTCACCACTTTGGAGGAATTATTGCAAGTGTGAGGGAAAAACTCAAGGGAAATCAATAAGGCTGAAACGCCCAATTGATAACCTGAGGATAAAAAAAACCTCGATGAAAGGAACTCTCCTAATGAACCCATCCCAAGGTAACTGACCTAACTATGACCAATGCAGACCTATTACATTATTAACCCATGCAGGGGTGTGGAAATTTCATTTACAAAAAGAAGTGATGGGGCCAAAAATGCCCTGTAGAACCAAAATCTTCGACAAATGAGCATCTGATGATGCATATCTTCATGGCACATGGATTTGACCCCCTAGTTGGAGAGGCGGTCAACACCTAGGACCAAAAAGTCAAAATTCTTGGAAATGCAATCTAAATCTTGTTGGAGGTGTGCGGGAGGAGGCCATACACTCTTATACACTTTTTAGCCCCAACGTCCAAGTAGCAACTCCTAAAACTCCTCATAAGGGTAGGTCGTACAGATTTTCTGGAAACCCTAGGAGGGTCGTACGATTTTGCAGAAGAGCAAGGATGAATGAAATTTGCTTGTACAATGGGTTCTTCAAAACCTGTGCTCTGAAACCATGTTGATTTTTCAATAATATAGGCTTAAGCATGAAGTTCATTCCATTTTTAGCATTTTACTTAAACCATAGACAATTTGTTGCAACAACCAAGATCACAAGAAGAAACACGATGCACAAGTACACAAAAAGTATCCTAGGAAACCCTTCTCAGCAAGGGAAGAAAACCCAACCAATACTTTGCTATATTCTTCAAGAGAAATACCTCCACCACCATAAAGAACTAGCAGACAAAAGGGTTCTTCACAAAACCTAGAAGACTAGCGCCCAAGAGAGGTGCACACTTTTCCCAAGAACAAGTGTTTGCTAAAATTTCCAAACTCATACTTGTGATATGATTCCTCAATGAGGAATTTACCTTTATTTATATTAGACTGAACCTGTCAACAGTAGTGTCTATTGGCACAACAGGGCTGACCTCAATAAATTAAAAATATAATTAATAATTTCCATATTAATTATCTTTCACTGTATGGTGGGGCCGACCTGTACACTTTACATCACAAATAAGGTTATAGGTAAGTTCGACTCTTGTACAATATAGGAAGGGATATCATACACCCACTAGTGCTCAGCCACAGGGATGTACACATCTCTATATCACTGCATCTCACAGGAGACCCATACTCACTAGTGCTCAACCACTAGGATCATGTTCACTTGTGATGAACCATAGACACTTCCAACTCAACAGATCTTCTTTCTCACTGTGTTACATAGGAGAATCATTCGGAGTATCACATCATATCAACTTGTTAGAAAAACAGGTCCATGGAGAAATAAAATAAAACAAATGTGGAAACAAAAAACAGAAGATACACATATTTACCTGGTTCACCTAGTGTGGACTACGTCCACCAGAGAAATTGCCAGGCCCTTCCTTTATTATTATCCAACATATGGAGGGATACAACCTACAACAAACCCGTTGTAACTTCCTCTTCTTTCTCTCACAGTCTCCTATCTCAGAATACAATATTCACCATAAAAAAATAGCCGCAATACATTTCCCTCATAAAAGAGGGTTGCCTTCTAGGGAAAAAAACCCTAACATAATCTCTATCATTAGATCTACGACCTTATAATGAATGGTCTAGATTTACAATAAAATTACAATATACATTTACAAGGAAATTTTTCTTTCGGGGGATTCACCCCCAAATCCCTGCTGGGGGCCCGCTTGCCCCCAGACCCCCTAGCCGGGGGGATAGCCCCCTCGGACCCCGCAGAAGGGGTACCCCCCCTCTGCACTCCCCCGTGTGGAAGAGTCTACATACTTCTGGGGTGTAAATACTTCATGGGGTATAAATACTTCATGGGGTATAAACAAGGCTGAAAGTAAAAGACCTATGAATCAGGAAGATAATCAGACTCCAAAACCAACACAACTCTCTGCACAGAGGAGGATAATACATCGCTTCATCTCTGTCTCAGAATGATACACCCAACTCATGGGCTTCCTCACACGTTCACATGTGCTCAACCACAGGCACATCCAACTCAGTAGATCTTTTTTCTCACTGTGTTACACAGGAGAATCATCTGGAGTATCATCTCAACTCTCTGCATAGAGGAGGCCAACACAATGTTCGAGTTCTATCTCAGATAAGAACCACACACCCATATAATGGGTACAACCAACTCATGGGCTCTCTCTCAGGTCAACTCACTCAGTTTGTGTCCTGGAGAATTTTTCACGCAGTTGTAATCATCAACAACTAGATCATATGAATAATTTCAAAGTAGATTCCAGACTCTGCCTCTTGACCAACAAGTTGGTTTCCTCAGCTTCCAAAAGCATAGACGAAACAACTTGCCTAAAATTTTACAAGGAGAGTCCAGGCCCATGCCATCTTCACAGGACACTGAATCCATAGAATCTTAGCCAAGTTTCCCCACAAAAAACAAAGCTGAAGAAGTTGTGAAGAGTTCAGAAGGATTATTTAAAGACATAAAAACATCAATGTTAGGTATGAATGATAACCAAATATTTACTCAGTTTGAAGCATTCATGAATTAGGGACACATTTTTCCTCATTCAACACCAGTTACTTCTACTGGCACCCCAAGCTCAACCAGTCCGAAAAGCTCCACAACAATTATCTCTCATATTCCCTCATTAACCCCTTTAGCGACCAATTTTGGAACTCCTAATTCAGAGCTCGTTCAAGTAAATGATCTTACTCCTATTTTTCTTGAAGAAATTCCTCCCTCAAGTTTCTTTTTAAAAAAAAAACAGAAAGCCATTGTAAAGAGATAATATCAGCAAAAATATGGAGTTGTCACTAAAAGGCATAAAGCAGTGTATGATGGAAAAGACCAAGATGATCATGAGTTTGGCAAGTAGGTTGCAGATTCATTAGGGGATTTTTCCACTGCCAACCAATGGTCAGTGGATAATCTGACCAATCAAATGCAAAAAAAATATCTCTTGGTGGAACAATTGAAGAATGAAATACACAGTACATAATATATTGTCAGAAACATAATGAATCAAGATATAGAACAAATCAGGTTAAACTATCAGCATCAGATGAAGTAGCTACATGATAAAATCGATATGATTTACCAGAGTTTGCAAACCAACAAAGGCATGATCACTCAACGGGACAGTCTGATAGAAAAATTGTAAGCTAAATTGTTCCTAATAGAGAATACAATGATAGAAATAATTGCTTTCAAAGAACAAGCATCTGAAATCAATGAGAAGATGGAAGTTGTCCAATAGGATCTATATAAAAAAGTGGATACTATTCATAAATAATATCAGGCAATAAATATTTCTCTGAAAAATATTTATGTCAAAGAAAAATATGTCTGTGTGGCTAGATCCAAATTTCATAAATTCATCATATGGAGGGAAAAATATAATATCCCTGGTCTCGCGCCTTTCTCACAATATGAACAAGTGAAGGGTGAAATGGCCTTGAAATTTTGGGAGACAAATCTAGAAGAAAGAAAGAAACTTGCCAGAGATGCAAAGGATGCTTGAATGGAGACATTCTCTTCTGTAAATAAAAAACTGATTGAATTTGAAGAAAATGATATCTCAGAGGCACTGGGGTAGATTGAAATAGAAATGAATAAGGAAAACTCCAGAAAAAATAAGAAAAATATTCAATCTGCCATCCAATAGATGAATCAGATTGATTTTCTTAAGATTAATGAGTTGTTTGTGAAGCCAAATTTACAATATCAAATTACAGCCCAGGAAGTGAAGACGATCTAGGAAAATCTGCCACTAGTACAAAAGAAGATGTTTGCCTTTGAATTGAATGAGAAAATTGAACCTTCAAGGTTTGTGGTAGCCTTAATGGACATGTGTACCCAAATCCATGAACAAAGGAAAGTGAGTGCATTTGGGAGAAAATGAAGGAACATATGAAGCACCAACACATCAAATAAAAAATCAACAATATCTGCATTATGTTTTTCATTTAGAATGTATTTTATCTTTAGAGAAGATATTGTGGAAAGTCCAACTACTTTTAGTTGAGACAATTTTGTATAAATATATAGATTTTAGATATATTCATGGCTTCTTCTAGCCTAATGTAAATGATAAAACTTTTTTGAATATCAATACAAGTGCAGACAAAGATTCTAAGTTTTGTTCCATTTGAGTTACATGCCTCCTCTGTGTTTCCATCTCTTATGAATTTCTTTCTGTAGTTTGTGAAGAGTGAATGATTGCAATTTAGTAATACGTCTACCATGATCATAATAATATCAGAAGTTCATTCAATAACAAATTTTCCTCTGTTATTACTGTGAGTAAAAACAAGACCTGTGACATGTGCGAATTGTTGCATTCTTAATCTCCTTTCAAGGGTACATCTTCTATTTTTATTCTACTGCAAACAAGGTGAGACTTATCTATAATTGATACATGGCTTTCTTTTAACAATTTTTTCAATCATTTCTACATCATTTGAAATTAAAATTACGACTCAGATAACGAGATACAACCTCTGTACTTTCTTATCATAAATTTAATTTAAAGATTATTTCTCAGAAAACTGAAGGTAGAAGAAAGAACTTATAAAAACATTTCATTTAAAATATTTGATGCCTGACATTATTCTTTGAGCCTTAGAATCAATCTCAGGAACAACAGGAAGGATATTGTTGTTGTTGATAAATGGAATGCAGTGAAGAAAAGAGGGGCCCTCTGGGGCCATGCTCAAGTCATCCTACTCTTAGTACTCCTTGTCTAGGACTTGTGAGGCTTGAGACATGATATGCTTAGTTATCCCTAGGGTAGGGGATAACATCTGGCTCCAACTCGGGGACATGTGATCACCATAGAGCGCATGAGAACCTCAACATCTCTGGTATGACATGTGACTTCTAAATATCAAAAAAAGGTATTAGTAATCCTTAGGGTGGTGATATCACCCCTTGTTCATAAATGATATAATAAATAGATAAAAGAGCATCTCTAATCTAGCACGTGATCATGAGCATACATATATACATAGTGAAAATGAAACTACAACTATGCTAACATGATATGCAGATGGTATGTACAATGGACGCAAAATGTCATCCTATAAATGCCTCATAATACCTACCTTTATGATTCATCATAAACCAAAACAATGACAAGTTAAAAACAAAAATAACATGAGTTAGAGCATGTATCATATCATAGGAAATCGTAAAGTCTATCTCAAGGAGGTGGGAGGGAGGGACAGAATTATTTCAAGTTACACTTCTAGAAAAGTGCTCAATCCATCTCAGAAAAGGATTGTGAAAGATTAAAGGCTCAAAATACTGACTCAAAGAGTCTGAAGGTTGACTACCTTGGATGTCATCAATCCCCAAAGTCTGAGAAGGGAAGAACAAGAATCTAGAGGATGACTGGCAATTTCTTAAAGGAAATATGAAAGACCGAGATAATAAACTTGTTCTTAAGGTATTCAACCTACCCTTGAATTCTAAAAGAAGCATTTTCCCCGAATAAAACTCAAGACAAGGGACATGTTTCCCAACTACTCCCTTAGTGACATAGTGAGGTAAAATAGTCGAAGGGAGATGAAAAACCTTGTCACAAGTACCCTGCTTTGGGCAAGCAATGTCCTCACCTTTATCAATATATGAGCACAACGGTGGTTGAAAACCTTCTTCATAGAATAAATCCAAGTGCTCAAAGGAATACTCATCAAAATCCTCAAGGTATGAACGAAAATCATCATGAGAACATATAACTAGGTCACCCTTTGAGATGTTTGTAACTGTATCATTCCCTTGTTGCCAAATGTCAAAATTAGTAGTAACTTGATATGATAGTTGTAAAGGCAACATTTGGAAATGATCCTCAATGTCTTAAATAGGATCCCCATCATAACCAATTACATCCCATTTACGTCTCCCAACATGTATGAACTCGTCAATATTATTAACCATGTCATTTCCTTCATCATAACATGAAGGGATTAAGTCATCCAAGGGATTAAATCACAAAATAAGGCATCATCAAAATATTGGAAAGGAAAACAACTTACCGTATTCACTTCTTCCTATGCAGGAGCGTCAAAGGCTTGGATGACTTCATCAAATGGAAGAGAAAGTATCAGTGCCTCGTCCTGATTATCCTCGGTAGAAGAATGAGTAAATTCTTTCTCTCCCTCATGAGATTGGAAACCTTCATTAGGATCCCTCTCCTAAACCTCTTGTTGGACGATGAGATATTTTTCTTGATTTTTATAGCCATGTGATAATCTTCTTAGATTTTTCTCGGCCCCTTTGTACTGAGGATAAACCCTAATTGCACTAAGAGCGCATTGGTATAAATATAAACGAGGTACTTGTCTTTAGGATGATGGCTTCTAGGAATTTGTTGTAACAAATTCTCGAACCTAGTATGGAATTCCTTGGCAGTCTCATTCTTAGTTTGTTTCATGTACTCGAGTCTTTTTATTAGCATGTGGATATCTTCTAATTTAATACCCCATTTCTTGAGAAAGGTTTTTTCTAACTGGTCCATAGATGTGATGCTAGCATCAGGGAGATCATCATACCATTTCCTAGCATTTCCATGAAGAGTGGCAGAGAAAAGATTCATTGCCAAATCTTCAGCATCATCACTGATAGGGTGGAATTTAAAGAAAGCCCAAAAATTATCCATGCGATCTTCGATTTTAATCCCATCATTACTAGTGAATCTAGGGAGCCAATTTTCGTATCTTGGAGGCATCTATCGAGGGTAACCCATAATTTCACTCATATATAAGGGTTTAAAATTACTTGGGTCCCATTGAGAAAGCATGGTTGGATTTTTCATTAGTGAAGTCACCAGATAATCCCTTAAGGGATCATCATAGGGAAAAGAGGGAATCACCCTCAATGGAGTCGCCAGGTAAGATTTATGAAGTAAAAGGCTTTGGATAAAGGCTTACCGGAAAAAAGTGTAGTTCGAGGAAAATTGACTTGATGTTCCCCGACAATGGTACCAAAAATGTTATCGCGCAATCTGTACTTGCCCAAATCCCAAGGGAAGTGAAACAAGATTGACATAACAAGGGGGTGACCTCTCACTGTCACCTTAATAGGAAACCCCGTTATGTTTATGAGTATGTTAGGATTACCCCAAGGAAGACGTCCCTAGTGACCCAAAGGGAAAGGATGCAAAGATAACCCCCCTCGCACTGGTCACTCAAGTCAAAAGGTATTATTGTGTTTATGTCTTAAGAGATGAAGCGAATGTAATGGATGAAGTGTACCTGCCTAGAAAAAGACAACAAGCAAATATGGTAGCTTCAAGTACAAAATGATATTAGTGCTTCAATAAGATAATAAACCATTGAAATGTATACTAGCTGATACAAAAATGTATCAAAATGAAAGTTTACAACAATAAGAAGTATTTTATAACAACTGCAAGAAATATGCCTCAAAATTGCTTGAAGAGACAATGGAAAGATAACATTTACTAGGCAAAATGATAATAAAATGTCACAAGCAAATTTAGAAGTGTTTAGCTAGCATTCAAAGAAAATTATGCAGATTTTTTTTTGTATTTAGATGGATGTAGAAGTCATTTATAACAACAACAAATAAGTTAGTGATTGGGGATAAAATAGGGTTAGAAATATCTTGTAAAAACTTAAAGGTTCAAGGTTTGAGTGTTGGTTTGATCTCTCAACAAAAGGAGTGTAAGGACTAGTGCCTTACAAGGGTTATGGAGTCAAAAGTTTAGCCACATTCATTTGGAGTAAGCAAAAAAATGATTACATTTATCCAAGTAAAGGATAAATCCTAGAAGAGTAGTGACTAAAGTCTTCTTAGGATTCAATCTTAGGGGAGGTGAGCTACTAGAGAGTAGGTACTTCTAGGCCCTAGCAATTTTCCTCCTTCTTAGATAATTGAAAGAAATGTTTAGATGAAACCACAATTAATCAAGACCCATAAAGAGATATCACTTTAGGGATTTATATGATTGACAATATAAACCAATTATGCAAATTCTAACAAATACAAAGTGAAGAAGTAGTAACTTAAGTTCTTCACTTCTAGAGTTTATCAAGCATGCAATTTCAGAATATTTATCATGAGCAAGAAAATGTACCATAACCATTCAAAAGTAATGAAAAAAAGAAGATTTACTTAATTCTCCAAGAATAATCATACATGAAAACACTAGATTACCAAATGACTTCACCAAAATTGATCCAAGTTGCAAGTAGAAGACTCCAAGAGAGGCGCGCATCACAATTTCAGCCAATAAAACCCTAATTAGGGTGCCAATTTCAGTCCTCTTCCTCTTATGTGAGAAGTTGTTATTCAAAATGAGAGTACTTTATCTCTATTTATACAAAAATTTGACCCTTAATTAATTTTAGGTCAAAATTAAGGCAAACCTGACCAATTTACAAATAAATTCAAATTTGACACAAATAAAATTAATAATCATCTAAAGACACCTCCAAGGGTGACATCATTTCCTTCTAGGGTGACCTTGAGGCCCTAAGGTGGAACGTTGAGCCCTAAAGGTAGGGTGTTTGGCCTCCAAAGGCCCCAAATGAATCCCACACATGCCATTAGGCTCATGATTGCCTCCAAAATGAAAACCCTAGCTTTGGATGACATTCAGGGTCATAATGGTGACGTCCTAGGATATTAAGAACCAAATATCAATATAGCATAGAAAAACCTCAGAAAAAGTACTCAACGCCTTGAAAAAGAGATAATTTCAGATAATAAGCCTCTTCGAGGGGGCAACCTCCTTTTA
>JZKD02S2373348.1:278111-289794 GCA_000966675.3 Picea glauca
CAAAGGATGAGACCATTAGGACGTCGTTCACCACTTTGGAGGAGATTATTGCATGTGTGGAGGGAAAAACTCAAGGGAAGTCAGCCAAGCCCGAGAGCCCGGTTGACAACCTGAGAATAAAAAACCCTCGGTGAAAGGAACTCCCCCAATGGAAACATCCCAATGTACCTAACCTAACTATGATCCATGCAGACTTATTACATTATCAACCCACGCAGGGGTGCGGAAATTTCGTTTACAAAAATTTTGGTGGAGCATCAGATGCCCAAGTATAACCAAAACTGTCTTCATCAAATTTGCATCTGGTGATGCATCTTCATGGAACATGAGTTGACCACCATTACTAAATGGGCAGTCAACACACTGGACTTATATGGGCTAGATATTAGCATGAAATAGATGTGCGTGTTAAGTATTGGTGTTGCGCATTGAAAATTTTATCATGCGCGGAAGCTACTTGTGTGTGTTGCAGAGTTGTGATGCGCACAAAGTATTTATATGTGGTGTGTGCACTAGAATTTGGGATGTTAAAAACATCCAAGGAATTAGAAGAAAGGATTTTGACAGGATGATGCAGAGTTTTCATGACGTTGTCTCGTGAATTCATCTAACAAATCTTGTTGCATGCACATTTTGAAAAATTATCAGCGATTAGAACATGGAATAATTAGCGCAGAAGGTCAAAAGCATGGAACATGCACATAGGACTACAATGTTGATGATGAGTTCAAGGATTTGTATGTCGGTTTGGTTGTTGATGGTACAAAATCCAAGGAAGAACT
Source organism: Picea glauca (assembly GCA_000966675.3). Taxonomy (NCBI): domain Eukaryota; kingdom Viridiplantae; phylum Streptophyta; class Pinopsida; order Pinales; family Pinaceae; genus Picea; species Picea glauca. Next base: position 278,894 of record JZKD02S2373348.1, read on the forward strand.
CATAAATTTTGTAGAAACCATAAAAGGACTACAAAAATATGTCCAAAACTATAAATATGATAACGAAAGGATTATGAAATCCAAGGAGAAACAAGATTACTTGAATGTCAAATAGATGCAAATCTTTGAAAAATAGAAAATAAAATGGATAAGGAGAGAGAGTCAAGTAGGTCAAAAAGTCGTAGGTCTCATGACGAGAAAATAAGAGAAGAAATAAGTGATAATAGGAATCATCATCACTCACCAAAGCATTTTCTTAGGAAACCACGTAGTATCTCAATTCCATCACCTCAAAAAAAGCACAAGAGAAGGACTTGGGTGGACGAGTTACAGGGAGAAATGAATAAGATCAAGCCTCCTACTTTTTATGGTGAGCATAAGAATGATGAAGATGTAGAAACTTAGTTGTTGGGTATGAGGAAATACTTCCATCTACATAATTACTCCTCACAAGCAAAAGGTCGAATTTCCTTTTATCGGCTCAAGAGAAAAGCATCAATGTGGCGGGATTAGTATGTGCAAGTGCAAAACATTGATGATAAGAATTTACTTGGAGGGAATTCAAGCGATATTTTGAAAATAAATTTTTAACCAAGTGTTACTATGACAGGACAATGAAGGAGTTATTTTAACTCAAGCTCAGAAGCATGACCATTGAAGAGTATGAAAGAAGATTTTTAGAATTGATAAAATATGTTCCTTTCATCAAGGATGAACAGGTGAGGATTCAGTGGTATCTGAGTGGGTTTCCCTTATTTATCGATGATAAGATACAGTATGATGATCCAAAGGCATTGGAAGAGACCATAAGATGTGCTAATTTTCTATATGACCAACAAAGGGGAAGACTGACTTTCCAAAAGGCTTGGGAAGATAAGATGAAGAGAAAGGTGGAACAAAGGAAGAAGGGGACTAAGCCACCATTTTTCATAAATATTGTGCAAGGAAAACCGACTCCCAAGGATTCCAGAATGACTAAGTTAGTGGGATAGAACCAAGGCAACAACTTGTTCAATTTTGGGTTTGTGGTGGAGATCATATGTTTAGAGATTTCCCTCAAAGAGGTAAAAAAGTGAGGACTACACACAGTGTACAAAAATATGCAACAATTGAGGACATGGGTAGAAGTGTATCTAGGATTTACGCGGCACTGGATAAAAAGAAAACTAAGTTTCCATCGCATATGATCGAGGTGGAAGGTAATATTAACGAACAACCTGTTTCTATTTTAATTGATTTAGGAGCTACTCATAGTTATCTAGATCCTAATATGTTGGAAAGATTCCAATTGTCAAGACGCAAGCTTGGAAAACTTGGTTGGTGTGATTATCTATAGGGGAAAAAAGGAAAATTAATGAGATGGTCAAGGCATGTCCAATGGAGATGAATGGACTACACGCAAAGGCTAATTTTAATATCATACCTTTGGGCTCGTATGATTTCCTCATTGGCATGGAATGGTTGGAACAACACCATGCTCTCTTGTATTGTTACAATAATGATTTTACTTGTTTGGATGAGGAAGGAAACTTAAGAAAATATCAAGGCATTCCAAGGGTTGTATCTACAGAGAATTTTCATCCTTGTAATTGAATAAAGTTATAGGAAAGGATGTCAAGTATTTGTAGTGGACATGGAGGAGGCACCCATGGATAAAGTGCCAAGTGTTGAAGACTTCGCCATACTGAAAGAATTCAAGGATGTGTTTAAGGAGGTACCGGGGTTTCCACCAAAAAGAGATATTGATTTCTTTATAAATATGATGCTGGGAGAAAATCCTATATCAAAGACTCCTTATAGGATGAGTACGCCATAATTGAAGGTGTTGCAGATACAACTTGAAGAGATTTTTAAAAGGGGTAGACACGCCCAAGTGTGTCGCCTTGGGGTGCCCCAATATTGTTCGTGAAGAAGAAGGATTGTATGCTGAGACTTTTTATTGACTTCAAGCAATTGAATAAGGTAACAATGAAGAAAAAGTATCATTTTCCAAGGATAGATGACCTGTTTGATTAGCTATGGGGCGCAAGGGTATTTTCCAAGATTGATCTCAGATCTGGATATCACCAGGTGTTACAAGGAAAATATCTCTATGGAATGGGGTAAACCACAATAGATGGAATGACTATATAAATAAAATATAATATCAAGTATGATATATAAATGAAATGCTAACAAGACAAGGCTAATAGATTACCTCGTTCAGACGTTCAATGAAGACTATCGTTGAGAATGAAACTCAAATATTTATACCTACAACTTGTCCGCAACAACCAAGATATGCAAGCATATGGTGATAATATATAATGTTAGCATATGAAATAGAATAATCCATTAACATGCATGAAAATCATGCCCATGGAATAATAATTCAAATATTTGCAAGATATCAATTGGACGAGAAAAGAGTATTTCTATTAAAATAATCAATAGAAGTATACAAGTGACAAATTTCTATGTCGGCACATCTCAGAACTGAGAAAATAAGTCCCTTCCAACTATGCCTCCACCACTTCAATTTTCCACCAAAGGCAAGCTCATATAAAGGAGACAATGAGGTTCTCCATCAAAGAGGGAAGAGCTTGGGGGTTGAATAACGTGTTCATACTTTCAAGGATAAAGGGATGCAGACTCAATGTGAAGTGAAATTTCTCCAAAGTGTTTTTGCTCTCAAAATTCGAATTATCTCCTCTTCCACAGCTTGGATATGGCTCAATTTATATCCTTCAAATTGAACTGAAGGGCCGAGTCAGAACATTTCCAATATATGGAAGGTCAAGGATCATGGATCTTGTGATGTGACATGGAAACCCGACACAATTTTTAATTTTGAGCACCAAATTCGATGTACATGGGCTGTAGTGGTGCAACCTGTGTATATGCATGCTATCTAACTAGTAGGGCGTGTATATGTGGAAAAATGTGATTTTTTGGATCTCGAAAGTACAAAAGGGGACTTCAAGTATGCATAGGGAAATGGAAATTCCATCCAAGCAAGTTGCATGGGGTGAGAAAAATTTTTCTATAACAGATGCCCCCTAATGTGTGAGGTTAGAGGAGTATCTGCGATGGCTGAAATACATTATAATTCCCAGAAGTGGAGTAATAGAGACTCAGCTGAAAGTGCTAGTTACTCATGAAGATATTACAATCCATAATGACTTTGTACACATGGATGCTAATTTGAATTACATTGCAGATCCATGTGGAAATATACCAAATAGTTTTTCATGGTCATGAATAGGAAATACAAAGTAGACACATGCCATAGTCATGAATAGGATGTCATAGTCATGAACAAGTCCCAATGGAAACGAGTCTCAAAATCAATTTGAATATATTTTTATACAATGGAGTACAATCTGATATCCCATGATCACTGAAGTCATATGGGTACTGGTCCAATGGAAAAAAATTAGGAAAGTTGTTACTGTAAACTGATGTTCCATGTCTTTGACACTATCTGCCAAAGGTGCAAGTCTACATCATGTGAATATAGGAGTTGATGTCGAACACAATGAGACTTTGTTTGACTATCGATGATTAAGGTATACCATTAACAAACACAAGACAACCTACCAATAATGAAAGTAGGTATCAATGAACCGAGTACATTCTTATAAGTGTGAATAAAGGTGTTGAGGTCGAACACTTGAAGAATCCATCAATCATGAGATATTGATGTATTCCCAATTGTCGATGGCAGAAGAAATTTCCACTGATGATTGCAAGCCTCTAGGTACTCATAAGACTCTAGGTCTCATTTCCATAATAGATGAGTTGAAGTCAATGGAAGGAGACCCAATGAAAGGAGAGAATTAAGGAATCTCTCATTAGTCAACACAAGGTACAAATCAATAGATTGATGATTTGAAGGAACTCATATGAACAGGATTTTCATGAACCAATGATCCTATGCATCTTTCGCATGCACCAGATGCAAGTAGTGCACGAAAAAGACCCTATGAATAGAATACAATAAGTAATATTGTCAGGAAAGGTGAGGAAACCAAAAATAAGGATAATGGAATCCAAGAAACTACACAAATCCCAATGTGTGAATAGATTTATTGTTATCGAAAACAAGGGAAACCCCCCAGTCAGCAACCAATAAAGAGACGTTGATTGTTGGGTTCAAGGTTACCTACCTATAATGAAAGTACCACAAATTCATGTAACTCCAAGACACATTGAGGGTATGGTCGACATGCAAAGTCAAGCGTTTTGAGAACTGGCCAACATAGGATTATATACTTCCTTTGCACAAGCGACTGCGTTGTATGGAGGAATCTGGTAGCATAGACTTGATGATGAAACTTTGTGATGCAGGAGGCATCAATCAAAATCTCCATAGGGACTAGAAGAATAACTAGTTGGAGGAATAAAATCTAAGTAACAAGCTCATCTTCCTAAGGTCGTGCTAAATCCAAACTTGGGATGACAAGTGGACTAAAAAATTTGTTCTCTATTCAAAGGCGACACAACTGCTAACGATATGAGATAATATTCTTTTCCCACCTGTCTTTTTTTGTTTTTTTAATAGGAAAATGAATGATATGATACAAGAGAGAAAACGAATGTTGCGAGTACACAACTATCTCCAAATAGTGGAACATATTTGTGCTCAATGCAAGGAAGTGCATGCGGGGCATGGACACTCGGAGGAATGTTTCCTCTTAGGGTACAAGGTGTCAAGCTGCAAATGATATAAACAAGGCTCTCCTTGGTTAGTGATTCAAATTGTTGAGGTAAGAGACTTATAATGAGAAAGAAAGAATCGGAAATAGGATCAATACTACAAACAAGAGGATGGAATGCAATTACAACTTAACTTAGAAGAATGTCCTTTTTCATAAATTTAGTCCCCTAGGCCCGAAAAAGTATAAAACAATACCCAAGAGAACTCTTCTAGACAATGTTGACTAGAGTGTTCCTTTTTTGTAATTAGTCCATTTGGTCCAAAAAAGGGTTAACCGTACACCTTTTATCACTGTATAAAATTCTTTTGGTTGAGGAAAGAAAATCACAAAGGTAACCACAAAACCACTTTAGAACTGAAACTAGCCTTTTCAGTTTAGAGAGGAATCTCTCTTATCACTTGTTTTCTGGAAAATAAGTTTTCTTTTAAGGATCAATGTCTAGGTATTTGACTAGATGAAGATATTTATAAAGTTTGTTGGCAAGAAGGAAAAGGAATGTGTTGGGAAATGGAGTTAGCTTTGAAGCAAATGGAACTATCTGTGACTGGTGGTAGAACTGTCAAGGAAGGAGAGGCTAGATATGTGATAATATTTCAATTTAAATATTGTTGTTTAATGATGGAATAAAGAGGAAACAATTAACGACATTATTAGCACTAGCTAGGGTGAATTCTGATCGAGTTAAGAAGAGATAAGAGTACTTAATTGCTTGAATCTAGAGCATCAATATCAGATGAATTCCAGACCATTACTTTCAAATTTTAGTATAGAAAGGTTGCAGATGAAATGAGAAAAGAAAACATGAAATACATATATAAGAGAGAAACACACACTTCAGATCACCACCACAAGAATCTCTGGTATGAATAACACTGTAATTCTGACTAATATTCCATTATAATTTAGAAAGATTACAAAATTATCAAAAGAAATATCCTCTATGATTCTTCCAACCCCTTAGTCAATCAAAATTACAAATATATATAGAAAATACTCTTCCCCAATATGAAGAGGTTGAGCTCAACTCCTTCCCAAAGTTGGATCTGGTTACAAAATTATAGCAACACGTTTAGAATTGCTTGCTAGGAAATATGAATCAATTTTATGGAAAATAGGGGCTGAAGATAACAATATATCTCTCAAACCATGATATATGTTACAAAATGGAGAGATTGTTTTTGTATATGAACCCATTCTTGAGAAAAACATCTTTCAATTTTCAAAAATTCCTCTCCATAGTCTCGGTTTCCGTGCCCAAAGATAATGACTAAAATAGGAAATCATTAAATGTTTAAATATGAAAAATAGGTTTTAAAGATCCATTCTAATATTCCAAACCATGACACCTGTGAAGAAATGGAGATATTTTTTGTGAATGGGCTCTTTATTGACAAAATCCTCTTTTGGTTTTCTAAAATTCCTCTTCAGAGTCTCGAGATCCGTGCCCAAAGATGATGACTAAAAGAGGAAATCTTTAAATGTTTAAATATGAAAAATTGGCTATAAAGATCCATTCAAATATTCCAAACAATGAAACCTGTGAAGAAAATGAGAGAGGATTTTGTGAATGGGATCATTTTTGACAAAAGCCTCTCTATCTTTTCATATATTCCTTTCCATGTGGTCAGAAATAGAGTTTGAAGTTGACTACAAAAACAGTCATTTCCAAAACTTGCACAACAAACTTGCGTAGCGAACTTGCAGAGAGGATTTCCTTTTGACATTTTATTTTATTGTTTGGATTTGATTGATGGATGAAGGTCACAGATTGATAGTTTGACACTTGATATGATGATAAGAATCCCTAGGACCACTTCATTACCCTTTCAAACACTATTTTCTTCAACATCCTAATATAGGTCAAATACTCGATTCAGACTTTGACCCTTGAGAAAATTATAGGACACTAAAAACACCAAATAGACATCCTTTCAAATACATTTAACGAGTGTGAAAGAGGCAAGTTCACTCGACAATATTTTTTCTTTTTAGAGAGTAAAAAAAGAGCTTAAAAAAGACTCAGAGGATTATGTTTGAAGCAGCATATAATGGGGGAGACCAAGGCTCCCGTGCAGTGCTTCTAACGAAATCTTAAAACTCACAGGTAGTTGACACAAGCTTGGGAGAACCCAAACTTTCCAAGCTGTGGAGGATAAAATGCTTGCAGAGGATCCATAATATACAATATCAGTCCAATCAAAGGAAACCATCCTAGGACTTGGAGGGAGTGTACTGAGAGAGAGTGGAATTCTCCCTTGTTCAGAAGATATAGAACTAGAAATGCTAAGGACATGGTCGAAAGATGCATCACCCTCCAAAAGAAGAGTGGGATTGACTAAGGATTGATTCGAAAATATCACTTCCTTAGACTTTTCACTCTCCAAGAGAATAGTGGGATCGATCAAAGATTTCATTAGCACAACCACTTCTTCAATTTTTGGTTGAATAGAATGCGAGACAACATGGTCAAGAGATGCATCAATCCCTCAAAAAAGAATAGTGTCAGCTGAAGATTGCATCAACACGGCCGTTGGTTGAACAAGATGTGAGACAACATGGTAAATAGATGCATCACTCTCCAAAACAAGAGTGGTTTCTACTGAAGATTGCATCAGTCCAATTTTTGTATCAACCAAAGAAGGTTAGGAAACCAAATATGACTCAAAACCCAAAGGGCCACTAGATAAGGACCATGCTTCTCGTACCACCGCATTAGCAGGGCATGCATGAGTAAGCTAATATCCTTTGAAAATCATACAAAGGAACTTGGTATTACGTCTTATACAACAAGGCTTCTCAATCATATCAATGCCCCCAAAATGACTTGGAGTGGTTGGTGACATGCTCCCAGCATGACTTTCAGAGGCTAGTAGCTCATCTCCAACATGACTTGCAGAGGTTGGTGATATTTGTGTAGTGTGACTAGAAATGACTAGAGTTGTTCCCCCAACATGACATGTGAAGGTTGGTTTTTTATCTCCAACATCACTTTCAGAGGTTTTTGACCTATCTCCAACATGACTAGTAGAGGTTGGTGATAGAATTCTAGTATGAGTCATGGTGACTAGAGTTGTGTTTCTAGCATGACTTGTAGCAACTGGTTGCAACATATGAGACCAAGGTTGCGGGAAAGACTGATTTTGAGAGATTGCAAGATAGGAATGGTTCTGGTATATGTTATTTTTTTCATAGCATTAAGTTAAGCATGAAATTCATTCCATTTATCAATTAACCATAACCATAAATGTTGCAGCAACCAAGATCACATGAAGAAGCACCATGCACAAGAACACAAGATATATCCTTGGAAACCCTTCTCAAATAAGGGAGAAAACCCCATCCAAATCCTTTGCTATAATCTTCAAGAGAAATATCTTTACCTTCAAGAATATCCTAGCACACAAGAGGGTGCACAAAACCTAGAAACCCTAGCGCCCAAGAGAGGTGCGCAAGTTTGACCAAGAAGTGTGATTGCTGAAATTTCTAAAACTTGCAAGTGAGTGTGTGTCTACAAATGAGAGATTTCCTCTTACTTATATTAGACTTGTCCTATCAACTGAAGTGTCTATTGGCACAATAGGGCTGACTTCACTTAGACATATTAATTGTTTATTATTATAATAATTAATATTAATATTAATATCAATTATCTTTTATAGATTATCTTTAGACAAAATAATATAGGGCCGACATCTATCCTTTACACAATAACTAGGGTTAAAGGTAGGTCTAACTCTTGAAAAATATATATAACAAAGGATCTGATACACCCGCTAGTGCTCATCCACTAGGGGCCACATCCATAGGGATGCCATAGACCTAAGTCACTCCATTACACAGATGAGCTAGGTCCTCACACGTGCACTTATCCTCATCCATAGTCACGTCTGCTCTAGAAATATTCTTTCCCACTACCACCAACAGGAGGATCATCTGGAGTCTTCACAACATCTATGTTGCTTATTTAGAGGAGGCCATCACATCATCTTCATTCTTATTCTCATGATGATGTGCCCAACTCTTTTCGGGATTTCCCTAACTCAACAAATCGCTCTTACATCGGATAATCATCTAGAGTTATTCTCTCTCACATCATGGAGGAGGCCATATACATTCCTAGCCCCTGTCCCAGGCTGGAACCACAAACCCTTTATTAGGGGATTTCTCTCAGGTTTGTAAGATGAGAGTAAGACTTCACATAGCTGCTATATTCCACATCTCACGGGTTTGTAGGCTAGAGGATGTCTCCTATAGTTGCATTCATTAACACTCCCTCTTAGCTAGGGAGGAATTCTCCATCAAGCCAAGTCTCATACCGATGTACTCTGAGTTTTATTTTTGGATAATGTTATCCATACTCCCTCTTAACTCAGAAGGAGTTCTTCACCAAGTAAATGTTTGGTGTAGAAGTTTACAGTATGCTCAAGTGGAGAAGAGTATTGCAAGTATACAATTTTCTTTTGCATCATATCTCTGATATAAGAAAATTCTATCTCTCTGTATGATAAACCATGCGGAAGCTCTGGGTTCTATAAGGAGTTTCATATATGGCTCTTTGTCATCAACATAGGATCTACCTCATGGTCAAGTAGATATGTCGGAAGTATGTGAAGCCACATTTCTTCGCACACTTACTGCTATATATATATACACTTTATCTCTAGTGCACTTAAGGCTACAGAGTTATGTTTCTTGCTGCAATAGCAAATCATGGAAGATTTCAAGGTAGAACATCAACAGGATGTGTTCTTCTGGTCCAATGTACGTTATGCTCAATATGAATCGACATGAATCAAGTCTGGTGTTTAATCGGATATATCAGTGATCCAATCAAATGTGGATTGGTCTCGTCTTGAATCAACATCAATATTCTTCTTTAAATCCATCACAGTGGATTTGTATTTTGTCATACTTCTTGTCCCAAGAAGTAGTGTATCAAAATCAAAAGTCAATTCTTGCTAGTTTTTTTTTTTTTTTAACAACTAGGCTTTCTGAGTAAGTCATCGAGATCAGGTTCTTGTCACCAACACTGTATAGGTTTGGATCAACAACACTCTTGTTGAAATCCAAACTCATCAAGAATCTATTTATCTGATATAGATTCCAAATCATGGATGGTGGTACAGATGGAAGTGAATCGGTTCAATGGGTCATGTGTCTCATCATGGACAACTCCCTCTCTTTATGAGAAACCTCTGTCTATGGATATTGTTTTGTATTTCTTGATACTTCCATCAACTGCATGCTTGATCTTATAGATCCATTTGGAAGCTACCACATACTTCCCTTTCTGGTCCTTGAATAATATCTTATGCATCATTCTTTAAGACGTACCGATATTCATCTATTATGGCATCTTGCCATACGGGTTCTCTTGTTGCTTCTCTAAGAAAAAGAGTCTCATCATCAATTAATTGTCTCATGACTGAAGGATACTTCGAAAAAACTCTTTTTTCTTTCTCGGAATGTTCCTTGAGAAGCTTGTATGTTTCTCTGCCTCTAGCAGAGTGAGTTTAGGTAGGCCTTTTATGCCCTACTGCAATATCTCTAAACATATTAACTGGAGCAACTGGAATAATGTCTTTCTCCCTCTGAACTGTTGAAGGGGGAGAAGGTATAGTCTTACTGAAAATCTCCATCTAATATTCTTTAGATCTTTGAAATATTATCTCTTCTTCAAGGACAACATTCCTTCTTGTCTCAATCTGTTTCTGATCAGGGATGATGATATGGAATGTCTTTGAAGATTCATTGTATCCTTTCTTTCTAAAGGATCTAGCTTGGACTTCTTCTCTTTGGGTACATGAAGATACATTGGGCACCCAAATAACCTGAAGTGTTCAATCTCAGGTTTCACTCTCGTGAAGGCTTCTATTCTAGTGAAGAATCTTGTTCTGAACATATACTATGTCATGCATGCTTCTGCCCATGAAATCATAGAAAGATTCGGATCATGCATTATTGCATTGATTGTCTCAAGGATGGTTCTATTCTTCTTCTTTCTCAAATATTTTTTACTCCCTATGAGTCAATGTGACTCCCTCTTAAGGATAAGCATCTTCCTTTGTTCTTGACCTGTCTGGAAGAAGAAAACAAGAGGAACCAAAACAAGAATATCTCCTAAAGGAGAATAATGAGTACATCTCTAGAATCAAAACAATTTTAAGGATTGTTATCACAGCTACAACACCTATTTGTAAT
>JZKD02S2373348.1:293605-313666 GCA_000966675.3 Picea glauca
TGTCTCCTTGGTATATATAGGAGACTAGGAGGTATAATTACAACTAATGGCCTAAATCCAACATAAATAAAATAACATTACTAATATAATATGCCCAAATTAAGGGGTAATGAGAAAATATTAGGGCTTAACAGAACAAACTCTATGATCTCAACTTTAATCCATCTAATATCCTGAATTTAATTTTGACCAAAGGTTAGTATGATGGTCATAGCTTCAACATGCAACCTAGATCAAAATAATGTCATAAAAAATAGATGCATATCAGAATAATCAAACCTGGGTTGCATTATTCCTCTGAATGTGTTGGATCTTGAGATCCTTCTAGATCTATGGCAAGAGATCCTTTTTCTTGCAAATACCCTTTAAAGATTAACAATTTAAACATATGTGAGTACATACCTTTGATAGCATTTGCAGGTAGTGGAACCATCTGGTAGAAGCAATAATAACTCTTAAAATAATTCAAGGGTGATTGCAACTGGTACAACAGTTGGTACTTCAACTGATACTACAATTGATTCTGAAACTGCAACTACAACTACAACTTAGGGTTTTATGAGGAAACTCTAATTTTTTCAAACTTCAAATTTTTAAATTTTGATCCAGGGGATAGATGTGATGGGATGAGGCGAGTAAGTTGGTGCATTCAGATTTTGAAAATCCAAATTTTACCCCCTCAAACTTGACCAATGATTTATAAATTGGTGCTTCTAGTTTTTTGGTACTTCTGGTTTTTTGGTACTTATGATACTCTGGTACTTCTGGTTTTCTGGTACTTCTGGTACTTTGTGAAAACTAGGGTTTCAATTTTCGGGATATCTACCCACTAAAAAGGTGCATTGAAGGTGCCAAAGAGTTCCTTGGGATAGGGTGCACTTTTCTAGAATTTTTTGAGGCTAAAAATATTCTTCAATAAAAAAACCCTAATTTTCATGTACGACAACAGTGACGTTTTTCCTTTTTTTTCTTGTGGAGAATTCTTGTGCAATGGGTTCTTTCAAGACCTATGCTCTAATACCATGTTATTTTTTTCATCGCATTAGGTTAATCATGAAGTTCATTCCATTTATCAATTAACCATAACCATAAATGATGTAGCAACCAAGATCACGTGAAGAAGCACCATGCACAAGAACACAAGATATATCCTGGGAAACCTTCTCAAACAAAAGAGAAAAACCTAGCCAAATCCTTTTCTATAATATTCAAGATAAATACCTTTAAATTCAATAATATCCTAGCACACAAGAGGGTGCAAAAAAACCTAGAAACCCTAGCGCCCAAGAGATGTGCGCAACTTTGACCAAGAAGTGTGATTGCTGAAATTTCCAAAACTTACAAGTGAGTGTGTGTCTACAAATGAGAGATTTCCTCTTACTTGTATTAGACTTGTCCTATCAACTGAAGTGTCTATTGGCACAATAGGGCCGACTTCACTTAGACATATTAATTGTTTATTATTATAATAATCAATATTAATATTAATTATCTTTTACCGTTTATCTTTAGACAGAATAAGATAGGGCCGACCTATACCCTTCACACAATAACTAGGGTTACAAGTAGGTATGACTCTTGAAAAATATATATAGAAAATGATCTGACACACCTACTAGTGCTCATCCACTAGGGGCCACATCCATAGGGATTCCATAGACTTGAGTCACTGCATTACACAGATGAGCTAGGTCCTCACACATGCACTTATGCTCATCCATAGTCATGTCTTCTCTACAAATATTCTTTCCCACTGCCACCAACATGAGGATCATCTGGAGTCTTCACATCAACTATGTTGCTTATTCAGAGGAGGCCATCACATCATCTTCGTTCTTACTCTCATGATGATGTGACTAGCGCTTTTCGGGATTTCCCTAACTCAACAAATCGCTCTTACATCGGATAATCATCTGGATTTCTTCTCTCTCACATCATGGAGGAGGCCATATACATTCCTAGCCCCTATCCCAGGCTAGAACCACGAACCACGAACCCTGTATTAGGGTTTTTCTCTCAGGTTTGTAAGCTGAGAGTAAGACTTCACATAGCTTATATATTCCACATCTCACAGGTTTGTAGGCTGGAGGAGGTCTCCTATAGTTGCATTCATTAACAGTATACACCATGGCCCTATCTGATAGGATAGTATCCTCCTCCAAACTGATTCATAAAAGGTTGTAAGGGCATCATCACCAAGGAAGCCACTTGCAAAGAGAAAGTGGCGTGACAAGGGTTACTCACCTTGTTACTCATGTGAGGACATATGTTGCCCCCAGATGAAGGAACTCCGTGAAGGAGGTTTCCCATACTATAAAAATAACTCCCCAGGATGAAACAACAAAGGACAAAATGAGGTCCACCGTGAGAAAAGAGTGTGTAGGAACCAACATAGCATAATAAGGATAGATGGACATGATGTAATAAGTAGAAGGACCATCCATTTGAGCACTTGATCCTAGAAAAGCAAATCTATAATTGGATCCAGAGGAAGGAGGATTCCAACCTCCCACCATGGGATTTGGTTGAGGGATATGACCCCCACCAAATAAAAAGGAATAATGAGGCATCATGCCCCCAGACCCAAAACTAGGATTCACATAATACGATGAAACATGAGATGACAAGTGCGACATCATGTCTGGCATACCAAGAGAAAAATGATTAGAGGCCCAAGGTATTGGATGAGAATAATGATTCGTCATACCACTCAAAAATACGAAAGGATTTATCCACGTGGAATGAGTAAATACCATGGGATGGGTAGCGCTAACTGAGGGAGTCACAGGGGATCCACTAACCATAGCAATGAAAACTCACGAAACAATACAAAATACTAAGGCCAACTAATAATCAGAGAGCACACCAAAGTAAAGAAAAAAGGGTCAATGCACACAAATAGGTTATAGTGGTTGAAAGGGGCCTCTCGCACTAGATTAGGTATGTATTTCCCAATAGGGGCTCGAGACTCCCTTCAAAATATTGGAGGTATCAGAATCAATTATAATGGCCCTTGTGGGAGTAACATCACAGACAGACAAATCCCCCCGGAGAGGTAATCATCCATAAAGTTCGTGTGTTGTCCGACCCTTATCTGACTTAGGGTACCTGCAAAATAACCCCTACAAGTAACCTATGTGGCTACCTATGTTAAGTAACTAAAGCCACCACAATATAACCAATGCACGGGAGAATAATTGTAATTGTGGTCCATCGTATGGGCAGGGTAAAAAATCATGAAATCTTGAAAGCATCGCCTCTCACGAAGATAAAGTTACTAGAAATACCCCCATATACGAATGAAACCACATAAATATATTTGACGCTAATAAGGTATTAGAGGGTTATCTTTGCAACCAACTTCACCCGATCTCATGCCTAACTCCAGTGTGAGTTGAGCGTCGTGACGTCACTTATTACACAATGGATGTCACCCCTCCCTGGTCAGATACATATGTTTAGATTATTAGCCTTGGAGAATTTTACTCACAAAATCCTATTCCAAGGCCCTATATCCTATGCTTGTTTGTGTACTCTGGAAAATAAAATAGTTTCTAATCAATTTTAGTTAATCAACGTTACTTTTAATGGATTTGTTTACTCAAGAAACGTCGTCATGAAACTAATGATATTATGACTCAACATATGAAATAAATGAATATAAACATAATGCTAAATCCTAACCTTAAATTCTCAAAAGATGGTAAGCTTTTCAAATGCAACTTTCAATACAAATTCTACAATTTCAATAAAATGCAATCTTCCTCATATGTCAAGATCAATACTAAATAATCAAAAGAGAAAATGCCATAAATCAAAATAAGCAATTTATTTTATTTTATTTTCTATATGAAGAAACAAAAATGCAAGGACTGAATATCATCTTGATATACAAACCCTATTGCAAGAAAAAAGAGACAAGCCAAGTAGGATACCAAGAAGCAAACACTTAGACCAAGATGCAAGGAAAACCAATGAAAAATATGATAAGAAAGAATACCACCCAAAAATACAACAACATGAAGGTTTAATATCAGTGTGTAAGCGCTCAACAGTTAGGACATAGACCCAAGAAGATTCAACAACCAACCAAACTCATCCAATAAACACCAAACTTAGCCAGTAAGCAAAAAAATTGATATATGTGACTATTTGAGAAAAACTCATGTATGTACAGGCCCTATAGAAGGACAGCTCGCATATGTACATGTCTGTCAAGGGAAAACCAACATATATGTAGTAAAATACTACCAAGGCAAGGATACGGCCAAGAAACTCAGATGTAAAGTAAAAATAGGTTGTCAAGCAATCACGCGACAAGGAAAATCAGGCTAACAGAGAGCAAGCTAAGGATAAAACACTCCAAACCCCAAAGATAAAGATTAATTCCCTAGTATGGTCGTCAATTTTGTTACGAGGAAAATATCTCTATGGCATGGGGTAAACCACAATAGACATAATGACTGCATAAATCAACTCTAATATCAAGTATGATATATAAATGAAATACTAACAAGACAAGACCAAGATCCTACGTCGTACGAACGTTCGATGAAGACCACCGTTGAGCACACAACTCAAAGCTTTATACCTACAACTTGTCCTCAACAACAGAGATACACAAGCATATGGTGATAATATATAATGTTAGCATATAAAATAAATAACGAGAAAATAATATTTCTATTAAAATAATCAACAAAAGTATACAAGTGACAAACTTATGTTTCAGAATGTCTCAGGACCGAGAAACTAAGTCCCTTTCGGCTGGGCCTCCACCAAAGGTAATATCATATAAAGGAGACAATGAGGTTCTCCATCAAAGAGGGAAGAGCTTGGGGGCTGAACAATGTGTTCAAACTTTGAAGGATAAAGGGATGCTAACTTAATGTGAAGTGAAATTTCTCCAGAGTATCTTTGCTCTCAAAAGTTGAATTCTCTCCTCTTCCATGGCTTGGATATTGCTCAATTTATAGCCTTCAAATGGAACTGAAGGGCCGAGTCAGAATGTTTCCAGTATATGGAAGGTCAAGGATCATGGATCTCATGATGTGACATCGAAAACCGGCCCAATTTTTAATTTTGATCACCAAACTCGATGTACGCAGGCTGTAGTGGTGCAACCTGCGTATACACATGTTGTATAACTGGTAGGGTGTGTATGTGTCGAAAAATATGATGTTTTGGCTCTAGGAAGTACAAAAGGGGACTTTAAGTCTGCATAAGGAAATGGAAAGGCCATCCAAGCAAGTTGCATGGGGTGAGGCAAAATTTTCTATAATGCCAGGTGAGAATCAAGAAAGAAGACATCAACATAATCCCTTCAAAACAAGGTATGAAAATTACAAGTTTACAATGGTTCCTTTTGGGTTGTTGAATGCACCAATTGTCCTCATGTGTTTATTGAATGGAGTTTTCAATTATTTAGATAAGTTTGTTTTTTGTATTTTTGGATGACATATTTATTTAATCAAAGTCTAAAGAAGAGCACGAGCAACACTTGAGGATGGTGTTGTAGGTATTGAGGGATCATCATATTTATGCAAAGTTGAGCAAGTGTTCATTTTACTAGAGTCAGATTCATTACTTGGGTCATATCATTTAAGAGGAAGGATTAGTTGTAATACCCCTAGTCCAAACCCAATTGTACATATAAATGTAAAGGAACACATAGGCTACTGATATGTGGGTATTGATTGTAAATGTAAATATACACATAAGCTGGTGAGCGGATGGTACAAGGTATTTGGTTCGGTTATGCGTGCATTGAGTCTGTGTGCGGGAATCTAATATCAAATAAGTGCACACATTTATAATGTATCATGCACATGTGTAAGTGCATGAGGATGGCACACCAAAACAAGATTGCTCTCATCCCAGAGTTATGCACAAAGCAGATTGAGTGCGTGATATTGAGGCCAGGGAGCCTTTGTATATATGTTGTGTTTTATAGGTTGGTGAGCTAGGTTATTATAGCATAGAACGCTTATATTATTATTAGGCTAGAAAGCCTAGATGCTAAATTCCATCGTTCCTATATTGTAATTGTAAATCATACTCATATTATTAATAAAGTACACAATTGTTGTAGACCGACCAAACAAAAGAGATGAGGGGCTAAACTCCACTAGAAAGGGGTAAGGTAGCTAAGAGTCTAGGAAAGGGACTAAGCTAAATGGGGCTTGAGCCCAATGGAATATTATATTCATATTCCTAAAAGGTTAAAGTATGGATATAAATTTATATATCCTAAGTTTCCAAAGGGGGGACAAGAGAGTCCCTTGGGTGCCATGTGTCATAAAAGGCACATGCATATATATAATAGGGAGATTTAGTGTAATTCCCATGATTCCTAGATTATTCACTCATGATTTTCTACCATCCACTTGTCTATGCTACCATCTGTACTTGTACTTGGTTTGACTGCAGGTTGAAGAGGTAGGTTGTCAGGTCCGTGGTCAAAGAGGTGGGTTGTCAGGCCCGTGATCAAAGAAGTGGGTTGTCAGGCCTGTAGGCATTTCTCTCTAGGTGGGACATTTTTTATGTCGAAGAATCAAGTTGTCATGCCTGTGAGTAGTTTCTATAGGTAGGAAACTACTCAGAATTGTTCCTTGGTGCACTGATAAATAGCTATAGTGATATGAGACATCCTGTCTGACCTATTGTTGAAGCCCCAGAAGGGAAGTGGGGTAGTTGAGGGACTGTTGAGCAGAGAAGGGGCACACTTTCTAGGGTGGGACATCCATGTGAGGAATGCGATATTGTAGGCTATTTGCAGTAGTTGGGCACCTCAGATTGAGCAATTATGCTGCTTGTCAAACCTTAGACTGGCTTAGTATTCCCTTTCCCCTGGTAGATTTTATCCCTAGCTCGGGGGTGACCCACTTCTGAGATTATGAGAAATGTGGTCTACTGTTGGGAGGAACGTGGAATGTCTGCATGCAGTTGGTGTTTATTTTATGAGATAAGTATCTTTCATGTGTTTATTTCAATTATTGTTTGTATGCAATTATGAGTTTTATGTCATGGAATATTTGTTGTTAAATCCGATAGATGAATTTGTATTGTTGCATGCATGTTTATTATTTCCACTTAACTCTATTCATATGAAGAATTTATTATTTAATTTAAATTAGTATCATAATGTGTATTTCTGTTATTATTTTGTATGAATCTATGTATTTGTTGAGTATTTTTATGATTTAATTAGTATCATAGTTTGAATTTTTTAAGTGGCATATCCCAACAAGTGGTTGGGGATGCTACAATGTGGCATGAGAGCCCAATTTTCAACAACGTGGTATGTGTTCAGCTCGTACGATCAAATTATTGCAGAAAAATTGAGAGAAATCTCATGGGTAATGTGAAGAATCGAGCCGAAGATTGAAAACAAGTAATTTCAATTTCTAATGGGAAAAATTGGGCCTGTAGATGGCCAAATTTCTTAGATTATAGAGCGGCCATGGTGCCTAGGACAAAATTGGGTGAAATTGGGCAAAAACCCCAATTTCTGCAACAAAATTATGGAAAAATCAGTTAAGCGTTGAAAATATTTGTGTCCGCTAAGTAGTATTGATGCACAAAAAAATAATGGTGCATGGGTGTATGCACTAAAAATTTGGCATCGCGCGGAAAAATAATGTTGCACCAATGTGCACATTAAAAATTTGGCTTTGCGCAGAAAAATAATGGTGCGCAAGTGTGGACAAAAAATTTGGCATTGTGCGGAAAAATAATGGTGCATAGGTGTGTGCACTAAAAATTTGGTGTTGCACGAAAAAATAATTTTGCCCAGGTGTGAGCACTAAAAATTTGGCGTTGCACGGAAAAATAATGGTGCATAGGTGTGTGAATTAAAAATTTGGCACTGCACGGAAAAATAATGTTACGCAGGTGCGTGCACTAAAAAATTGGCATTGCATCGAAAAATAATGGTACGTGGGTGTGTGCACTAAAAATTTGGCGTTGCATGGAAAAATAATGGTGCACAGGTGTGTGCACTAAAAATTTGGCGTTGCGCAGAAAATAATGGTGCACAAGGTATTCACACTAAATTTTAGCACTACGTGGTGTAAAATTGTTGGCGTGCGCATAATATGGGTGCGCGTGGAAGTGCACTAAAATTTAACATCATATGGTGCAGAGCTTGTGGTGCACACCTAATAATGTGGTGCGCAAGGCATGTGCATGGATTATTGGCAGAACGTAGTGCAAATTTGTTGGTGCCTGTGCAACGTTGGTATGCAGTGCATACATGTTGAATATTCATGCTATGCAGAAGTATAATGGGGGGTGCACAATGTGATCGAAATGAACCTTGACATTGTGTAGTGAAGAGAGTACAATGCACTCAGAAGATTGGTGCATGACAGAAAAGTTGTGCGCAATAGGTATTGGCACGTGACACAAAAGTTGTGCACAGTAGATATTAGTGCATGACAAAAAGTGGTGCACACTAGATATGGATGCATTGTGCATGCACTACATTTTGAAATTGTGTGTGCATAATTGTGCATGCTAAATATGGGTGTATAATTTAGAAGTGGTGTGTGCAAAGTCGATTGGTGATCTACAACAACAAAAAACCAGTGATTTCCATGAAATTTTTGTATTGTTTGAAGGTCATCTTTTTGCAGGGCATTTTTGAGACCCTAAATAGATTTTTTAGAAACTCAAATAAAAGAGCTCATTGATAGTTTTCTAACAGTGTATCCTATTGGTCCTAAGGTCTACACTTGACTGCTAAAGGGCAGAGCTAGGCCACCTCGAGTTTTGGGATGATTAGGTTTTTATGAAATGCTTTTGTTGTGTTGAAATATTGTAACTACAAAGAGTATTCTATTTATTATTGAGTCATTATTAATTAGATCAATCCCCTTTTGTGGATTGATCATGTCGAGCATTGTAAATGACCAAATCCCCTTTTTTGAATTGGTCAAACCCTAATTATATTATGCTAATTAAGAAGTTTTCCCCCAAGCCCAATTAAAGTGGTTTTAACCACTAAGAAGAGAAGTCAACCCTGCCTAATGAAGAGACACCTTTCCAGCACCTGCCAGCTAGTATAAATAAAGGAGGCTAGCGCCTCATTTGTTCACTCACTCATTCACTCATCAAGTGTGCAAGTTTGGAGAGATGTAGTTGGGAGAAGAAGGAAGAGAGAGGCACATTACTCAGTGTTGGATATTCTCTACTGTTTTGGTTTATTGTATTGGCTATCTATATCAAGGAATATTTGTTGGGTTTTCTCCCCCATGAGGGTTTCCCAAGATAAATGTTGTGTATATAGTGATTGTGTTTCTCTTAGTGATCCTAGCTATGCTATGTTTATCTAGTAAATTGAAAAGAAACCTAATAATAGCTCAAAACTTAACATGGTATCAAAGCTAAGCTGAAGAGAGAACCTTTCACTGGATAAGCAAAAATGTCATTGTTGTCGTACAAGAAAATTAGGGATTTTTGTTGGAAAGTAATTTTTGCCTAAAAACCATATAGAAAAGTGTGCCCTACCCTAGTGAATATTTTGGTATCTTGAAAGCGCCTTTTCAGTGGACAGAGCCTTTAGAAAGTCAAACCCTAGTTTTGACTAGTACCAGAAAACCAAAAAATAAAAAAAACCAGGAAACCAAAACTAGTACCAGAAGTACCAGTCCAGATTTTCGCAGGTCAAGTTTCAAGGGTAAAAACTTGAAATTTTTTAAATCTAACAGCTTCAGCAAACTCGCCTCAGCCCAGTGCATCTAATCCCTAGATCATAATTTCAAAATTTGAAGTTTGAAAAATTAGGGTTTTCTCATAAAACCCTAAGTTGCAGTTGCAATTGCAGCTTCATAACCAACTGCAGTATCAGTTACAGTTGTTGTATCAGTTGAATTATCAGTTGCAGTACTAGTTGTAGTCACCCTTGAATTTTTTAAAGGGTTGGTAATTATTACTAGTGCTACCAGATGGTGCCACTACTATCAGAGGTATGTACTCGCATTTGTTTAAACTGTTAAGCTTTAAAGAGTATTTGCAGGAGAAGGGATCTCTTTCCATAGATCTAGAAGGATCTCAAATCCAACACATTCAAAGGAATAATGCAACCCAGGTTTGATTATTCTGATATGCATCTATTTATTATGACATTATTTTGATCTAGTTTTCATGTTGAAGCTATGACCATCATACTAAACTTTGGTCAAAATTAAAGTCAAGGTATTAGATTGATTAAAGTTGAGATCATAGAGTTTATTCTCTAAACCAACCTTCTGTCAAGATAACATATTGTCTTAGTACAAGAGACAGGTTGAAGAAAGAACTTGTCATTTTGAGTGAAGGAGACTTGGAATAAAAGCAACACACTCATTCTTGAGGACAAGACTCCAAGTTCCAGGTTAGATTAATTAAGTTGATAAGATTCAAAGTTGCACATGACATTTTGATAACTACCCCATTACAAGTAAACACTATAGTTGAGGAAGCATTCTTTGAAAATTACTATACTTGGTAGCATGTGAGCATATTGAGATAAATTCTTAATGTAATCATTTACCAAGATACAACTAACATATCCTCCAAGAGAAATTTCTTGTGTTGGTTCCAAGTTACCATGGAGGAACGTTTGATCACAACACTAGAAGAGTGTTGATCTCTTTCGAGTTGTATTTCTTACTTTTGATCTTTATTTCAGGCAAGTCACAAGTGATAGCTTGGAGGGAAAGCTCGTCGAGCCCCTCTTGTATAAATCTTTGTATTGTAATCCCAGTGGAGGTTGTTGAGAGGTTTATGGAGATTGATGAAAAAATCATTATAAGCCAATAGGAGAGGTTGTTGATAGCCGAGACTCAGTTGCAGTTCAGACTCATACATTATAATTGACATTATGTTGTTAATAGAAAAGAACAAATTCTGGTGTTTGTAATTTCCTGTGTAATGGATGTTTTCTTTAAGAATGTTAGTTATGTTTGTTTATGTTGTAGATTCATGTATTAGAGTTCATCTACAGGGATAGAGACAGAATCCTCTATCTGTGAGTTTGCTAAATTAGTTTTGGTTCTTTAGGCTAAGTGAAAGGAGTGTGCGGCAGAGTGTTGAAATTATGTGAGCCAATGCAAGGAGTGCGTATATGAACTCTTTTGATTCAAAGGAGAACATGCCAGGAGGGTATGCTAGGATAATTCACATAATCCAGAGAGAACCATAAGTTTTTTGAATACCTTGGAGAAAATTATGCGCAAGAGGAAGCGTAGCACAAAGTTACTGAGTGCTTTGTAAGGCTTTTCTAGGAGGGCATTGAGTGGGTGAAAGCGCACACAGGACCAACACATTATGGAGTGTTGGGAATTTGAGGAGAACCCAGAGTTGTTGAAAACTATGAGGGAATAAATATTTTCAAATGTTCATTGAGCGGAGGTAAGAATTACCTTGGAAAACCTGAAGGATTCAGGGATACAGAACCAAGACTTGTGCAAGGAGTGCATCAGGCCAGCACTTGGCTAAGTGTTGCGAGAATCCATCTGAAGGCCTAATCGAGAAGAAGGAGTGTGCCAATGACAAAGTGAGTTCATCTCACAATCTTAGGAGGAAGAGCATTGAGTTTCTAAGAGGGCATCAGAAATATCCTTAGAAGGGCGTAGGAGAGTCGGGAACCTTAGAGGTTTGATCCCAAAAAAATCTTAGAAGGACTAGCACAATCACGCACATAATTGTTGCAAAAAGTGAAGAAAGGTTGGGAGAAGTCGAAGTCTTGAATAGGGAGAAAAGTAGTGTGCATAAGGATTAAGGACTTGTTGAAGTCTCGAAGAAAAGAGGAATCTTCCATCGTCAAGAGGATACATGTGGAAAAAGATCAGGGGATCAGAGAGATAGAGTTCCAAGATATTTTCCAGGAGAAAATGGCAATCTTCGCGAAGTCGCGAAGAGTGGAGTGAACCCATACCATTGGATCTGGAAGGGACACATGGAGGAGACCCACACATTTTGTAGAAGTGGTGCTTTGGAAGATAAGAGGAGATTGGAGTGGAGAGACTCACGAAGTATGGAGTCTGAAGCCAATCATAGTCGTTGATTGTGGGGGAGATGGGGACCATTGATCCCCGCGCCATTTGAATTTTCCAATTGAGAGTTTGGGGAAATGAGGGTTGGTTGTTGTGAGAAAAGGTCGAAACCCGAAGCATATTTCATGTTTTAGCCCCGGGACACAGCCCAAGTTCATATGATAAAAGGGCCTAGCACAGAGAACTAGTGCGTCGTCAACTTTCTTCAAAGGGGCCAAGAAGAGAGTCGTGGGGGTTGATAGAGCCCGCACTTTGGAGAAAGAGGGACTTGTGAAAATTGCATTGGGTTCCAGCAAGGAACCGAAGAGTCAATTTGACTCATGTGACTAAAATATCCTAGATCAATAGGTCGAGCAACCTCTCAGAGGAGAGAAGAAAGAATGGGGGGGGGTCTACGCCAGAGTGGTATCATAGCTTGATTTTTCCTGTAGACAACAGGTGAAGGGAAACAAAGTGAGATTCTTTGTAGAGACTATTTCAAGGTGTGTGACAGATGGTAAACAACCAGGTGGGCTGCAAGTGAAGCAAGATGGTTGTTGAAGGCCATAGGAATGGTCGAAGAGAAGACTTCTTGTAGAAAAGAAAAGAAGAAATGGACAAGGAGTTGAGTGAAATCCAAGCAGAGATGGAAAATCTACCATTGAAGATGCAACAGGAGGAAAAGGTGTGTTGGAGATACTAGTGGCCTTTGAAAAGGACAACCAAGTGGCATGTTCATAAGTTGTTGACCAGAAGGCAACAAAAGGTGTTAAAAAGGTGGTTGAGGCATGCTGAAAACCTCAATGCCAAGAGAAATAGATATGGGAGAGGTCTCATAGATTGCCAGGTGGGAAATAAGAAGGGATCAGTTGATCTCATAAACCGCCAGGAGGGAAGAGGAGACATCGCAAATTTCCAGGTGGGAAAGGGATAAGAAGTGAGCTCATTTGAGAGTTCATGTCAGCGAGGGGTGTTGACAGATGGAAAGGAGGTGGAAGAAAGGCCTCATCCATATGAAGATTCATGCGGGGTTGCAATCCGTGTGAATGAAGACGATGAGAAGTTAAATACTTCCACCACTGAGGAGGAGGATGAAAGAAGCGTTCTAATCATTGGAGGAATCGAAATATTCCTACCAAGTGGTTGAGGAGAGGTTAGAATATTTGTTGCAGAGGTAGTAGCAAAAGGACAACAAGTTGATATTGTCATGGAGGAGAAGGAGTAGATACTGAAGTTTGCCCCAACAACAGAAGAGGAGAAACCGGTTGAGTTGCTCACTCAATGGGAGATGGATTTGAAGATGCTAGAGGATTGTTTGGACAATCCAGAACCAAAAGATGGCTTCCATGAGATAACCATGCCAGGGGAGATGTGCCAGTCTGAGGAGAAGTTGGAGGAAGATGGAATGGAACCAGTCAAAGAACTGACAGTAGTTAGTCTATCAGGGGAGATAGTTGAGAAGTAGTTAAGTAACGAGCCTGTGGAATTGGAGTCTGTAGCAGAGTGGCTAGTCAACGTCACAAGATATGAAGGTATCATGGGAGACCAGGTTTCTCTACTCATCAACCAATAGAAGGAGTTGCAACTGAGTAGACTACATAAGGAGAACCAATCGATAGAGTAGATGGAAGAAGTGATATAGGAGGTAAGGGAGCTGATGTTGAAATCAGTAGAAGAAGTTGTCAGCAAGGAGAATTTTAATAGAGGAGGACCTCCATGAGTAGCAGTGAATAAGAAACAACAACAACAACAAAGTAGAGGAGCAGGAGGACAACTCTAGAAGAAATTTTGTGATCCAGGAGGATTTCAACAGAGCTGGGGAGCTCATGAATTTTCGTAGCAGTGGAGTATGATGCAAGAGCATCACTCCACCTCACCACACGTCATCTAGTTAGCACGTTGGTGCGCATTCAAGGAAGGGAGAGGCTTCGTCCTCTCATTTTTCCTTCAAAATTTAAATGTATTTAAGGCAATTAATGTTGTCATGCTGGAAGAGCCAAGTTGTGCCTTCGCACAAGTTGTAGATGAGGTCATATTAAGTGGTTGATGGTAGGAGGGATCTATATCCAATTCAGATCATATTTCTACTCATTGTAATCTGGTTCATTAGCCAGGTGTTTTGAATGGTGATTAGACACCACTATCATAGCTTGGAGGGAAAGATCATCGAGCGCCTCTTGTATAGATATTTGTATTGTATGCCTAGTAGAGGTTGTTGAGAGGCTGTTGGATATTGATGAAAAAATCATTGTAAGCCAAGAGGAGAGATTGTTTAGAGCCGAGACTCAGTTGAATTCTGGACTCATACATTGTGATTGACATTTTGTCGTTACTATAAAAGAACAAATTCCATTATTTTCAATTTTTTGTGTAATGGATGTTTTCTTTGTGAATGTCAGTTATGTTTGTTTATGTTGTAGATGTGTGTGTTAGAGTTCATATGCAAGGATAGAGATACGATCCTCTATCTATGAGTTTGTTGAATTAGTTATGGTTCTTTAGGCTAAGCGCAAGGAGTGAGCGACAGAGTGTTGAAATTTTGTGAGCCGAAGCAAGGAGTCTGTATCTGAACTCTTTCGAGTCAGAGGAGAATGTGCCAGGAGGGCACGCCAGGATAATTCACATACTCGAGGGAGAACCACAAGGTTGTTGAATACCTTGGACAAAATTCTGTGTAGGAGGAGGCATAACACAGACTGGGAGCAAGCACGCACTGGACCAACACATTCTGGAGTGTTGGGAATTTGAGGAGAACCCAGAGTTGTTGAACACTCTTTGGGAAGAAATATTTGCAAGTTTGCATTGAGAGAAGGTAAGAATTACGTTGGTCAAACCTGAAGGATTCAAGGATACAGAACCAAGACCTGTGCAAGGAGTGAATTAGTCTAGCACTTGGCTAAGTGTTGTAAGAAGTCATCTGAAGGATTAATCAATTGCAAGGAGTGCGCCAATGAAAAAGTGAGTTCGTCTCACAAGATCGGGAGGAAGAGCACTGGGTTTCCAAGAGGGCATCAAAAATATCCTTAGAAGGGCTCACGAGAGCCGAGAACCTTATAGGTTTAAGTCGAGTAAAATCTCAGAAGGACTAGCGCAATCACACACAGAATTCTTGAAAAAAGTGTAGAAAGGTCTAGAGAAGTCGAAGTCTAGCACAACGCGAAAAGTGTTAAGTGTGTACAAGGATTAAGGAATTGATGCAATTCTTAAGGCAACCAAATTCCTCCATCATCAAGAGGAGACATGTGGCGAAAGATCAGGGGATCTGTGAGATAGATTTCCGAGATATTTAACAGGAGAAAATGCCAATCTTCATGAAGTCGCGAAGAGTGGAGTGAACCCAGATCATTGGATATGGAAGGGACATGTGGAGGAGACCCACACATTTCGGAGAAGTGGTGCTACGGAATATAAGAGGAGAGTGGAGTGGAGAGATTCCCGAACGCCAGACTCTGAATCCGATCACAACCATTGACTGTGGGAACGATAGGGATTGTTGATCCTCGCACCATTCAAATTCGTCAATTCAGATTTCAGGGAAATGAGAGTTGGTTTTTGTGAGAAAAAACTGAATCTAGAAACCTGAAGCACCTTTCATGGTTTATCCTAGGGACACAACCCAAGGTCATATGATAAAGGGGCCTAACATAGAGAACTAGTGCATCGTCAACTTTCTTCAAAGGGGCCAAGAAGAGAGTCGTGGGGGTTGATAGAGCCCACACTTTGGAGAAAGAGGGACCTGTGAAAATTGCATTGGGTTCTAGTAAGGAACCGAAGATCCTATTCGACTCAGGTGACTAAATGATCCTAGACTGGGAGGTCGACCAACCCCTCAGAGGAGAGAAGAGAGAAGGAGGTGAGGGTCTACGCCACTGAGACTTATTCAAATTATGAAATTCTTCACTTCTTGGAATACTATGATCCTATAGATAATATTAATTAATGTATTCTCTAAAACTCCTCCAAGTTTCACTCCTTGAATCCTCCCAGAAAAGGAGTTATAGAGAAAATGGTAGACCTTATTCAATTATGGTTTATTTAGGAGATCGAGCTTGTACAACATGCCTCGCGCTCAATATTTAACATAAGATTTTGAAATTCGTACAAAAGAAACTATGACCTGTACTATTTCCAATGAAATTGTTATCACTTCATTTGTATTCTCTATGAAGATGTTATGACTGTTTTACCTAGAACATATGTTTATGACTAGCTTTAGGACTAGTCAAAAACATTATCTTCCACAGAGGGTATCTCTAAAATTATAGTGAATAAAGAGTTGAAATTTTTACCAAAGGTACCTAGATTTGTCTTCTCAATATCCTCTGAATTTCACCATATGAATCATTCTAGAAACAAAGTTATAGTGAAAATAATAACATGACCTATAAATAACATACCTTAGAACACATCACCAAAAGACTTCATCCTCGCTTGAAATTCGGCCTTCTTTACTTTCAGATTTCCTCAGAAATTCGACTTATATATCCTTGTTCATTAATAAACTTATGTGTGTTGAAAAATGAATGTATAATGAGATGTATTTATACCCTTTATGTCACTTCCTTTTAACATTAGGGCTCACATGTAGTTTATGCTTCAATTCACATTGTCATCTTCAAAAATTCATTTCTCCTCAATCGTGAGGATCCACATGACGTGCCACATAACACCAGAAGCGGCATGAATTATACTATCCATCCATGGGTGTTGTATCTACATGTGTAATTTCCTTCATGTATATCTACTTTTATCAATTTTGGCATCCAAAATCCAATGGCTAGGGTTGACATCAATGACTACAACCAATGACTAGGGTTGACATCAATGACGGCAACCAATCTTCCAAAAATCTCCCCCATTTTCATTGATGGCAACACTCATGCTCCCCCTGTCATCATGATCCCAATTTATCTCCCCCTTTGTCATCAATGGAAAAGGGTGGGGATGATCCCCTTGACTTCAACGACACAAGGTGACCTTCTTCTTTGGGGTTGATCCCCTGAACATGTGGCACTCAATAATTCTTCATCCTTATTTTTGGTCTTTGGGAATTTTTCTTCCTTGGAATCCTTTTTTTTTGCTTATATATTCTCTCTCTTCTTCATGTCTAGGATGTATATGTTGTTCAGTCTTCTTGTTACAGTTGCAAAAAATCTAAAGGATCGGATCCTATCATTGAGAGGGGGGGTGAATCAGTGACACAACAATTTTATCAATTTTCTTTTATTTATGAAAATAGAATTTTGACACAATATTTTATCGTGGAACCCAAATGGGAAAAACCACAAACGTTTTTCTATTAACTGCAAAATTTGTTTTACATGTTACATAGAAGGAAGATATTCTTCCTTTTCTTTTTGATTAGCACCAACTGATCAAGATGCACCCACACCCTTATTCACTAACACCAACTGGTAGGAGGCTGCAACCCCCTGTTTAGTCAACTACAACTGACAAGGAAGCACCAACTTCCTCTACAGGCACCAACCTACCCTTTCACCACCCAACCACCCTTGATTTTCTGAATCTGGACAAACTTTTGTTTCAAGTCTTTTACTACATCTCTCTCTACTTCTCTGATTTAATATATTCTCTTATTCAGACTGCAGAGACACACTTCTTCTCAACACTCTTCCTCGTTTATATATTCTTCAAAACAGTGTGAGGTTGACACACTGTGTCCCTTGGTTTTGACCCATCGTACCTCTTTGTTTAACTTAACCATAATCATTGATTATTATTTTTACTATGAAGGATTTTCGTAAATTGATCACATGTGGACCAATTTCATCCTTTAAACTCGATCTCGAACCTTTGTTATTTTCACAAGAACCGAATTATATGGAGGTGCTTCCTTCAAATCATTACATGTGACCGAGCATTACAAAACCACGGTCTTATCAATTACAACGATGTATTATATTTTATTTAAATTCATTATCTCACATGACCAATGACGGTGAGCAAACGCTAGGCTTAACGAGCACTTGAGTGCTTATCAATTCAACGATCATGATTCAATCTTCTGATGAGATGGACGACTGATAGAACTTCACCCTTCGGAACTTCGCATTTTCAACTTTTCAAACCTTCAAATCAGATCAGACACTTTATTTTATGGAAACAAATCAATGGTCAGATTTGATCCTTACACTCATCCTTTCATTGTTCAATCTGACGGCTAGGACTTAGTCAAACATTCATATGGACGGTGTTAGAAAAACAGGATCACAGAGCAATAAAATAAAACAAATGCGGAAATAAAACATAGAAGATACACAATACAATAGAGACACGGATATACATGGTTCACCCAGTGTGGGCTACGTCCACCAGAGAAATTTCCAGGTCCTTCCTTTATTATTATCCAACAAATGAAGGGATACAACCTACAACAAACCCGTTGTAACTTCCTCTTCATTTTCTCACAGTCTCCTATCTCAGAATACAATATTCGTTATCATCCTTAGCCGCAATACATTTCCCTCATAAAAGAGGGTTGCCTTCTAGGGAAAAAAATCCTAACATAATTTCTATTGTTAGATTTCTGACCTTATAATGAACAGTCCATATTCACAATGAAATTACAATATACATTTACAAGGATATTTTTCCTTTGGGGGGATGCTTGCCCTCGAACCCCACAGAGGGGGTAACCCCCCTTTGCACTCCTCCGCATGGAAGAGTGTACATACTTATGGGGTGTAAAGTCTTCATGGGGTATAAACATGGCTGAAAACAAAAGACCTCTGAATCAGGAAGATAATCAGACTCCACAACCAACAATATCCCACTTGGAGACTGATCTCAACAACTCCACCGTTGTTGTATATGTTGAAATATCAACCTTCTTGGACCTAGAAAATTCCTCATCTTCATCTTCATTCTTGAAGACCAACTGAAACTGAGCAGGAACTTAGTTTCTCCCTAGTTACTCCCTTTGTTAACATGTCTGCAAGATTCTGGCTAGTGTGTATCTTTTCCAACCTCAAATGTCCATCTTCCAAGGTGGATCGTATGAAGTGGTACCTCAATTGTATATTCTTAGTCTTCGAATGGAAGGCTGAGTTATTTGCAAGATGAATGGCACTCTCACTATCACAATACAACCTGCTATTATTTTGCTTCTTTCCTAATTCCCCTATAAACCTCTGTAACCAAATCATCTCTTTACTAGCCTCTGTAGGAGCAATATACTAAGCCTTTGTTGTTGAAAGTGAAACAACCTTTTGCAGTTTCAAAATCCAACTTACTATTGTTCCACGTATAGTAAAAACATACCCTGTGGTGCTCCTCTCGTTGTCTTTATCATCTGCCATATCTGAATCAACATATCCCTGTAGAAAAGTGTTTGAACCTCCAAAACATAATGCATGAGTAGCAGTACCTCTCAAATACTTGAGAATCCACTTTACTGCCTCCCAATGTTTTTTACCTGTATTGTTCATATACCTGCTCACAACTCCCACTGCATGTACAATATCTGGTCTTGTGCAAACCATTGCATACATCAAGCTGCCAATGTTTGATGAATAAGGGACCATGGAGATGTATTCTATCTCCTCCTGTGTCTTGGGACACATTTCCTTAGTTAATTTCAAATGGTTGGCTAAAGGTGTACTAACTGGGTTTGCATTCTACATTCTAAACCTCTCAAACACCTTCTCTATGTACTCACCCTGAGACAATGTCAATTTGCAATTTTTCTTATCTCTTGTTATTCTCATACCAAGGATTTTCTTTGCAGCACCCAAATCCTTCATTGAAATGAATTAGCTAATTTCTTCTTGAGAACATTTATATCCTTCATATTAGACCCTGCAACAAGCATGTCATCTACATACAATATCAATATAATATAACTTCCATTTTCTAGATTTTTGAAATAAACACAGTGATCAGAATGGCATCTAGTATAACCTCGTTCTATCATAAACCTGTCAAACTTCAAATACCACTGTCTTGGAGCTTTCTTTAGGCCATACAATCTCTTCTTCAACCTGCATACCAAATTCTCCTTCCCTTTGACCTCATACCCCTGTGG
>JZKD02S2373348.1:314526-346597 GCA_000966675.3 Picea glauca
TTGTCGAATGCAATAAACCCAAGTTTTTCTAGTTCCATCATCAATAAAAGTAACATAATAATGAGAGCCACCAAGAGATGATACCTGAGATGGTCCCCATACATCTGTATGCACATGCTCTAACCTTTCATTCTTCTTTTCTTTTCTGACTCTGAGAAATCTGACTCTCTTATGTTTTCCATAAACACAATGCTCACAGAAATCCAAATCAATTTGTTTAAAATATGGAAACAAATTTCTTTTGTGAAGTATCTGCATCCCTTATCACTCATGTGTCCTAGCCAATGATGCCACAGTGTTGTATCAACTCCTATAGAAGCTAAAGAGATAGAAGAGTCAGTATTACCAGTACATAAATACAATGTACCTACCTTCTCTCCTTTTGCTATCATCAATGATCCTTTGATGACCTTCCACGTCTTATCTGTAAATATGTATAAACAACCTTCACTTGCCAACTGCCCTGTTGAAAATATATATTTTCTTAAATATGAAACATGTCTTACCTCTTTCAACAACCATTGGTTTCCATTGCGGTGCTTTATTTTTACCTTTCCCATTCCAACAATTTTTCATGGTGCTTCATCACCCAAATGAACCTGTCCAAAATCACCTTGAACATAATCTAGAAAATGTTTTCTATGGGGTGTGGCATGAAATGAAGCCCCTAAATCTACTACCCAAGACTCAGAAATATTATCTAAAGAAAGAATCAAAGCATCTTGTAACACATCACCTATTACATTTGCTTCCTGATTTCTCTCCTATTGTCCATCTCTTTGTTTCTTTGGAGCTCTGCAGTCTTTATTCATATGTCCTTTATTCCCACAATTCCAACACTCTATCTTTCCAAGTCTGGATTTGGATTTTCCCTTCCTATAATTCCCACGGTTCCCTGGGTCCTTTCCTCTATCCTTTTGTCTTCCCCTGTTCTCCATGTTCAACACAATACCTGATGTATCACCTATGCTTTTTAGTCGCATTTCCTTACTAAGGATAACACCAACAACATCATCAAATTTTAAAGTATTTGAACCAGAGATAGATTTACTTACAACCATGACCAAGCCGTTCCAGCTTTCTGGCAATGAGAACAATATTAGAAGAGCCCTGACCTCATCATCAAATTCCACTTTTACAGAACTTAGTTGATTAGTAACTATATTAAAATCATTTAAATGATCTGCAACAGACCCACCTTCTGACATATTCATAATTAATAATCTCTTAATTAGAAATACCTTATTGGACGTCGAGGGTTTTTCATACAATTTAGCCAATGCCTCCATCAAAGCCTTCACTGTCTTTTCTTTCAAAATATTGAAAGCCATTGACACTATCAGGCTCAGCCATATCGTTTCTAGAGCCTTTCTGTCAAGAATCTCCCATTTTTCATCCTTCATGGCCGTCGACTTCTTTGTTACTCTGCCCAATGGTAGTTATAGATCCTTCTGATATAAATAATCTTCCATCTGCATTTTCCATAACTGGTAATTTTGGCCGTTAAATTTCTCAACCCTGAACTTTCCATCTTTCGCCATTGCTCCCACTCAAACCAGGAACCCTCTTTTTTTGCGAGTTACCTTTCGCTCTGATACCAGTTGTTAGAAAAACATAATCGCGAAGCAATAAAATAAAACAAATGCAGAAATAAAACACAAAAGATACACAATACAATAGAGACACAGATATATGTGGTTCACCTAGTGTGGGCTACGTCCACCAGAGAACTTGTATGGTCTTTCCCTTATTATTATCCAACAAATGAAGGGATACAACCTACAACAAACCCGCTGTAACTTCCTCTTCGTTCTCTCACAGTATCCTATCTCAGAATACAATATTCACTATCATCCTTAGCCGCAAGACATTTCCCTCATAAAAGAGGGTTGCCTTCTAGGGAAAAAAACCCTAACATAATTTCTACCATTAGATCTACGACCTTATAATGAACGGTCCAGATTTACAATGAAATTACAATATACATTTACAAGGAAATTTTTCCTTCAAGGGCTTCGCCCCCGAACCCCCTCTGCACTCCCCCACGTGGAAGAGTGTACATACTTATAGGGTGTAAATTCTTCATGGGGTATAAACACAACTGGAAACAAAATACCTATGAATCAGGAAGATAATCAAGCTCCACAACCAACAATCTCCCACTTGGAGACTGATCTCAACAACTCCACCGCTATTGTATATGTTGGACTCTGAACCTTCTTGGACCTGGAAAATTTCTCATATTCATCTTCATTCTTGAAGACCAACTGAAATTTATCAGGAACTCAATTTCTCCCTAGTTACTCCCTTTATTAACATAGCTACAGGATGTTGGCTAGTGTGTATCTTTTCCAACTTCAAATGTCCATCTTTCAAGGTAGATCATATGAAGTGTTACCTCAACTGTATATTCTTAGTCTTTGAATGGAATACTAAGTTCTTTGCAAGATGAATGGCACTCTCACTGTCACAGTACAACCTGCTATTCTCCTACTTCTTTCCCAATTCCTCCATAAACCTCTGTAACCAAATCATCTCTTTACTAGCCTTTATAACAACGGCTGTCGAAACTTCGCCCTTCGGGATTTTGGGATTTCAACTTTTCAAAATTACACTATCCTTCCATTGTACTATGATCAATAGTTGAGAATACACCCGAAGTGATATTTCATATCGGATGACTCATTTCCTTGCTGACATGGTCTGCCACACATCCTTTGCTGACGTGGTCCACCATATGTCCTTGCCGACGTGGTTTGACACATGCCTTTGCAGACAAGGTCTGTTGATGTAATTTGCCATATGTCTTTGTTAACATGGTCTGCCACTGTGGTCTGTCACATGTCCTTTTGAATCAGACAACTGAGGCTTAATTCAGATGATCCGATGGTCGAGAATTTATTTCGGCTCTCCAGGTCCCAGGGATTTAAAATCTCAAACTGAACTTTTGAAGTAAGATTTTTCTGGAGAGTAACCTCCTCACATATTTATACATGAAGTGAATGATATTCTCTTATCATGATCCTAGATCGATGGCTCGATGTGTCTGCGATGAAACTCTTCTAGCTTATCCTGTCCTTCCACTTAGAATGATCCAATGGCTAACGAAAATTAGCATAAATGAGATCTCGGATCTTTTATCTCGCTTATCCTATCCTTTCACTCGAAAATGATCTGACGGTTGATAGGAATTCGGGTTTGATCCGACGTCTGATGGGTATTCATATAATCAAATTCTCAACCCTTTAGCCCCACTTATCCTATCCTTCCACTTAAAGTGATTCGACGGTTTTGAATATTCTCAAAGAAGATCAATGATCAAGGATGGTTGCAGAACCACAACTTGCGAGTGAGTTAACGTGTCACCAAAACTCCGCAATTTGAAGTTGTGTGTTGTTTTTGAGTCAACCACAATCATCGATATTCAAAGCTATAAGATCGGACGGTCCTGAATAATTGTGGGATTGGAACTAGTGCAATATTTAATTCTCCTTTCGATATCCACAATCTATCCCTGCCATTGATCTGGTGATTGCACATCCGACGATCACAACTCAATCCGACTTGATATGATTTCTTGTTGGATCAACCACAGTCATCGATATCTATGTCTATGAGATCTAACAATCTAGACCAATTGCGGGATTGGAACTATCAAGTCGTTTAATTCTCTTTTCGATCCCCACAATTCATCCATGTCGTTGATCTGGCTTGCAAATCTCATGGTCACGATCCTCCAACAATCCTCAAGCCCAAGTTCACTCATATGATCGACGTCTATAATATTTTGACGATCAACATAGTCAATTTCTTGATCGAACGGTTGCTGAGTATTATCACCCTAAGCATACACTTTTCCTTCTGAGCTTTGATCTCTGCATTTTCTAACCCTCCTGATCTTTTATCATAGGAACATTTTTTATCCTATCATGATCAACAATAATCATGAATTGCTTCAGCCTATCTCTGCATTTTCTAACCCTCCTGAGCTTTTATCATAGGAACATTGTTGATCCTATCGTGATCAACAATAATCACGAATTTCTTCAGCCTTAAGGGGATGTTTTTCTGTCGATTCTTAGTATACTTTTCTTCATGAGATTAACCTTGTTGCTATGCTTATTATGATTGTTGACATCAATGACAACACATGAATGACAATATGTCCAAGAATCTCCCCCTTTGTCATTGAGGGAAACACACTAACTTCATACACAAACTCCCCCTATGATGTTGCATCCCTCCTCTGAAGTTACTCTCCCCCTTTGACATCAATGGAAAAGGGTTTCTTCTCCTATGATATGTCTGTCTAAATACTTATGATCAGAGTCTTGACCATTGGTAACTCCTTTTGCAATCACACTTTTCCTGTCATAATTGAATGATTCCTTTTGATGTTGATTGTTGTCTCCCCCTAAATAGGTGCCAACTGATGCATTATTTTCTTGAGAGATTTAGGTTGGAAGAAGGATTACTCCCAATTTTTGCCTGAGATATTCAAATACATCTTTGTTTAAGGGTTTTGGGAAAATATTTGCCACCTGTTCTTGTGTTGGAAAATATTCCAATTTAATGTTCTTATTTTCAGCCTAATCTCTTAGATAGTGGTACTTTATGGGATTGTGTTTCAATTTTGAGTGTTGGACAGGGTTCTTAGAGAGACTTATAGCGCTTGTATTATCACAGTGGATAATAGTAGGTTCTTCAAATACTATTTTGATGTCTTGTAGGGATTGTTTCATCCATTCCACTTGTGTGCAACATTGTGTTGTTGCAATATACTCATCTTCAGTGCTAGACAGAGAAATTGAGGATTGTTTCTTGCTTATCCAAGCTACCAGTGATTCTCCCAAAAAGAATGTTCCTCCACTTGTATTTTTTTTGTCATCTACACTTCCTGCCCAATCAAAATCTGAATAGGATTTTAAAGTGAATGAATCCTTGCTAGGGTACCAAAAACCAAGATCTATGGTTCCTTTCAAACACCTAAAGATTCTTTTTACAGCTTGAGCATGGCTCTCCTTTGGTGCTGCTTGGAATCTAGCCACCATCCCAACAACTTGCTTGACATTAGGTATGGAAGCTGTTACATAGAGAAAACTCCCAATCATTGATCTATAGTGTTTTGGATCTACAACTTTGGACTCATCATCCTTGCTTAGTTTGCATCCAATTGTCATAGGTGTACTAACAGGTTTGCAATCCTCTAACTGGAATATTTTAAGCATATCTTTAACATACTTAGACTAATGTATAAAGACTCCTCTTCTAGACTGTATTATTTGTAATCCAAGAAAGAAATTAAGTTTGCCAAGCAAAGACATTTCAAATTCTTGTTGCATCATCCTAACAAAGTCCTTACTCATTTTTTCATCATCACTGCCAAATATAATATCATCAACATATACTTCCACAATAATCATGTTATTACCATCAATTTTACAGTAAATATTGTTGTCTGTTGATACCCTTTTTATGCCTTGTTTGTGTAAGTAAGAATCTAGCCTTGCATACCATGCTCTAGGTGCTTGTTTTAGCCCATAGAGTGATTT
This sequence comes from Picea glauca, assembly GCA_000966675.3. Taxonomy (NCBI): domain Eukaryota; kingdom Viridiplantae; phylum Streptophyta; class Pinopsida; order Pinales; family Pinaceae; genus Picea; species Picea glauca. The sequence goes on from JZKD02S2373348.1 coordinate 320,079, forward strand.
ATTTAATTATAGACATAGTCTCCTTTGTTAGTTAATTGAAATCCTTCTGGTTGCTCAATGTAGACTTTCTCTTCTAAATTTCCGTTGAGAAATGATGACTTGACATCCATTTGGTATACTTTAAATTTTTTGTAGCTGGAGAAAGCTAGGAACATCCTAATTGCCTCCAATCTGGCCACAGGTGCAAAGGTTTCTTCATAGTCTACTCCTTCAACCTGAGTATACCCTTTACAGACCAATCTGGCTTTGTTTATGATTACTTGCCCATTCTCATTCATTTTGTTTTTATACACCCATTTGGTTCCAATGATATTTTTGTTTTTTTGTCTTGGAACTAGTTCCCAAGTTTGATTTTTATCAATTTGGTCCAGTTCTTCATTCATAGTGTTAGCACTCATTTTTTCTCCAAAATTGAAAGTGTCTTTAGCATTTTCATCAAATCCTCTTGATCGTTTGCCTAGGTCATAGCCTTTTTCTTCATCGAGTCTCATTATCTCTGGTAACCATATGAGCTTTGTTTTGATCTGTTTTCCCAAATTATTAGGTTTATGTAACTTTCCTTTCATTTTTATAATATCAAAACTAAATTTATATATATATATATATATATCTTTATAAAAGTAAAATAAAAAGTGTGTGTGCATTAGTGACATGTTTTATGTCATTCAAACTAATGCACATAATAAAGTTTATGAGTCAACAAAGGCTAGCGCACCAAGCCATGAGTTAAGCCATAAGCCTTTCCATAAACTAACACATGTTTAAGCCACATGCACAACCACAAGCCAAGCGTAAAGTGTTGAGTTCTATATTCTATTCACCATTGGTTTCATCAATTATGTATATGATTGTGAATTTAACCCTGAGCTGGCCTATGTTCAATATGTATATTGTTGTGCTTACAGCTTCCCTCCAATATCCATCAGACAATTTTGCTTCATTGAGCATAGTCCTTGCAGCCTCTTGAACTATTCTATTCTTTCTCTCAGTAATATCGTTTTGTTGAGGTGTTCTGGAAGCAGAGAATTTTCTTTGTATTCCATGGGTTTCACAAAAGAGATAAAACTCTTTTGAGGTGAACTCACCACCATTTTATGATCTAAGGCATTTGATTTTTGTCTCCTTTTCATTTTCAACAAGGGTTTTAAAGGATTTGAATTTGTTAAGTGCTTCTGATTTTTCTTTGAGAAAACATATCCAACCCATTCTAGTAAAATCATCAATGAACAACATAAAGAAAGACTCTACTTGCAAACTCTTGGTCCTTGTAGGTCCACATAGGTCAGTGTGAACAAGATCTAAAGGTTTTGAGGTTGAGTATTCTTTTGCTTTGAACCTTATTCTAGTTTTCTTCCCTAGTTGACAGTGTCTACACATAGTATTTGAGGTCTTTATGATCTTTGGCAAGTTTCTTACTACACTAAGATTGTTGACTTTCACTATATTGTCAAAGTTAATATGCCCCAACCTTTTGTGCCATATCCAGTTTTCATCTACTAGATTCATATGGCATTCCTCATTCAATCTTGCATCTAGTATATACACATTTCCAGGAGTTCTCGGAGCAATACCAACTAATTTTCCTGTGTCTTCTCTCCTAATCTCACATTTTTGGGAATCAAAGATGAAGAAGTGCCCTTGATCACAGGTTTGGATGACACTTAATAAACTAGGCTTCAATTTTTCGACAAGTAGCACATTTCTAGGTTTGTATTTTCCCAAACTCACAGTGCCTTTCCCAAGTATGTTACCTGAAGCATTATCACCAAAAGTAACTTTACCCTTTTGTTTGTTTAAGTCTAAAAACATGTCCTTGTTACCTGTCATATGTTTTGAGCACCCACTGTCAACATACCAGAAATCCTTTTTATCTTGAGCTTTTAGGGCAATAAGACATTCCTTTTTTGATGTTTTTTCTCTCCAAAGTTTATTTTGCTCTCTAATGAACTTTGGTTGCTCTGAGATTTCGATTAATCTACAATTAATGTCCTTATGTCCATAGTTATGACATCTGAAGCATTGTAGGTCCCCTTCTTGTAGAGGTGCAAAGGAGTTATAGTTTCTACTTTTAACTCGATTTATTGCTTGGTTATCCTTAAGGATATAGTTATTAACCTTCAGATTTTGCCTCCTATATGCTCTACAATTTATAGCTTTATGTCTGAAATTAGAGCATGCAAAGCAATAACCAAGGAAAATGCGAGGATACTTGTTTTGATAAAACTTCTTTGGTATTGTCTTATCTTCCTTCTTGATGGGTGGAAGTGGTCCTCTGGAGTTTTGATCATTTTTTGTCTTCTCTTCATTTTTCTTATTGAATGTACTAAGGAGAATATTTGCATAAGATTTTGAATTAACTTGGATTTCTTCTTGAGAATAGCCTATTCCTTTTACCTTTGATCCACTTGTTCTGGATCTAAGGTCATACTTTTTCTTTTTAGGTTCCTTCTGAGAAATCTCTTCAACATCTTCTTCCTCAAACTGATTCATTATAAGGGCATCCTCATATTCTTGTTGTGTCACATGAGTGGGAGGTAATTATGTATCATGTAAATGAAATGTGGAATCCTCCTCGGTATCATCAATCTATTCAACCTCTTCCACTGCATTATTTTGAAAAGGAGGAAAAACCCTTTGATCCTCTCGATTTCTTCTTTCCCTTGGAAAATTTTGAGGAACATTGTTAGGCCTTCTGAACTAATTGGAATTTATGTATCCACCTTCCTATTTAGGTCTGCTAGGTTACTTTGTTTCCATATTCATCTTAGCCCTTTCAAATGTCAAGGTTTTCAACATTTTGGCCATTTCATCAATATTTGAGTCAGGTGTTGTATGAGAAGAAGAAGGAAGTTCTTCTCTTTGTTTCTTCTTGTCTCTATCATTCTTTGATTTCAATATATATGCTGCCAATATATTAGATTATACTTCAATGGCTTCTTCCTGCATTAAACTGAAAGTGACAAAACCTTATTTATCTCAACAACAGAGAAAACTCAGTATCGAAATCATTGGCAAAAGTAATTTTGGCATATGTTTCTGTGGGTTTGATTTCATTTGGAATCTTACTATACATTTTATTGGGTAAAATATGATACATATTCTCCTTGTTTCCTCTTCAAATCCCCAAATTTAGTGATATAATACAAGTAATATTTCTTATCTCCCCAATGTCTGAAAAAGGTATCATCTAGTGCATCAATATCAACAATAGAATTAGGAGGGAGACTTATGAACCATTTCCTTACTTCCCCATCTAAACTCTGAACAAAAAGTCTCATCCAAACATCTACATGCTCCACATTAAAATTATCTGCAAAACTGTAGAAAGAGTTCAAGTGCTCTTCAACAGTGACTTTCCCCTCTCCATTAAATCTTGGAAAATACTTCATATAATCATTGGGTGGGAAAGCATACAATACTTGTGGTAAAATCAATGGTGCATATATGGCTGAAACAATTATATCCATCCTATCTACAACCATATTTTTCCCAACTGGTGTTTGAACTTTAGGAATAGACAAAATTTGACATGTAGAAAGGGAAATAGTCCCTTGGGTAGAAGAACTTGGTTGAGCCGATATAAGTTTTTGATATTCAACTGATCAAATAAGAGATTTCCTTTTTGAATTAGGATGAGAAGAAGGTTCTAGAAACAAAGGGTTTTCAAAAGAATGAAAATGTGGTTTAGCTTCTTCAGACGGACTGGAATGAGGTGGTGAAGATAAAAGTGTATTAGGTTCACTTGTAGTATATTTAGTAAAATCAATTAAAGCTCCAACTATGGATAAGGTGTTTGTTTTTTCTTATTCAATAAGCTCAGAAAATAATTTCCATTGTTCTAAGTTCAAGTCAGAAATAGTTGAAGGAAAGGATACAACTGAAGGTTGAACAACAGGTTTTGTTTCAATCTCAGGGACAACTTCTATAGCTGAAGATTGAACAAGAGGTTTAAGAGGTTGTCATTGAGTACTTGTAGAAGAAGATTTATCCTTTGAAGAAGAGGATTGTCCTTGAGTACTTTTGTATTTTCTTAATAACCTTTTAGGATCATACAATGTTGGAAAAGGTTTAGGATCTGGGTTTTTTCTCGTCACTTTTCTCTTTATAGATGATGATAAGGTTAGAGGAGGTTTAAGTCCTTTACCTTCTCTTTTAGGAGCCAAAACTATTGTAAGGGAGTCGCCAGGTGAATAATATATAGTAACACAATAATTTCTAAATTCTTGTCCACCATCAAGATTTAGATCTGGTCTTTGTCGTTCTCCTAGGGAAAAATACTCTGTGTCTCCATCCCTGACAACAACGCCAAAAGATGTTAGTCCCTAAATTATCATTTGACGGAATTAGTAAATGGTAGTCAATCTAATAATCAAATGGAAAATGTAATATGAAAGATAAAGAAGTATGTAAGCTTTCAATTTGTCTACTTACATGTGAAACTCTTGATCCCAAATATAATTTAAGAAGCAAGAGAAAAGTACTTGAAAACAAATCTGATCATGAACAAGAAAACGGTAAAGTCTTCACTGGCTCACTCACAACCAAGATAAATCATATGCTTAGCAACAAATTAACATGCATTCAAATAAGAAAAAGATATAAATATAGAAAACAATATAAATCTAACCATCACATAGACTTTTCCATTTAGTATTAAAATGAAATAGTTCTTTGTCTTACAATATCTGCTCAAAAATGGCCAATGGTTCCCAACCAAATCAACCCTTAATTTTGTCAATCAGATCTCTTTTTAAAAACCACAATTAGTTTATGGAGATCCTATTTTTTAGATTACAGTTTACATAAGATCATATCTTCTAGCTAACATTTAGGAGATATATCCTCATACAAATAATCCAAATCTCTATAAACTAGTATTTAGATAATCAATCTCGAATATAGACTAGTTTATGATTTTACAAGACATTCAGATCTCACAAAGTGAGGAGTGAATATGATGCTGAGATGGTCCACCCGAAGAATACAAACTCTTGTTTGTGATGAGAAAAAACATTACTTATCAGAAATACCCTGTCACTATGTAGCTTATAATAAAATTTTCAAAATCTTAGCACATGTATTGTTGTATTCATCAAAAAGTAAAAAATTGTAGGATGCCTCTTTGAAACCTTCACTGTATGATAGTGGAAGAACCTTTAGTCTTCCTCTGTTCAACGTAATTTTAAAATCTACATTATGCCAATACAATTTGATGCTTTCCTCCCTTACCTCTTTGAACAGGGCTTGTTGATCTTTCTTCTTCTTTATGAGCTTATGCAACTTTTCTTGTTGCTTAGAATTCCATTGTTCTATCATACACTTCTCTTGCTTCAATTGCATGATTATGGTTTGCAATTATCTCACCCTATCTTTTTTATCTCTCATTTCCATTCTTAATTCTGGATGTTCTTCAACTGGAGCAACTCAATTCAGATCAATAGAAAACCTAGGCTTTTTTATTTTGAATTTATGCTTATGATATTTTGAAGATGAACCACCAACAATCTCTTCAACTTCAACACTTTTTGACATTTTCATCTCTATAAAATCTTGCAGCTCCTCTATCTCTAGAAAATAATCGAATTCTGGTTTGTTCTCAGCATCCACTACATTGTCTTCAAGATCTGTTGAATGGATCTTCTTTAGAGAAGGCTTGGGTAAATATTTAGTGTTCAAACTAAGATTTTTTTATGCTCTAGTTTCATGTCTCATTGGGTGCTCTTCTAATTTCTTACCCTTCTCATATTTTCTCTATTTCTCCACAGTATCATCATCATAGCATTCCTCTTTAGGTTATACTTTAACCTTTTTCCACTTGTATGAAGAATTTACAGGTGACTGTCCCTTTTTCTCCTCTGTACTTTCCACTGTGTCATCATCAATGACAATCAAAATTTATTTCTTAATAGAAGGATTGAATAGGGCCTTTGAATTCAATCTCAGTTTATTTGTTTCCCTGGTTTTAGATCTGCTAGGATAATTCACCACTAGTTTATTTATCCTTGCCTTGCTCATTTTCTTATCTTTATCATTTTCAACAAGTCCCTCTTGTTTTTTCATGGTTTGTCTAAGATTCTTCTTTTTTGATCCTATGATATGTATTTATTTGCAGTCCTCGGGATCCTCTTTTGGAATAAGAAACTCATCCTGAGGTTGAAAATCCACTTCTACTTGTGTTTTTTGTTTCTTTTTTTGTGTTCTAGTGATCTTGGCTACAGGGCCAACTTTATTCGAATCCTCTATTTCCTGTTGTAACAACAAATTTATTTTTCTGGATCGAGTTACTCTGGCTACATGGGAACTCTCTTTCACTATAACATCAAGGGTTTTAGAAACCTTCTTTTCTTTTTTAGATTTATGTTTAGGAGAAGTTGTATGCTTAGGTTTATGTTCTTCAAGTTCAATAGATTCAATTAACCAGTCCCAAGGGCTCTGAACTTATCCCAAAGCATACATGACTAGGGTTTTGATCAGTCTTTGGTGAAAAATAATTTAGTTAGTAGTTGCAGGGTGAGATTGTATCCTTTTAGACATTTTTTGATGGGATTTTTAATAAAAATAAAGGCAAACACAAAGGGATATCACCATTCAAATGCATCAACAACCTAATTTGATAAATATGGACAAGGGAAAATCTACCTTCACATGTAATGTACCTGTGAATAACCATTAAAGCAGTTTTCCACTCTTTTTTCATCCAGCTCTGTGGGATACTCTGAGTCCAATTAGGGTCTTGGCATTCTGGAAGCAGAAACTGATTTAGAAATTCCATAGGCATATCCTCCTTCTTCCACCATCTCTCTCCATACACAGATAACCTGCATACATTCCCAATTGTATGTTATATTACATGTATCAGAACTTTACCCACCATTATTGCAAACCCATTGAAGTTTTTTGCAAACATCAAATAAATTCGTTCATGATAACCCTGGAGTGTTGAACATAAGTTAAACCACCTTGCATCTCTGAACTTTTGTGAAATTTCTAGGTAAGCCTCGAGAAATTTTGCACCCTTTGGTTCTAATCTAGTAATTTTCCCACTTTTCTTAGGTGCCATGATACATATTACAATCACTGAAGGTCAGAGAATGGTTAGGGTTTCTATCAACAATACTTTAGAGCCTCTGGAAATAGGAACGTTGTAGAAGATATTTACCACCTACAAATCTCATATAACTAATACAAAAATACAATGAAAGGCTCAGATTTCATCTGTTAGCAATCACAATATGAAACCAACAAACTTGTGATTTGATATTAGAATGGATGAGTACAACTCAATCTCTTCAAATGAGTATTAAAACTGAACACACGACCTGATATTAATCATAAATGATGTTGACTTCTAGGAAAATATCTCGGGCATTCTCTCACATGTTCTTCTGAATTACACACATATAAAATAATGATTACTCCTAGTGCTACAAGAATAGTGATATTCTTGTAGAGCATTTTCCCTTTAGCAAAATTTCACATTTAAAATGAGGGAAAGGTCTTATGATTTGATGGAAATATTCTAAATGTAAAAATCTAATCTGAATCTCACTCATGCATGTTATAAAGCACTCAAAAAGGATAATGCAAGCACACTTTAAAAACCACAGAAGAAGAAAATAGAGTGTACAGTAATACTAGGAAAATATAGGGCATGGAAAAGAATCTTTCAATAATAATTACAAAATCAAGGACTAATAGCTGCCTTTGTAGAGTGAAAGCTACACCTTGTCATAAATTCAATTGTTTCCTAGCGCATTCATTACCTTTTATTCTTAGATTTAGTTCTTTTGATCTTTTTCTTTTGTGCTTCAAGGGACAAGCTTAGGGCCACTGTCGTGACTTGCTGACGAGAGGTGAAAGTGTCATCCACAAAAAATTCATGGAGATGAGAATGTTGGCTCATGATGAGACCTTATTTCTCTTGGTTATGCCACCAAGAGCCACTACCCTGGTTTTTTTACCAGATAGGTGGTAGTGTCATACCGCTACATTCCCATGGTCATAATAGGTCAGCTCATGTGAGACCTCATATCCACCAACTAGTACCTTGAGTGTTTATGTATCTAATGGGTTCCCTTTTCTTTTTGAGAATATTTTTACTAGTTTCTCAGGAATCCCTGGGTAAAGCATCTCAAAATGTTTCAACATTGGATTTTAACTCTTTGCAGCTACTTTTACCCTCTAGGCCTTTAGCCCCTTCTTCCCACAAGGGAAGGTACAAACCTTCCTAGCATTTCCAATCCCAATGCCCAAACAAAGGTATGGGGAGATGAGAGGAATAAAGATGGAAAATGGTAAGTATGGAGAGAATGGACAATGAAATATCACAGACCCACCCAGTGGCAACCCATCCTAAAGGGATATCAACTTACTAGGGCACCATGTCACCCTTCCAGGTATGAACAAGGCAAAGAGAATAATTTCTAAGAAAACGTCATGAAATGAAGAATAATTAAAATGAAACATATTCAAGTGCTTCAAAAATCAGAGTGACACATACCATGATACCCAGACTCATTACCTCATGGAGCAAGACTTACTGCTACTTCAGGACCAAGATGGTGGGAAGTGTTAGAACACTTATAATTTTCAACTTTTATTCTTTTTTTTTTACCTCTTAGAAATAAAATTTCACTAAAAAGAAATAAACTTGGGAAATTGCATTTTAATTTAAAAATCCATTAGTCTTTATATATAAATAAAGTGCTTACAATAACACTCATCGATGAGTTTTACTATTTGATCAAACGGTTCTTGTGATCTCCAAAATATAAAACTCGCCCGAAGTTTAAAAGAAAAGATTTAACAGACACTTTGGAGCTTCGTGCCTAGGGAGTTTCAAGAAATCTAAAACACAAAAACCCCAAATCTACGAATTGCTGAAGATTTTTCCTCATGACAATCTCTAAAAGGACTTATAGATGAGTAATAGGACATGTTTCTTCTAATATTTTCTGGGACTGACATGTGGCACTTATTTTTAACATTTGTGTCAAATTATTCACTCAATTTCAACTGACATGTGTCACTCCTTGATCCATGTGGATATCGATGGCCACCCACCTTTTCCAACTGGCTCAAAACAACTTTCTAGCAATTTTGATAATTTACTATTTTTAGCAGTTTCGGGTCCGTAACTTCCGAAGCCGTTTTGAGGCCCTAAACGACGATTTTTGGGGTATGTTGCGCTTGAAAATTTTCATGATGAAATTTTGTGAAACTGTTGTAGTCCTCGGATAGATATTTCCAATGGGCTATCATATGCCTAAAACAAAGATCATATGCAAAAGTTACGACCCCGGGAAGTTGATATACCGACTTACCCAAACGGGGCCCACATGAATTTTGACGCTTCATCTCCTAGGGTTAGGTTTTTGGATGTTTAGAGTTTTTGAAACTCCTGTTTATTGTAAAAAGGCCTTGAGAGCCTCATTGTAATCATCTTCTTGCGAATGAGAGTTTTTGTCACATCTCTTCTCAGAGATAAGACGCCACTATTCCAACAAGCTTGTTTTCCGCTACATTTTACAGTTTTAGCTTATTTCCTTATTGAATAGAAAACCAGTTTTACTATATCTCTATTATTATGTGTTAAGAATCTGGTAATAATTTGTATTCATTTCATTCTGCTCATAAAATCTGGATCAGTGGTATCAGAGCGGTCTTCTCCTTGTTGTCTTAAAGCATGTCCCCAACGAGGTCAGAGTACAAAGATTTGGGTCTCGAGCTTATTTCTCTTAAGGACAAAATCTCTTGCACACCCAAGAGACCTCTCATGGAAGGAGAAAAGAAAGATAACGAGACAGGAGATCCTTTCAAACTGTTGATTGAGGAATCCCTCATGCAACAGAGGAACGAGATGATGGATAATTTCGCGCAAATCCTTCGGCGGCTACCAACAGGCGACGCATCTTCTTTGAGTGGAGGCACCGCCCCCTTCAAGGTACAAATAAACTTCGATATTCCAATATTTGAAGGTCAGATAGACGCAGATGTTGTAGACAAGTGGTTGAATCTACTAGAAGGGTATTTTTTTTCCATAACTTTTCGAATAGAGAAAAGATTACTTTTGCGCTCCTCAAAGTTGTTCCCCATGTCAAAAATTGGTGTGAAACTTTCTATGAGCAAAAGGAAATAGAGGAACCCTCATTATTTATAGTCATGGCCACCTGGGAATCCTTCAGGGATTCTATTAAGGAACAATACTACCCTGTCAGAAGTTTTGACGACTTATATACCAAATGGACCACACTGCGGCAAGAAAGAGACCAAGCAGTGCCAGATTTCACAAATATCTTCCATACCTTCCGCACCAAGCTGGGTATCAAAGATTCAGAGCGACATCTGGTGCTCAAGTATCATGATGCTCTACATAGATACATATAGACCAAAATGGAATTTCTGGACATCTCATCCTTGGGCGCTTCCTACCGATATGTCGTCAAAATCGAGCAGAAGCTCAAACAAAAGACGCGACAATTTGGGTCGGGAAACCCCGCACAACAAAAGCTAGGAAAGGGCAGACCCAACCCACATAACAAAGGATAAAGCAAATATGGGCAGTATTAGGACAACCAGTCCAAGCCATAAGCAAAGAAGGACACTGGAAAGACAAATAAAGATATCGAAAAGTGGTGTGACTTCCATAAGAGCCCTTGGCATAACACTATTGATTTCCGCTCACATTGGTGGCTGAAGTGAAAGCCTTTGAATTAGATGTGGGTTATGACTCTGAGTCAAAACCAGAAAGGGGAAGATGGATCATTTATGTGGAACCCAGTGCCACCGTTGCTACCACCAAGCTCCAACATGGTGAACTAGACGAGCCAGAAGAATGAGAGCGCCTCTTCCATTCACATATGTGGGTAAAAGGCACCCCGCTACACTTCATCATTGATAGTGGTAGCCAAAAGAACCTCATCTCAACAGAGGTCATCAAGTGGTTGGCCCTGCCGACAATGTCGCACCCACAACCCTACACCATTGGATGGCTCTACCAAGGAAGCGATCTCCGCGTCAGCCAACAGTGTCGATTGTCATACGACAGCAACCCCTTCAAAGACGAGGTATTGTGTGATGTTGCTCCTCTCAAAGTTTGTGATGTTCTTTTGGGCCAACCTTATTTATGGAAATGTCATGTTGTATATGAGTCTAGGCCTCATAGTGTTATTATTAGTTTGAATAGGAAATTGTACAGGATACCTGAGGTTGTCCCACCTAGTGCTATTTCCTTGATCTCTGCTAAAAAATGCAGGAAAGTCATCTCTCAGACGAGGAAGTTTGTCTTCTTCATGATTTTCTCTCAAAATGAGAGAAAGATCACAGCCACATCCAGGGTCTCTGCGACCAACCTCCCCACACAGCAGAAGGAAGTAGATAAAGTCATGGAAGAATACTCAAATATCTTCTCCTCACCTATCGGGGTATCTCTGCACTGACAGGTCAAGCACCCCATCAATCTGACCCCCGGTGCACCTCTGTCCAATGGGTCAATCTATCATCGCTCTATGTTAGAGAAAGAGGAGATCAAGTGACAGATCCAAGAAGTGCTCCACAAGGGGCACATTCGTCCCATCTCATCACCTTACGGGAGCCCAATCGTGTTGGTATAGAAGAAAGATGGAACCTGGTGACTTTGCATTGATTATCGGGCTCTGAATAAAATCACAGTTAGAAACCGATACTCGATTCCCCAAATCAACGACCTCCTTGATCAACTCATGGGGAACAAATACTTCAGTAAGATTTATTTGAAGTCTGGCTACCACTAGGTCCCAATAGAACAGACAAATGTATGGAAGACCACCTTCAAGTCAAAGGAAGGCCTTTTTGAATGGTTGTTCATGCCCTTCGGTCTAACAAATGCTCCAGCCACTTTCATGAGGATGATGGACGATATTCTGTGACCATTCACCAATACTTTTGTAGTGGTGTATCTGGATGACATTCTCATTTACAACAAGACTTGGGTCGAACACTTGCAACATATTCAATAGGTTTTGCACAGCATGCGGCAGCACAAGCTATACGCCAACTTGGAAAAATTCTCCTTCGGCATGGAAAGGGTCCATTACCTAGGCTACATCATTGATCAACATGGCATACATGTGTATCCATCCAAGATCCAAGTCATTCGTGGGTGGCCAGCCCCAACCACACTCATTGAGCTTCGGAGCTTCTTGGGCCTTGCCAATTTCTATCGCAGGTTTGTGTTGGGCTTCTCCCATATTGCATGGGCCCTCAACTGAATAACCAGGGGTGGTGTTGAGGCAAAATTTACGTGGGGTTGGCCCCAACAACAAGCGTTCAATGATTTGAAGAAACACTTGTGCTCAGCCCCATTACTTTCACTACCAGACCTGCAACAACCCTTTGAGATTGAGACTGATACGTCAGACTATGTTGTGGGTGTCGTTCTCATGCAACATGGCCACTCTGTGGCCTATCATAGTGAGACACTATCAAATGTTGTCTATAAGTACCCTACTTATGACAAATAAATGTACTCCATTGTGCAAGCCTACCGCCAATGGATACATTACATTCTTGGGAGGGAGACAGTCATCCACACTGATCATAAGCCACTGCAGTTCATGCAGACACAAGGAAAATTGTAGAATGACCGCCATCAAAAGTGTTCCACATACTTGTAGCAATTCCACCTCAACATCAAGTATAAAACAGGAAGCACCAGCCGCGTCGTTGATTACCTCAGCATACCACCAGTCGTGGCACTCACCATAGTGCTAGAATCTTGCGGCCATGAGACCTCTGGATGGCCCCAACTCTATGAGACAGACCTGGACTTCGCCACCACCTACCAAATGTTGGGTGCAAAGGTAGTTGTCAATAATTTCCATCTTCGGGATGGATTGTTGTGTCATCTGGGCCATATTTGTGTTCCATCAAGTGAGCGAGCAAAGCTTATCTGGGAATCCCACTACAGTCGGGTGGCAGGACGCTTCACCATCGAAACGACAATGGCAATTCTATAAAAACATTTCTACTGGTCAAAACTTCGACAGGAGGTCAGCAAGTATATCAGGTCTTGCATTGCCTGCATTATTTCCAAACCAACCACTAAGAAACATTGCCTATACACTCCTCTTCCTACTCCTGAGAGACCATGGGAATTCATCTCAATGGAATACATGTAGGGCCTCCCATCCACCAAGCGGGCAAATGACTATGTTTTTGTGGTTATTGATTTCTTTTCTAAGATAGCGATTTTGGTTTCCTGCAAGAAGAGAATCACGGCAGAAGCCACTACCAAGCTCTTCTTTGAATGAGTCTGGGTACATTTTGGAATCCCACAAACCATTGTCTCAGATCGGGACAGTCAATTTCTCAGCACATTCTAGTCGAGCCTCTGGTCACTACTGGACACCAAGCTCACCAAATCCACAGCCTTCCACCCCCAGATCGATGGCCAAACTGAGGTCGTAAATCGAATGATTGTGCATACCCTGCACATGTATAATTCCAAGCACCCTCGCACATGGTATGAGAGTCTTCCCTATGTCCAACATAGATACAATCGAGACCGGCATAGCTCAACCGGCCACAGCCCCTTTCAGGTGGGGTTGGGATTCCAACCATTGGTTCCCATAGATGTTTCACTTCCCCTTACGGTCACCTCGATTGAATCCTCTCCTGCTCCAACTGAGGCTGAAAAAGCCACCCGGTTCATTGAGAGGATCCAACACATCCGCCAACAGGTTCAGGATATCCTACAGAAGTCCAATGACAAGTACAAGCAGCACCATGATCAAAATTGGGTGCCACATAAGTTTCAGGTGGGCGACAAAGTTTGGTTGCACTTGCAGAAAGAACGCCTTGCAAGACCCCATAGGAAGCTTCATCCACTCTGTTATGGGTTTCACACCATCACCACAACTGTGGGGAATAATGATTTTGAGCTCAACATTCCTTATTTCTTTGGCCTGCACCCAGTGTTCAACGTTGACCTCATTCGACCTTATTTCCCACCATTATTGGACACCTCAGACGTAGCAGAACAACTGACACCAACAGAGATCAACCTTGACTGCATACAATAGGAATCCAGTGATAAGATTGTGGACACACAGATCAAGGGCACTCGACAACAAAGGATCCAACTTTATCGAGTCGTCAAAGCAAGGCAACTCCTGCACCAAGGCAAGTGGTTCACCCAAGGCCAAATTCAGCAAAAAAATTCTCATCTGATGGAGGAACTCAACCCAATGGAGACCATTGCTTCCTAAGGAGGGAGGATTGATCCAGGTGGATATCGGTGGCCACCCACCTTTTCCAACTGGCTCAAAACAACTTTCTAGCAATTTTGATAATTTACTATTTTTAGCAGTCTTCGGGTTCTGAACTTCTGGAGCCGTTTTGAGGCCCTCAACGATGTTTTTTGGGGTATGTTGCGATCGCAAAATTTCATCATGCAATTTTGTGCAACAGTTTTATTCCTCGGATAGATATTTCTAATGGGCTATCATACACCTAAAACAGAGATCGTATGCAAAAGTTACGACCCCGGTAAGTTGATGTACTGACTTACCCAAACGGGGCCCACATGACTTTTGGCGCTTCATCTCATAGGGTTAGGTTTTTGGATGTTTAGGGTTTTTGAAACTCCTGTTTATTGTAAAAATTCCTTGAGAGCCTCATTGTAATCATCTTCTTGTGAATGAGAGTTGTCGTCACATCTCTTCTCAGAGATAAGCCGCCACCATTCCAGCAAGCTTGTTTTCCACTGCATTTTACAATTTCAGCTTATTTCCTTATTGAATAGAAAACCAATTTTATTGTATCTTTGTTATTTTGTGTTAATAATATGGTAATAATCTGTACTCATTTTGTTCTGCTCATAAAATCCGGATCACTCCTCCTTTTTTGACACATCACCAAGAGTGACGTCACCTCTCCTATGTCACTTCGGGAGTTTAAACAAAGATTTGGTTCACAAATCGTCGAAGTATCAAAGAGCTAAAGTAATGAATATTACAAACAAGTAAAAAGTGTTTTAAAGAATTAATAAGACATTTAATAACTTTAATTAATCATGATTAAGTTTTAATTAATAACTTCACAATTTTGGGCTTCGAGAGATTTCTCTTATGCTACATCCAAAACTCTCGAATGTCGAATCGTCGAAGTACGAACCACACTTTTAAAACAAATGAACTCCCAGAGCTCCGAAGTTCCAGAGTTCCGAAGTACCGAAATTCATATTGTTAGCAGTCAGTAAATTTCCTAGAGGTTGAAACAGAAGAAATCTACAAAGGTAACTTTATCCAACCACTTTTAAAGCTGGGATCTAGCCCTTCCAGCTTCAGAGAGGGATCTCTCTATATGATTTAGCTATGTTTTAAATTTAGATATTAGGCTAGGTAAAGAAAAAGGTAGGTTTTGTTGTCAAAGTGTTTTTGAATTGGTTGAGACAGTCTACACCTCCATTGGGCTATGGGGTCTGTATTTAATTAAATATGAAATACAACCAGAAATGAGAAAAGAAGACTTCCACAGGGCGAGATAATATACTCGTTGGATCTTTTAGTAGCTTAAATGGTGGACAGAAGAAAAGATGAGAAAAATAAATTCAACTAAGAAGCAGTTAAGAATTTCTTAATTGAAAACATCAGAAGATAAACATTAAAATCTTTAGAGTCGGAAACAGGGTATCCAAGATAAATCTTGCAACATACGTTACTCTTAAAGATTAGTTTTAGAAAACAAAATGATCACAAAGCAAGAATAACATTCAACTTAGAGAATAAACGTCACCAGTGAATACACGCAAGAATCCTGTAAAAGTGCCTCATTTTTATTAATGGCAGATCTCATTAAAATGGTACAGTCTGATAGCGTTAGGGTGTGAAGATCAACAACCCTCAATACTTCGAAAGGTGAAGTATTTATAACTCAAATTACAAACGTTCCTGTCATAACTGATCAGGACGTGCTAATTCTATTTTTAGCCTAACTAATTTAACTAATCAAACTGCTTGATGACTTGGTGCAATTGCATGCGGAATTTCTGGGTAGACCGTTGATGAAGCCTTTGCACGACCTCATATGACTGGACAGGTGACTGGACCTAGACAGCTCATCTGCTAATCGAGAAGATCGCAGAGTTCCTCCCATCTGAGATGACTAGGCACAATAACTTTGAGCAGTCTCCGATACACCTCATCCATTTCCGTATACTTAGTGAATGTGGGCTTAGTGAGGAATATGTATCAAATCTTATGTTGGATACTGATGTCCAACTGAAGAGAGTACAAGAATGCTTTGTCGTTGATGCTCCTTTGTATGCCAGCAAACTTTGAACTGTCCTTAGACACTTCAGACAGTCTCTTTTTGTAATCTGGGAGTGTCATCAGTTTATCATTAATAACCTTCAGACCGGGGAGACCTTTCTTCTGGAGAGCCTCGATCTTGHTGAAGAATTTMTGTACCCCTAGGTCCATGGTCTGAACCTTTTCTTCYAGTTGAAGCATTAATCCTCTCTTGKTCAAAAYTMTTTTGACCTCAAGGATGGTCTCTGTTCTGTCCTCGATCTTCARCTCTTCTAGYTCTTYTCTGGTCTTAGAATTGAGGAAYTTGATRATATCATTYGCYTGWGTTRGYRTMTCYCCCAATTCTMCTCTGATCTTYTCRATRGCMTGTTTTCTCCTCTGGACCAACTCATTCTGCTCAAACATGATTTGGATCATGGGCCATATCTCATTTATGGACTTTGTGATGTCTGTCCATACATTCTCTTTGACCTCAGCCAAAGTCTTCCCTGCCATTGTTTGCTTTTGGAGTTGTTGTAGTTCCTTCTTGAGCTGTTCAGTTACCTTCTTTTCTTTGGAGAGACTGGTCTGGAAGGAAGTTTTGAGTTCCTGGAGGCTCTAACCTTCCTTCTTAAGCCTGCTGATTTTTGTCTCTTGCAGGTTCATATTTTCCATGGATTTAGCGAGGTCGGTTGTTCCCTCTTGTGGTGTTACTGGTGTTGCGGATGGAATTGTTGTTACTGCTGCTGTGCTTGCTCCTGAAATTGGAATGGCACTCAATGGAATGACTTCCATTGGCTTCATTTGTTCCTTTTATTTCAATAATCTCTCCATCTCAACTTCCATTTCTTTGAGATGTGCATTCTTCTCCATGAGTAGCTTGAGCATTTTGTCCTTTTCGCCTTCTTTTTCTGCTATCTCCTTCGCCTGCGAGTCCTCTATGGGCGGGAGCTTCAGTTGTTTCCTCAAGGAAGCGATGTCTGCATTCTTCTTCTTTATCATCTCCTCTATAGCTTTGACGTTTGAAGGATCATAGTCGATCTTGAGGACCAACTCCTCCAACGTCTTGATTCTATTGTCCTTCGTGAAGGACGATATCTTTTCCAGCTTGAGCTGTGTTTGAGCATTGTTGAGCGACACCTGCAATTTGGCTGCAGAAGTAGAAGCATGCGCCAATGTATGGAATACCATCTACCCTATCTGCTTGTGCAGATCCATCTGATATGCCGGGTGCACGTCCTTCGTATGAAATTTGAAGGTGTCCCTCTTATAGTCTGTGATTACCTTGGGTTCTGGTACTTGCGCCTGGAGGAAGGCCATGTGCATCCTTCCCTTTTCTGTGTCAAATGCAGACAACAGCCTATGCTGCACAGTCGACGTCTTTTTTTGAAATTGAGCGTAAGTACTGCTGGTAAGGGTTTGATTATTTTTCTTAATCAGCTCGTACTTCTCAAAAATGCTCAATTTGGGCCCTGTCTTGCTTGGCTGAGTGTACAGCGGGGAGTCTGTGGATTTCTTCGGTACTACTGGGGTGATTTCCTTATGAAGGATCAACCCGAAGGGTGGAATCACAGACTTAGTCGCTGTGGTAGATGGAACCTCTTTTTCTCTAGTTGGAACCTGAACTAAGATTGTCTTGGGTCTCTTAGTGTGTAACTAGAAATCCTCGGATGATACCTTTGTGACAGGCGGAGATGATTCTTGATGAGGCCTCTTTTCTTTAGGGACCTGTGGTGTAGTATTTGGTGGCACAGTGGTCGGGGGAACCTACTATTCCACTTCGATCAAGGTGTCAGGCACCCACACTGTCTGATTGGCGAATTTTTCAATCTCGAGCTTAGACTCATGAACATACGGGATGTTTTTATTTTTCACCCGCATGGATCATAGTGCCATGGGAAACTCATAAATAATTTCATTTCTTTCAACAATCTATCAGCTTCTTCCCCGGCGCCTCGACTATTGCAGATGAAGGAGCCAATCTGCCCCTTGATTCTAAGTTGTTGCTTTTTCTTCAGGGATACAAAATGGATGTCAACTGAATTCATGATCTATCTTATATACTCTAACGCAAAGATTCTTACCGACACATACTTTGGCAGCTTGTAGGGTGCCAATTCGCACCCAAATATTATGATCTCGGTGTGGTTTTGATACAGGTACCAATCCCCGGTCTTTGTGTTGTCCAAGAGATGTAGGATTCTTTGGACTTCGTTGTTTATTATAGGCTCAGGCCTGCTGCTCAACATGCTTACCACAGGGTGGTAGAACAGATCGATGAATGCTTTGAAGTTGTATTCTGTGGAGTTATGCTTCAACAAAGAGGTCCAAGCTATGACTAGCTGAGGCCTTCCATATGCGTCCATTTTCTGCATAGAAAAACTAAATTTATTTGCTTGATAGAAAACAAACATGTAGGCCAATATAGATGAGTATCTGAACATGCCTTCCGTGCCAAAATTCACGAACTGTTCGTGAATATTGTCGGCCAAGAAGGTGCTGAAATCAAACTGTGTGGTCGATTTTTCATCAATGGAGAAAATAGATAGAAAACCCAGATTGGGCTCATCTACCCACTGGTCAGAATAGTACCCTAACAAAGCACAAAGGGAGGAGATGACTTGGTTTCCTTTGGAGGAGAACATGGACAACGGGTAAGGGGGATTTGTGGAAGGGAATTGAGCGGAGGGGGGAAAGGAAAGATCGAATATTTGAGCTCTCTGGGGAAAAGTTATCTTTTGATACAACTCCGTAAGGATTTCCATGTTGAAAGGAGCCGCAGAGTCTGCACGGGGAATTTGCATCATCTGGTCTATGTCTTCGGGCATGATGAG
This sequence comes from Picea glauca, assembly GCA_000966675.3. Classification (NCBI taxonomy): domain Eukaryota; kingdom Viridiplantae; phylum Streptophyta; class Pinopsida; order Pinales; family Pinaceae; genus Picea; species Picea glauca. Next base: position 339,181 of record JZKD02S2373348.1, read on the forward strand.
GAATAGGGTGTCTCCAGATGAGGATATGACGGCTCTCTGTTCGGGAATATAGTGAGCTTGGCATTTAAGCGTAAACTCAGGAAAATGGTGGACCTGGGGAAAAAGGTAGAGGCGTAAATTGGACTCCCAGAGTCCAATTTCATCGCTCCGGTCCAGGAAAACCTCCCTGAGCCATGACTGGAGGTCTGAGAAATCGAAATCGCATTTGGTATCTGCGATCAATCTGTCCTTGTCGACCAGTGGGATTTTATCCAGGTCGACAGGAGGCAGGAGAAAAGGATTATCCTCTCCTTCTGCTTGTCTTGGCTTTGGCGCCATCTCTACAAAAGTACCAACAATAAACATGAAGTTAGTGGGGTCGACTGACTGTGGACGAGGGCGACGGAAATGCAATGGAGGAGTAAGAGGTAAATTTTCTGGTGTGATGGGTGAATAGTGAATGTAGGGGGAATAACGGTAGTTTTATTTAAAACTGGGGTCGGTTGGGCGCGGGAGACAGATCAGCACGATAACGGGTATGTTATCCAGTAATAAATGGACAACGGGCTACTTGGGGGTGGGATGGCAGGTAACGAGGGCCAAAACATACGGACGGGTGACGTGGCTGCTAGGGATTGGAGGTGAAAGTCGCAATAAGGGGGCTGGTCATGAGTGAAAAGGGGTATGGGACTGATAGCAGTTATGGGATGTGACGTAACTCGGGAGCAAGTGGAATAAGTGGAAGATGACATCCACGAGTGACGAGAGCTGTCAGATAGCAGATGGGGATGGGACTTCGGGACCAACAGGCTGACGCCACGTATGACAAGGGGCCTGCCAGAGGAAAAAACCATTCCGGACCCCCCCCCCCTTGGATAAAAGCAGATCATCAGGGGGGGTCCGAAATCTAATTAGGGTCGTTGATCTATGCGCCCTTTTCCTGGCCGCAGATCTTAGCTCATTATTTATCATTCATTCCGGACCCCCCCCCTCCATTAAAGGAAGAACAGACGGGGGGTCCGGAATCCAATTTGGATCATTGATTTAAGCGCTTGTCTCTGGGCTGTCCAGATGTGCGCAAGTATTATTACCGATTCCGGACCCCCCCCCCCGGTTAAAAGCGGAATGGTCAGGAGGGTCCGGAATTCTCTGTGCATCGTAGATCTGGGCGTCGCGATCAAAACCGTCGAAATGTGTAGGAAGCATAAACTGGGGCGCGGAGAACACATGCATTGGGAAAACTTAGGGTAAAAGTGTTTTTATGGGTTTTCCCCAAACTTTTCAAAGAGACACCACCATGGGGGCTTTGACCAAACTATCCTTTAGGCATTTGAGACATGGTGAAAAATTTTACATCAAGCTGGTTTTATTGGAGTGAGGCAATGAAGAAACTAACCTAAATGCTAACCTATCTTCCTATGACAGTTAACCCAGATTAAACTGTTGGGTTAATAAATTCCTCTACCCTAGGGCTATCTGACCAGGATTAGACAGTCTGGCCAGATTTATTCACTAATCTAACCTAGACACTTTGGCTAAGATTAAACTGCTTAGCCAAATCATTCACTATCCTATCAACATCAAATTTAAAAAGAACTTGGTCATGCTTGAAAGGGATGGCCAACTTACTATTATTGCTTTGGGCTTTTATTTCAATTCTTTTATGCCGTCTTTTTATTTTTCTTTTCTTTTTTCTTTTTCTTTTCTTTTTTCTTTTCTTTTTCCTTTTTCTTTTTCTTTTCTTTTTTCTTTTTCTTTTTCTTTTTTTCTTTTTTCAAATTATTTGCAGAATGAAAAATCATCTGTCAACAAAAATACTAGAGACAGATAATATTCTAGTCACCAGTTGATTCCCATAATTTATGGGGTGATAACAGCGGCTCCACCTGGGGATGGTACTTGCCCTATTAAGTGCCAAGAATCCTGGTTTCTGTCATCCTGAGAATTTCAGCCTGGTATCATTTGTTGGTTTTATTCTTAAAAAATGGAAAAACAATGATCAACAGCTCAGGGCCTTCTCTTCGGGCTTCAACCAACTGACTAATGTTCTTCGCTCAGAAAATGCAAGTGAAAAATAAAAATGGTATGTACAATGGAGAGTGAAAACTCGAATCTTCTACTGAGGTGGTACGTAATGTTTCAGCATTCTTCCATTCACAGGTGCTCCTGGCATATCTGATCCATCAGCGTTGTTTAGCAAGAAAGCATTATTTCCCCTGAAATCTTGGATCATGTATGGTCCTGTCCACAGATTATCAAATTTTCCATGCTTTCCCTTGTCCTCATTCCTGGCATCCCATCTCAATACCAAATATCCTAGCTCAAAATCATCCTCTTTGGTTCGTTTGTCAAAGATCTTCTGGATGTTTTCTTGGATGACCTGAGTTTTGTTGAAAACATCCTCCCTGGACTGCTGCAAATGGATCATCTGGTTGATCCTTCTCTGTGAGTCATTTGGCTCAGCTTGTATCTCTTGAAGCAACTTCATGACAGGGACTCCTAAAGAGGTGGGGAAAACTGCCTCTGTACCATAGACCAGCTGGTATGGTGACATACCAATCGATCTTTTGGTGGTCAGTCTGTCAGCCCACAAAGAAAACACCAACTTGTTGTGCCATGATTTCTTGTTGTCCTGTAATGTTTTCTTGATAATATTTACCAAGGTTTTGTTTGAGGATTCTTCTAGCCCATTTCCCTGAGGGTAGTAGGTAGTGGAATGCCCCAAACCAATGTGATATTGGTTGCAGAAATCTATGAGTTTCTTCGACCGAAAGGTAGCTGCATTGTCAGTTATAATCTTTATAGGACATCCAAAGTGAGACAAATTATTATTTTCAAGAAATTTGATAATAACAGAGTCAGTGGCTTGCCTGCTTGGTACTGCCTCGATCCATTTGGTAAAATAATCGGTGACAGTGAGAATCCACCTGTGCTGGCCTGACTACGGGGGGTGTATTTCTCCAATGAAATCGAGTCCCCATTGCTGGAAAGGGGCCTCAACTGAGATCGGTTTCAGAGGTAGAGGGAGAAGTTTTATTTTTCCTTCAAACAACTGGCATTGATGACATGCGGTCACTTTTTTATGCACATCGACGAACATAGTGGGCCAATAGAATCCAGCTCTGAGTATTTTGTTGGCTGTGACTTTCCAGTTCAAATGGCCACCACATTCTCCTGCATGAAACTCCTGTAATACTTTATCAGCTTCATCTTTCAATAAACAATTTAACAGAATGCCTGCAGGATCTTTCCAATACAAATTTCCTTCTAGAATACAGAATTTCAAAGATTTCAACTTCAAAAATCTAGCTTTAGTCTTAGTCAAACCAGGGGGAGCTTGTAAATTTTGCAAAATGAAAATAAGGTTTGCGTACCATGGAGAGTTTAGAAATACCTCTCTCACATTTGGAGTCGCCATCTCGCCCTGTTCATCTGCAACATCTAGAAAATTTATGTCAAGAGCATGGAAGTTAGATTCAACCATTAATTTAGCAAGGCCTTGACCTTTGATTAGTTTCGTGGGCTTAATCTCTATATCGTATTCTAAAATGGCAGCAATCCATTTTCCCCTTCTTCCATCAGGGTTGTCCTGTGTCAAATTGTCTTTTACTACAACATTCGGAACATATGCTATGGTGTGTGAATGAAGAATGTAGACTCTAAAGTCTTTTATGGCTTTTACCAAGGCAAAATCCTGTTTCTCCATTATCTTGTAATTCAGATCAACGTCTCTCAATGCTTTACTAAAGAAAGATATGGGTTATTCATACCCTTCGTCGTTCTTTTGTAATAATACTGTGGCTATAGTATGTTCGGAAGAAAAAGAAAAAAGATAAAAATCCTTAGTAAAATCAGGGCTGATTAAGACAGGGGCCTTTGTGAGGGCCTGTTTGACTTGTTCGAAGGACTGTCTAGACTCAGAGTCCCATTTTATTTTTACATATTTTTTAAGCATGTTGGTAATGTTTCTAAGGAGCTCGGCCAAATTGGGAATGAATCTTCGTAGAAAGTTAATTCTTCCGATAAAAGACTGTAGTTCTTTGAGGTTTCTTTGGTGTTCTAATTTTAGTATGGCCTCGATTCTACTGGGGTATATTTTGATTCCTTCCTTTGATATGATGTGTCCCAGCAGTTTTCCTTCTTCTAACCCAAAAAGACACTTCTTAGGATTTAAAGAAATCTCAAACCTCCTACACTTCTCGAAGACTCGTCTGAGGTGCCTTAGGTGTTCTTCATCAGATTGGGAAAACACAGTCACATCATCTAAATAGACGATGATAAACTTACCTGATTCTTCCACGAAGGCGATATTCATCGCCCTCTGGAATGTGGCTCTTGCATTCATCAGACCGAAAGGCATTTTCACATACATGAAAGTGCCCCATGGTGTGGTGAAAGCAGTTTTTTCTTGATCATCCGGGTGAACTAAAACCTAATTGTAACCCAAGAAACCGTCCAGTAGAGAAATTCGACTGGACCCGACCACCCTTTGCAGGATGTGATCCATTTTCGGCAAGGGGTAATCATCCTTCAGGGAGACTTTATTTAGATTTCATAAATCTATGCAGAGTCTGATTTCCCCGGTTTTTTTACGTGTAGGGACCAAATTAGAGACCCACTTGGAAAAACGCAACGGAACTATTATCTTGGCATCGTACATTTTCTTGATTTCCTTTTCTACCAGAGGGAGCAACTTGGGATTTATCCTTTTAATTTTCTTCCTAAACGGTTTCTGGTCTTCTTTTATGGGAATCCTGTGTTGTATGATGCTAGTATCATAGGCTTTCAAATCTTCATAGCCCCAGGAAAAAACATCTGAATATTCTTTGAACAGCTCAATGTATTTGAGTTTTTTCTCTGGGGGTAATGATTTAGACAGTTTGGCCATTCTAGGTTTCTCTTCAGTCCCTATATTATAGTCTTCTACCTCTTGTCCATGTGCTTCAATTTTGGGTTTCTTGGCTACATCGTTACAATCAAACAAGTCTTCTAAAGGAACAAGACCTCTAGGCAAAACATTGCTCTTCAACTGTAAAACCTCAGTATCCATTTGTCATCGCCTAATTCTCCTGAATCTATGGTATTTACACTATCAATTTCAAAATCAGAATTATTTACATTTTCATCTTCGTTCTCTAAATCTATATTTGTACATTCAAAGTCGTTTTTACATTGCAGAAAGTCTTCGATCTGATCATCATTACCAAACACTTGCCAGTACCTGATATTGTCAAGAACTGTCGGTCTGCATTTCACCTCAACAGTATATGGGCGAGTCGGGCGGAAAGGAATCTTATAGGTGGCTGCTGACGTAGCCAATCCATCGGCTAGAATATTATGTCCCCTCGGCATTACCTGCAAGTCAGCTTCAGTAAAACATTTCAAGGCATCAAGAACAACGTTCCTATAATCTCTAAGACGTGGGTGTTTCGCAGCGTACTCACCTTTGATTTGCTTGATTATCAATTCAGATTCCCCTCTTACCATTATCTGTTTAGCACCAACTTTTTTCAAAAGCTTCAGACCGAGCATCAAGGCCTCATACTCAGCAATATTATTAGTGCATTGGAAATTTAACTTGTAAGAATGGTTTTCTGAATACCTGTTTCTGTGATTATGAAGCCAGACTACTGCTCCAGCTCCTTCTTTTCTTATGGCTCCATCAAAATCCATGCTCCAGAAATCAGTAGGTAACTCCTCAGTTAACACGTTCTTCATATTTACCACCTCAATTCTTTCTTGGTCTTCATCTTGACTAGATGTGTCTTCCACCAGCTGAGTATCTTGTTCTCCCGTGTCACCATCATTGTACAAGATAAACGAATCTAAATCTGAATGTGCAGAGTAAAGGGGATAGTTGTTCGGTTTTTCTTGGCTACTAACCATGTACTTCGTCAATGTTTCTCTATATAGCCTCCTTTGTTTCCCAAACACTGGGATAGTGGCATAAGACATATCCAGCTGCAGGGTTCCTTTCAGCTTCGCCCCCCAAGACTGGGATAGCAACATTCCATACTTCAGCGGGATGTCTGCAACCACCACATCAATTACCATGCTCTTCGTAGGAATCTGAACCAAGGTGATGCATAGGTCTTTGATCAAACCAATACATTTAACTTTGTTAGAGTCAAATGAGTGTAAATCCTTGTATGGTCTGGTGACCTCCAGTCCCAGTTTTTCCATTACTGCTTTAGGCATCAGATTGTGGGAGGCACCCGAATCCAGCATAGCGTTATGAAAGATCAAGTCGTGTATGTTTAGACTGATGTAAAAAGGAGAAACCTCACCAGTATCATCCCGACCATCTACTTCAGGTCCGAAAAGAAGTTCTGGATGATCATCAGTTAGGTTCACAGTGTCTAAATGATTTCTTGATCCAATGGTTAAAGCCTTTGTGCCTATGTCCGGTTCAATGGCCAGTGCTTTAATTACCTGTGAACGATACCCGTCTCTTTTCATCAACTCTGTAAGTGGGATGGGAATTTTTATTTTTGCCAATTCCCCCTCAAGGCTAAAGGGTGTAGGAGCTCTGCCTTGGCTCATCAGTTCTAGTTTGTCCACCATATTCTTCGGCTCAGAAGTACTCGGTGGATTAATAGGTGAAAACTCAGGCTGTGATGGCCTTTTCAAAATGGTGATGTTTTTCTTCATGGGAGTGACGGTCTTACTCTTCTCAGGGATCTTCTCAACAGTAGTCTTCTCAGAAGTCTTCTCGGTAGATGGCTCAGGGGTCTTCTTGGTTTCAACTACCTTCTTTGTTTCAGTCATCTTTTTTGGAGAAATCCCTTATGTCTTCTTACTCCACAGATTGTACTGCCGGTGTACCTCCAAAATAGCATTTTCAAAGGCCTGTTGTTCTGCATCTTAGGCTTCTTCACTTACTTTGGTTTGATTGAGAAGAAAGAGTTCCTGCTCTTCTTGGGTAAGGAAGATAGCTTCGTTGTCATGAATGCCCATGAGGTTGATGTGAGTGTCCTCCAATTCCTCAATCACGTCCCCCCCTTCATCAACATAGTTTTTTTGTAGAGGAGGTCTAATCTATTGATCTGGACCCCTCTACTCTCTTTGATCCCTAGGGTCTCTTTGTCTGATCTGAGGAGGGTTTCTCCTAAAGTTAGGGTTCCGAACCTGGGGAGCTGGTGGATTTTATCTTGGAGGATTCCTGTCTGACACAGTAAGTCTTTCCATCATTGTTTCAACTGCTCTGGTCAAAGAATCCAATTTGGAATCTGTGGTCGACGTGGAAGGTTCTCCTTTGATCGTGGCTCTTCTTTCTGACCTCTGACGTGCCCTTTTCGCCAACAGATTGGCCTCCACACTTATAGCACTTTTCTGCATGTCTGCCAAGGTGGTAGAATTTCTTTCTCTTAATTGGTATGACATATCGGCATCAAAACCATCAGGGAATTTTATCAACGCCAGGCCCTGTGGAGGTTTG
>JZKD02S2373348.1:362567-401476 GCA_000966675.3 Picea glauca
GGTGTTGTATATGCATGTGCATTGTCCTTCATGTCCAAATACCTTTATCAATCTTGTGGTCCAAAACCCATGACTAGGGTTGACATCAATGACAACAACCAATATTCCAACAATAGTAAGGGATCTCATACACCCACTAGTGCTCAGCCACTAGAGGCGCATCCATCTTTGCTCAGCCACATGGATGTCCACATCTCTATCTAACTGTGTCTCAAAGGAGAACCACACTCACTAGTGCTCAGCCACTAGGATCATGTTCACCTATGCTTCTCCACATGCACGTCCAACTCAGCAGATCCTCTTTCTCACTGCGTTACATAGGAGAATCATCTGGAGTATCACATCATCTCAAATCTCTGCAAATAGGAGGCTAATACATCATGTCATTTCTATCTCAGAAAGATACACCCAACTAATGGGCTTCCCCACACATTCACATGTGCTCAACCACATGCACGTCCAACTCAAAAAATCTTCTTTCTCACTGCTTTACATAGGAGAATCATATGGAGTATCATCTCAACTATCTGCATAGAGGAGGCCAGCACAACGTTCCAGTTCTATCTCAGGTAGGAACCACGCACCCATATCATGGGTACACCCAACTCATGGGCTCTCTCTCAAGTTGAATCACTCAGTATGTGTCCTGGAGAATGTCTCACGCAATTGTAATCATCAACACTCCCTCTCAGCTGGGGAGGCATTATCCACCAGGCCAAGTCTCTCACAAAAGTATTCAAACTTCGTCTTGGCAATCGGTTTGGTGAATATATCTGCAATCTTCTCATGGGTAGGAAGGTATTGCATGTGTACTATCTTTCTCTGCACCATGTCTTTGATATAGTGATATTTATCTCAATGTGTTTTGATCTATCATGAAACACGGGGTTCTCAAAGATCTTCACATAGCTCTAGTTATCACAGTGAATAGTAGTAGGATCCATCTCATGATCAAATAAATCTATCATAAGTTTGTGAAGACACACTGCTTCGTGGACTACCACACTCAATGCAATGTACTCTACCTCTACGGTACTCAATTCCATGGAGCTTTGTTTTCTGCTACACCAGGAAACCATGGAAAACCCTAAAGTAAAGAAACAGTCGGAGGTGCTCTTCTGCTCCACTACACTCCCTGCCCAATCTGCATTAGTATATCCCTGGAGGCTCAAGTCTACACTAGAGGCATATCTTAGGCCATAACCAACTGTGCCTCATAGGTATCTCAATACATGTTTTGTTGCTATCCAGTGAGTCTGTCTTGGTTGGTTCATGAATTGGATAAGCACATTAAATGCATAGCATATATTCAGTTTGGTGTTAACTAGATACATTAGTGATCCAATCAACTATATTTACAAGTGTGGATCAATCTCTCCTGAATCAGCATCACTCATCTTCTTCAAATCCATCACCATTGGTGTAGGCATGGATTTGCATTCTGTCATACTGAACATTTTCAATATCTCTACAGTATATTTTACTTGACTCAGGAAAATCTTATATGTCCTCTGCCATACTTCTAGTCCCAAGAAGTAATGCATCAAGCCTAAATCCTTCATCTCAAATTTAGCATCCAATTTTTGTTTGCATTCAACAATGAGTCTCTCTGAACAAGTGAGGAAAAGGTCATCCACATATAAGACCATGATTAGGAATTCATTTCCATCAATGTGATAATATAGGTTTGGATCAGAAACACTCTTGTTGAAGCCCAAACTCATTAGGAATCCATCCATTTTCTCTTACCAAGCACGTGGTTCTTGCTTTAGTCCATACAGGGATTTCTTCAACCTGCACACATGAGATTTTTTGGTGTGTTGTGTATAATGAATCTTTCTGGTTTCTCGATATAAAATTATTCCTAAATTTCACCATTGAGAAAGGTTGTCTTTACATCCATCTAATGTAGCTTCCAACCCATGGAAGCAACTAGTGCAATGATAGAACAGATGGAAGTGTATCGGGCTACTGGAGAAAAAGCCTCATCATAGTCAACTCCCTCTACTTACGAGAACCCTCTGGCTACAAATCTCGCTCTGTATTTCTCGATGCTTCCATCAGCTGCATGCTTTTTTTTATAAATCCATTTCGAAGTCACTACAGACTTTCCCTCTGGTCTTGGAACATAATCCCAAACAAAGTCAGACTTATCTTTAATTGATACATGGCTTTGTTTTAACAGTTTTGTGAATCATTTCTACATCATTTGAAATTAAAATTATGACTCAGATAACGAGAAACAACCTCTATAATGTCTTATCATAAATTTCATTTAAAGATTATTTCTCATAAAATTGAAGGTAGAAGAAAGCACTTATAAAAACATTTCATTTAAAATATTTGATGCTTGACATTATTCTTTGAGCCTGAGAATCAATCTCAAGAACAACATATTTTTGGCGTTGTTTCCAGGGAACGGAGAAACAAAATCATTTTTCCCTGGGAGAACAACAAAGTTAAATTTTTGTCTTTGATGGTGAACAAAGATTGAATACCTGATAAGGTTCACTTTATATTTCACCTGGGGACTCCATTGTAAGCAAAGCTGGCATTCGATCGAAAAAATACCAAGAAAAACCTAGACAAAAAGTAGACTACGCCAGTTTCGGATACTGAAAAATTGTTGAAACCGAAGGGATATCTCAAACAAACTTCTACATCACTGGGTAAGATATACCAACCTAGGGTTATGTAATTTAATTTTAATATTCCCGCTTATTAACTAAGTCTTAAATAAAAATATAAACAAGTTCATTCTACAAAAGCATCAACAAGTAAATTTGAAGTTAAATTAGAAACTTCGGAAGGAATTATTTTTGAAATAAAATTTGATATTTCCCAGACCACCCCTATTTCATTGATAGATATTTTTACCAGCAAAAACAAATAATCCATTTCAATCCCTAGTATCATTTGTACACAACTGATTCTTTCTCTTCCCGAAGTAAAAGTTTATGTTTCCAAAAACCCTGAAGATTACTTTTTATACTCAAATTCATCCCCTATCACTTCTCCTATCTATACATCTGGTAAATCTGAGAGACAGAGTTCAAGTTCTCTTTTTCCCCCTCATTTAGATCTTCTATCTCCTTACCATCATATTTTTAAAATTCATTCACACCGTCCCAAAGTAGTTAAAAGTTCAGTAGATCAGTCTTTTGAAGTTTTTGATAATCTCTTGTTCAATCCTCGAATTCAATCTTCTATACTTTCAATGGTTGGTGTTGGAGGTGTTGGTGTTGGAGGTGTTGGAGCTGGAGGAGCTAGTGGACAAGAAAACATACCAGTTCAACCCCCAAGGATCTTTTCCAAGGTCGATGCTAGATATGCTCCCTTAGTTCTTCCTACTATCCTACATGATTTGCCTGAAAATTACATGAAGAGCCTCCCTAAATTCACAGGTGAAGAGGATTTAACAACAACAAAGCATAAGGTCATTTTTGACCAATTCGTTGATATTCTCGGTATTGAGCACGAAGATATTTATATGAGACTATTAGTAAAAAAAAATGAAGGACATGTAAGAACTTGGTTCAGAAAACTTCCAGTGGACTCCATACCATCATATAATGATCTAAAACTTCCTTCTTAAGGAAATGGGGTGAGAAAAAAGATCATCTTTATTACTTAACCAAATTCAGAGCCTTTAGAAAGAAAACATTTGAATCAGTCCTAGATTTTATTCCAAGATTTAATAAAATTTATCACAAGATCTCGGTTGAAGTTAAACCTTCTCAGCCAACTGCAAAAGTCACTTTTGCAGGGGCTTTTGATTCTGATTTCGCTCTACTTTTGAGAGAAAGAAGATCCACTACATTAGCAGGGATGCAAGATGATGCTATAGAGATTGAATCCAATATGATGGTATCTATAAATTTGAAAACTAAATTTGATATGGGAACAAGAGAACCCAAGCGTTTTAAAGAACATGCAAGGCCCTCTGGATCTGGAAAAAATTCTTCAAAGGAAAAAATGGATGAGATGGAAAATTTTATTAAAGGCTTATCAAACAAAATTTCCAGGATGGAAATGGAAAAAGGCAAATCTGATCCATATGTTAGAAATCAATTTAAGATAAATCCTAACATAAATCCTCAAATACAACAAAGGCAAATAAAAAATGAGGATCAAAAGATTCAAGCTCCTTTTAAAACTGAGAATCTCATACAGGGAGATGAGGTGCAAGATTATGACGAATTGGATGAAGATCTAAACAACCTCGGTGATGATGATATTGAGCCTCACCTAACCAAACAGGATTATGAGAAATCCTTGGATCTAGAATCTCTATTTAATGATGACGAAAATATCAACAATTTGGGAGACTCTACATACAAAGGTCTCGTTGAATCAATAATGGTTGAGCTCCAACATAAATATGATTTGAGGAAAAGAGAAAAAAGTTCTATAAATACTCCACCAAAAAATCTCTTATCTCGAATCAAAGTGAATGAGGCAGCAGTTACAAAACCATCAAATGAAATGCAAGTTGCTCGAACAAAGCAAGTTGAAATGAAAGCAATACAGACTAAAAAGCCAAAAAATAAATAAGCCGAAGTTCAGACCAGGGAAATTGAAAAATAAATTGGTACTTTCAATCTAGAAAATGAACTTAATAAAATTAAAATTCCAATGCCTCTAGCTGAACTTGCTAGAAATCCAATCTATAAAAAGAAAATCGCAAAAGCAATAAATTTCAGATTCTCAATGTCAAGATGATATTATCAATTTGCAAGATGAGAAACCTACAGTCATGTTTGGACCACACATTGAAAATAGTAAATATTATGTTGCTCCTTTCTATATTACATTGACTGTGCACGATCATTTACTACACAATTGCATATTAGACTCAGGAGCTTCACATAACTTGATACCTAATATTATCATGGAGAAATTGGGGCTTCAAATTACCAGACCTTATCAAGATCTATACTCTTTTGATTCTAGAAAGGTTAAGTGTCTACGTATGATTAACGATTTAGTTGTAAATCTTGCTCAGGTTCCTATGAAAAGTATTCTTATGGATGTGGTTGTTGTTGACATTCCTTCTAAGTATGGCATGATTTTATCCAGATCTTGGGGTGCCAAGCTAGGAGGATCGGTCCAGTTAGACATGACATATGCTACAATTCCAATTTTTGGTGGATAGTTTACTCCACTGTACAGAGAAACTAGAATGGCTTATACTATAAGTGACCCCCAAAACCCTAATAAATACCCATTCTATGTTGTTGATCAAGATCTAGGAAATTGTATATTATCCATAGATGATGATTTCAAAGAATGTATAGAATAAGAAAATAAAAAAAAAAATAGAATTTTCAAAGAAAAATATGAATTTTAGAGATGTGATGTGGAAAACGTTATTTGATGGTGCTTCATCTTGCGAAGGAGCAGGAGTTGGAGTTTTATTTATGCCACCAGGTGATGAGTATTATATTCCTTTATCTTATAGATTACAATGGGATATTGATTATATCAATAATGTGTGTGAATATGAAGCTTTAGTTTTAGGATTAGAAGCTGCAAGAAAACTAAAAATCAAACATTTGATAGTTTATGGTGATGTTAAGCTAATTGTAAAACAAATAAAACAACAATGACAAGCTAAGAATCCAAGATTGAGGTCGTATAGAAATTGTGCCTGGGGTCTCATTGAGAATTTCTTCTAGTCTTTTAACATCCACTCTATTCCCAGAATGCAAAATCAACAAGCTGACTCTTTAGCCAAAGCTGCTACAACTTTCATATTGTTAACACATATTATTGTATGGGGTGTTTTCCCTATGGATTTAGCCCTTGGGTGACAAAATGCAATGAAAAGGGGATAAAAACCCACAAATGGTGTTTATCCTAAGTTCGTCAGGGTTGATGTGATGGTTTGGCACGTTTCAATAAGGTGCACGTCGATCTGGGTGGTCGATCTTGGCGCGCTCAGATCTACGGCACACAACCCATACCGGACCCCCCTCAACATTCTACCTTTAACGTGGGGGGGGGGTCTGAGTTGTTGGTTTTTGAGCATGATCCCCCCACTAACATGGGGCCTCCTCATTAACTCGGACACCCCCCCCCCAACCTTTCCTGCTTACCACTCCCCCCCCTCTGAGTAGACCGCCTATTGCTCACCTTTACCACCTCCCGCTCTCCCGACACCTGTCTCCCACTCAATATCCCTCCTCTGTCTATCACATCTCCCACCCCCGCTCCCCCTCTCACCTCCTGAAATGTGTCTTCCACTTCCCTGACATGTCACCTCCGCATGTTCCTTCCCCCCTTTGATTCCTCTCACCTCTTGACACATGTTCCACTTCTCTCCATGTCACCTATGTCATGTTGTTGTGTCCCCCTCGACCAATCACAAACCATCGCAGCCTCCCCTTTGCCTCCACATCCTCTCCCGTGTTGTGTCACCCCCACACGTTTACACCTCAGCACCCATGCATACTCAGTATCCTATCGGTCGCACCCATCGACTCATCCTCGTCAGCTCCATCCACGTCCATCGGTTGGGTCCATCTGCAAAGGTCCATCCAGCTAAGGAGAGGCCACCACATCTTCCAGGTGTCGATTTTGACTTGGCTCGTCCATGATCTCGATGAAGCAGTTATGAAGTCGGGGAGGTGGTTGAAGTTTCGTCTCCCCCATGAATGGAAAGTCAAAAAGATCTAACTGTGAAGGCAGTCTATCAGCCCAGACAATCTGAGATTAAGTCTAACAGCAAGTTGCATGAGCAGTCTGACCAAGGAGACTCAAAGGAACTGGCAGAGCCTAGTTCGCGTCTAACAGAGAAAAACATGTGTGAAGGAGACTGCAAGTGCAGTCTAACTAAGAAGACACAGTGCCATGGAAACTCGAGCACTCCTCTGCTATTGTTTACGAAATTTCTGAGTATATGTAGGCATTTTTTCCATTTTTTTATGGTCTTTGGTTGAGCAGAGCTCCCAACCTATAATTTTGTTCTTCCAGAGTTGTTCTCTGGTTATGTAATAGACTTGAGACTTTCATGTTAATAGAAGTCATTTTCTTGTTTCTTTCCATTTTGTCTGTAATGTTTTCTAAAACACTCGGGTATGAAGGATCCAGTCGAGGATCGTTATGTTGTTATGATGTAGGTTTGATCATGGCAGTGTTGTGATCAGTTTCATTCATTTCCATGTGTTTTTGTTTCCCTCTCACACTGGATGGCTCGGGCATGGAGGATCCAGTCGAGATGTCACAGTTGCAGGATGATGGAGGTTTGATCATTCTGTTGTTGTGACTATGTTGCTTGCAACACATTTCAGTGTCTGAACTTGAGCTCAAGAAGGCTTCTGAGTTTTGATTTTTCTTCCCAGAGCTACTGGAAGGCTTGAAGCCCAGAGAAGTCTCATTCATCTTTATCCTAAGTCTTCTCTCTTCTCTCTCTTTAACTCAATTTCCTGACTGAAGTTAACGTGGCCCTCACTTCCCTGTGCATTTCATGTCCAGTCATGTGTTGAACATCATTCAGATTCTGAGTTTGCACCCATTCGACTTCTTTAGACCAACTTGTGACATAAAAACTTTGATGGGTATTGGTCTTACCTCCTCTGCAATCAAGAGGTGACTTTTGGTGCTCACACATATCACCTATTGTTTTGAAGATGAAGTATCATATTGAGATGAGACATAGACCTTAGATTCCAAAGTTTTTGAAGATGATGAACAAATCAATAAGTTTCTAGAAATGGTAGATGAGTTTTCTGAGACCCACATTGATCAAGAAAAATAGAATGATCCTGCTCAGATTATGCAAGAAGGAGAAAACCCAAAAAAATTCCAAGATAAAATTGCAAATCACTGAATGCTCTTACTTAAAAACAATCAAATTCTCATAGGTCGTATCCCTCTAGAAAGGTTGTTTGACTAGGATGATATACCTTTAAATTTTACTTTGTGACCTCAACCTGAAGAAGTTTAAGATTGTAACTTAGGAACAAAATAAAATCCCAAGATGGTCAAAATATCTAAATATCTTCCGACTCAAATGAAGAGTAAATATGTTGAGTTACTTAAACAATATGAAGATGTTTTTGCATGGTCTTATGAAGATTTAAAAACCTATGATACTTATGTTATTGAGCATAAGATTCCCTTAAAACATGGTATTAAGCCTTTCAAGCAAAATCTTAGACAAATAAACCCAATTCTTCTTCCAGTAATAGAAAAGGAGGTTAAAAAACTCCTTGATGCAAAAATCATTGTTCACCTCAGATACTCTAAATGGGTGGATAATTTGGTCCTTGTTAGGAAGAAGAACGGAGAAATAAGACTCTGTGTTGATTTTAGGAACCTAAATCGGTCTTCTCTTAAAGATAACTACCCACTCCCAAAAATGGATCATGTTTTAGAGAAGGTGGTAGGGGCTAACAAAATTTCTATGATCGATGGTTTCTCATGATATAATCAGATTGTTGTTCATGAAGATGATAGAGAAAAGAGTGCATTTACTACTCCATGGGGAACTTTTATGTATGACAAAATGCCTTTTGGTTTAATGAATGCAGGAGAAACTTTCCAGAGAGAAATGGATATCGCATTCATTGGTGAGAGAGATAAGTTTGTTTTTATTTATATGGATGATCTGATTATGATGCAGAACATTTGGTGCACCTCCGACAAAATTTTGACAAATGCGTAAAATTTGGTTTGTCTCTAAACCGAAAAAAATCACATTTTTCCATGCAGGAAGGTAAACTTTTAGGGCATATAGTTTGAAAGGATGGAATTAAAGTTGATCTTAAACAAGTTGAAGCTATTGATCTGATTAATATTCCTATAAATAGAAAAGAGATTCAATCTTTTTTATGGAAAATAAATTTTTTGAGGATATTTGTTCCTAATTTTGATGAAATAATCAAATTTATTATAGATATGCTAAAGAAGGATAGCGTGGTAAAATGGACTTCAGAAGAAAAAAAATCCTTCGAACGTGTTAAGAAATCTATAGGAGAAGCACCAACATTTGTAATCCGTGACTATACAAAATAATTCTTAATCTTCTCCTTTGCATCTGAACATGTTGTTGCAGCAGTGCTCCTTCAGAAAAATGAAGAAGGATTCAAATAACAGATAGCCATTTTTAGAAAAAGCCTCATAGA
Organism: Picea glauca; assembly: GCA_000966675.3. Taxonomy (NCBI): domain Eukaryota; kingdom Viridiplantae; phylum Streptophyta; class Pinopsida; order Pinales; family Pinaceae; genus Picea; species Picea glauca. The sequence continues at coordinate 371,696 of JZKD02S2373348.1, forward strand.
TGCAGAGCTAAGATACGACATTCTTGAAAAACAAGCTTATGCAATGGTGAAGGCTCTCAAGGCTTTCCAAACATATGTATTGCACTAAAAAAAATTGCTTATGTACCAACAAATGCAATTAAAGATATCTTGGTTCAACGAGGCAGTGATGGAAGAAGAGGTAGATGGTTGGCTAAAATTCAAGAGTTTGATTTAGAAGTTAAACCAACCAAACTAGTGAAAGGTCAAGGTCTGGAAAGGTTGTTAGTCGAATCAAATTTCAGAGCTCTTGGAATAAACAACTTTGAGTCTCACGATTCTCTTCTAGATATAGAGGAGATTGATGATCAAGCACCTATTATTTAGATTGAAGATAATCTTTCCTCCTCATCTTGGTACAATGATATTGTTACATATCTCCTTACTCTTCAATTTCCAAATGACATGACTCCTTCTAAAGAAATAACTTTAAAGCTACATGCAATTAAGTATTTCATTATTAATGGCAAGTTATACTGGAAATACCCTCGGGGTTTCATATTATGTTGCCTTATAGAATCTGAAATAGAAGGTGGCATTGATGAGTTTCATGAAGGAGTATGCAGAGGAAATAATTCTTGGAGAGCAACAACTTACAAAATTCTAAGGGCAAGATATTATTGGCCGAAATTATTCACCGATTTAAATGCAAGGGTTGGAGCTTGTAATTCATGCCAATTGTTTGCTGGTAAGCAAAATCTTCCTGCTTTACCTTTAATTCCAGTAAAATATGAAGCTCCTTTCCAACAATGGGGCCTATATTTTATTGGAGAAATTCATCCACAGTCGAGTGCTCAACATAGATGGATTTTGACTGCTACTGATTATTTTACAAAATGGGTTGAAGACATTCTAACTCAGAAATCTACAGATCCAATAGTGATAAAAAAAAAAAATGAAGAAAACATCCTAGCAAGATTTGGTTGTCCTAGGAAAATAGTTATTGATAATGCTCGGGCTTTTAAATCTATTGCAATGATCAATTTTTGTCAAAAATACAATATTATTTTAGGTCATTCTACAACCTACTATCCTCGGGTAAATGGGTTGGTAGAATCATCTAATAAGAGTTTGATGACGATAATAAAGAAGGTTTTGACCGAAAAATAAAATAAAATCTTGGCATATACACTTAAAATATGTCTTATGGGAAAACATAATTGGCACCAAAAAATCTACAGGTATGTCTCCATTCCAATTAGTTTATGGTACTGATGTTATTCTTCCTATTAATCTCGCTTTTCCTGTGATGAAACTCTGGCAGGATGTGAACGAAGAGATGAATGATGTTACGAGAAGAATAAATAAAATCATCGAAGTACAACAAAACAAAGTAGAAGTGGATGATGAGATCCAAAAATATCAGGATAACATGAAAGTCATTTTTGATAAGAAAGCTAAAGACATGGAGTTTCTTCCTGGCGATTTAGTTTTTAAATGGGAAGCTAGAAAGGAAGATGCAGGGAAACATGGGAAATTCGATCATCTCTGGTTCAGACCCTTCAAAATTGCAGCTGCTGAGGGAAAAAACTCATTCTCGCTCGAAAATATTAATGGAGAGATTCTTGAAGCCCCTATCAATGGGAGTTATTTAAAACATTTCATGGAGTAGTTACTTTTCAAATTTCCATTGTATATATCGGATTGGATTGACATTGTCAATTTTAATTTTCCATTTTTTCTTTTCTTTTTGTAAATTATCTAAGTCATTTGATCACTTGTTGTAAATATTTTCAATAAAATTATGATTGCTTGACTTAAAAAAAAAAAAAAATAGAAATAAATAAATAAAAATCATCTTCATCGCGTATCATCTCTATTCTACAGGATTATCTAATAGTTTGTATTTCATTCCTTTTTCATAATATATTTTGTTGAAGAGGAGATGAGGCTAAATAAAATCTCGACACTCGTCTTTCAAAGATTTAATTTCTCTAAAAACAGGTGATAAATAAATAATCTGCCTTTCTAAAAATTCAAAAGGAAAATAAGGTATGAGTTCCTACTCTTCTTATTGTTTGAATAAAATTTTAAAAAATATGATTAAAATAAATGTGAAGAAAGTTTTTGTCATGATGATATTATCACCTGACCTAAAAATCAGAGATGTATAAAATTATAACTTGAAGTGTCATACTGATAAATTTTAAAGCCATCTATGAGATAAAAAAATAATAATAATAATAAACAAACTTGAAAGAAGTCTAAACTTAATACAGAAACTTGTGTGGGATTAGGACATTTTTATTCATATCCTTTGAATCCTTGATTTGGTTATTTTTTCCTCTCCCCAAGTTCTATCCACTTCAGATTTTCTTTCTCCTTTCACATCCTTTTAGTCTTTATAGAAATAAAGAGACTTACCTTGACTCTGAAAACTCAAAAGCATATTTTTAAAACAAGATTAGGCAAAAATCTTTACATTCCTTTTATTTTAATTGAAAAAGTATGTTTAGTCTAATCTTGATAATTTTAGCTATGATATCAGATTTTAAACTGACAAACTCGCTCAAGGTTTATCCCTAAAAAGATTAAAATTCCCAAAATATTTCACTTATAGACGAAGGTGTATTGAAAATTGGAAGAAAGTTAGTTTCAGAGTATTCTCAAAATTGTTGACAAACCTTCTTTTTCAGTTTAAAGATTTTAAACATATATCATCCCTTGTATGTTTCATACAAATTGATTGCCCCCACTTCTAAATGTTAAAATATGAGACAGATGGTGAAAGGAAATTCATAATTTGATTGCCCCCATCTTGTCCAAAAGATATGATGAAAGGAAATTCATTTATTGATTTCCCTCATCTTAGCAAAATTAAAATTCGTTAATAGAAGTGGTGAAAGGAAATTCAATGGGAGAAGTAGATAACTTCATCGGGGTATTGAACAGGCTCATTAGCAATGACGCAATATCTATGATATATGTAAGGTTGTCATATATATCTATATATCATACTATGTCATCTAATTCTCTTTCCAGTGATATTTACATCATGAACCAACTAGGGATTCCCTAAATAAATATGTTACATATGCTTAACCTTGAAGCGAACAAAGTCAGTTGGAGCCTGGTATTTTAGTTAAAATTATTTTGATTATCTTAAACAATTCTGAAATCAATTTTAAGAAAAGGAAATTTTTAGTAGCCTAACTTGAGATCAATCATTAAGTATGTTTTAAAGATTTTGGATTTGGATGAGTTCATTTTTTCTATGTATGATTAATTCTTAAATAAAATAAGAAAATGTTTTTCAAAAAAGAAAGAATGACTCCATTTACCCAATAAAGGCACTTAGTCTATTGTTCTTTAGTGCCTCAGAGGGAACCACAATCCCCAGATGCAGCCTATGTTAAAACACTTGTAATTTTCAACTTTTATTCTTTTGCTTTTTACCTCTTAGAAATAAAATTTCACTAAAAAGAAATAAACTTAGGAAATTGCATTTTAATTTAAAAATTCATTGGTTGTTATATATAAATAAATCACTTACAATAATAATCGGCGATGAGTTGCACTATTTGATCAAATGGTTCTTGTGATCTCCAAAATATAAAACTTGCCCGAAGTTTAAAAGAAAATCTTTAACAGACACTTCGGAGCTTCGCGCTTCAGGAGTTTCAAGAAATCTAAAACACAAAAACCCCTAATCTACGAAGTCTCGAAGATTTTTCCTCATGACAATTTCTAAAAGGATTTACGTATGAGTCATAGGACACATGTCTTCTAATATTTTCTGGGACTGACACATGGCACTTATTTTTAACATTTGTGTCATATTATTCGCTCGATTTCAAGTGACACATGTCACTCCTCCTTTTTTGACCTATCACCAAGAGTGATGTCACCTCTGCCACATCACTTTGGGAGATTTCCCTTCAGGAGTTTAAACAAAGATTGGGTTCACAAAGTGTTGAAGTATCAAAGCGCCAAAGTAATGAATATTACAAACAAGTAAAAAGTGTTTTAAAGAATTAATAAAACATTTAATAACTTTAATTAATCATGATTAAGTGTTAATTAATCACTTCACAATTTCGAGCTTCGGGAGATTTCTCTTGTGCTACATCCAAAACTCCCAAACTCTGAATCGTCGAAGTACGAACTGCACTTTTAAAACAAATGAACTCCTGGAGTTCCGAAGTCCCAAAATTCATATAACGGTTCGAACATTTACTTCAGGAATTCAGCCTTCAGAGGATTTCTATCATACTTCATTCAAAATCCCTAAATACCGAACTTCTGAAATACTTAAGTCTAATACCATATTTAAAAGAATGATTAATTAAAACACAAAAGTGATTAATTAGAGATTAACTTCTTCGGGAATTCGGCCTTCGGGAAATTTCTGCCCTGTCTCATTCAAAACCTTTGAATGTCGAACTGTCGAAGTATTAATGTCATTTATGATTGGCTAAAGTTAACGTTTTAAATAAATATTTGAATCGCCAGGTAATAAATTCCATTAGATGTTTAATAAATTCTTTGTTAGTAAAACGACACGAAGATTTCTATACTTTATGAATAATACATTTTGAATTTCAAGTCATTTTACCATTTGCAATTAGAATTTTTCCTTGCAGTATAGAGCTTACAGAATTCTCTTGTTTCAGGAAGGATAATTTCATTTTCCAGAGGATTATGGTCCCACGCAAATCTGGGAAGAAGCAAGATGCATCAATTGATGATTCTAATCCAAACACAGACGTTCTATTAGACATGACTCCAAGAATCACATATACCATTAAGTCTTGGAAGCATGTTTATGATATCTTAGAGCATGATATTATTAACTATCCAGACGATTATACCGAGGAAGACGATGAGTCCTTCTGAGCCAAGCTCAGATTGGTAGCACAGTCACAATTGCACAAGATTTTTGTGTGACCCGAGATTTTACCCGACAATGATATGATAATTTGGACTCTGGAGAACGTCGACATTCAAACCGGAAGCATTATCAACTATCAAAAGACATCTGTCATCTCGTTTCGACCGGAGAACTTACAAGTAATGTATAAACTTTCTGCTACACCTAAATATACTTACAATGAAACATTTCTCCTGTAATTTAAAAGAAAATAATGCATTCAATACGACAGGAGTGGTCGTGATATAATCAAGTCCTAGTGGGGAATTTAGGACAAATTCAAGACCGAAGCTCATGGTATGTATTCCACAACGTCCTTAGATGCTCATATCTTATATATAACCATGATTCTTTGTCGTTTATTTGGGAAAAAGAACCCTGCACATTTCTCAGTTGAGTGGGTGGCTATAATGAATGAAGTAGTTGAGGGCTATACTTTCAATTTGGATAAAATGTTGTCTGATAACCTGGCAAGGGAAATCACTGAGTATCAATCATTGAAATCAAAAGAGAAATCTGCTCATTTTTACATGTTTGCATATATCATGGACGTTATTTGTTTTATGACCCCATTCCCCCTAATGAACTGGAGTTGGACCCCGACTATTTCTGAGCCTATACGTTTCTACCACTCCAAACTATGGGAAGAAAATGCTAAAGATTTCTTTTGAGAAATCTATCACAACGTAGTGGTATTGATTCATACAACTATCTATGGCCACCCACCTCCCGGGATTTCAGAGAAGATTATGGAAAACTTAGGCACATGTGCAGACTGGTATATTGAGGAGAACTTCTCCTACATTAGAGTTTTTGGTTGCTACGTTCCTCCTCATGCCCTTCCACAATTTTTACCCGATAATATGGTGTGAAGAGAAGTGGCATACCAAATAGTAGCAGGAGGTATCACCAAGGAATTGAAAGTAGCTCAGAAAATGGTATGGCCAGCTTTCCCCATTCAGGTCGGTATGTTTACATTGTTAGATTTTGGTCATACCAAAGTCGAGGCTACAACCCTGGAATATGCCAAATTAGTTGACATCGAATTCAAAATACATGATCCATATAAAGTTGTAGAGAATTATTTGTCTCAATACAACTTGAAAAGGTACATCCATGGAGAGTCTCCTTATGATGAGATTTTCATGGGAGCTAGTGTTGATTTTTCATTAAGCTAGGATTAAGCATGAAGTTCATTCCATTTTTAGCATTTTACTCAAACCATAGACAATTTGTTTCAACAACCAAGATCACAAGAAGAAACACCATGCACAAGTACACAAGAAGTATCCTGGGAAACCCTTCTCAACAAGGGAAGAAAACCCAGCCAATCATTTGCTATATTCTTCAAGAGAAATACCTCCACCACCATAAATAACTAGCACACAAAAGGGTGCTTCACAAACCCTAGAATACTAGAGCCCAAGAGAGGTGCACACTTTTCCCAAGAACAAGTGTTTCCTGAAATTTCCAAACTCACACTTGTGATATGATTCCTCAATGGGGAATTTACCTTTATTTATATTAGATTGAACCTGTCAAAATTAGTGTCTATTGGCACAACAGGGGTCAACCTCAATAACTTAAAAATATAATTTATAATTTCCATATTAATTATCTTTTACATTAATTATATTTCACTTTATGGTGGGGCTGACATGTACCCTTTACATCACAAATAGGGTTACAGGTAAGTCTGACTCTTGTACAATATAGCAAGGGATCTCATACACCCACTAGTGCTCAGCCACTAGGGGAACATCCATCTGTGCTTAGCCATAGGTATGTCCACATATCTATCTCACTGTGTCTCATAGGAGAACCACACTCATTAGTGCTCAACCACTAGGATCATGTTCACCTGTGCTCAGCCACAAGCACGCCCAACTCAACAGATCTTCTTTCTCACTGCGTTACACATGAGAATCATCTAGAGTATCACATCATATCAACTCTCTACACATATGAGGATAATACATCGTTTCATCTCGGTCTCAGAACGATACACCCAACTCATGGGCTTCCCCACATGTTCACATGTGCTCAACCACATGCACGTCCAACTCAACAGATCTTCTTTCTCACTGCGTTACACAGGAGAATCATTTGGAGTATCATCTCAACCCTCTACATAGAGGGGGCCAACACAATGTTCTAGTTCTGTCTCAGATAGGAACCACACACCCATCTCATGGGTACAGCCAACTCATGGGCTCTCTCTCAGGTCGACTCACTTAGTATGTGTCTTGGAGAATGTCTCACGTAGTTGTAATCATCAACACTCCCTCTAATCTAGGGAGGCTTTCTCCACCAGGATAAGTATCTCATGGAAGTACTCGAACTTCATCTTGGCAAGCGGTTTGGTGAAGATATCTACGATATGCTCATGGGTAGGAAGGTACTGCATGTGTACTATCTTTCTCTGCACCATGTCTCTGATATAGTGATATTTTATCTCAATGTGTTTTGATCTATCATGAAACACATGGTTCTTAGAGAGATTCACACAGCTCTGGTTATCACAATGAATAGTATTAGGATCCATCTCATGATCGAATAAATCAGTTAGAATTTTTTGAAGCCACACTGCTTCGGGGACTGCCACACTCAATGCAATGTACTTTGCCTCTACAGTATTCAATGCCACAGAGCTTTGTTTCCTGCTACACCAGGAAACCATGGCAGACCCTAAATTAAAGCAACAGTCGGAGGTGCTCTTCCATTCCACTGCACTCCCTGCCCAATCTGCATCAGCATATCCATGTAGGCTCAAGTCTACACCGGAGGCGTATCTTAGGCCATAAACAACTCTGCCTCATAGGTATCTCAATACATGTTTTGTTGCTATCCAATGAGTATGTCTCGGTTGGCTCATATTGGATAAGCACATTCACTGCATAACATATATTCAGTCTGGTGTTAACTAGATACATTAGTGATCCAATCAAATTTATGTACATGTGTGGATCAATCTATCCTGAATCAACATCACCAATCTTAATCAAATCTATCACCATTGGTATAAGCATGGATTTTCATTCTGTCATACCGAACTTTTTCAATATCTCCACAGTATATTTTCCTTGATTCAGGAAAATCTCATTTGTGCTCTTCCATACTTCTAGTCCCAAGAAGTAATGCATCAATCCTAAATCCTTCATCTCAAATTTAGCAGCCAATGCTTGTTTTCATTCAACAATGAGTCTCTTTGAACCGGTGAGGAAAAGGTCATCCACATATAAGACCAAGATCAGGCATTCATTACCATCAATGTGATAATATAGGTTTGGATCAACAACACTCTTGTTGAAGCCCAAACTCATCATGAATCCATCCATTTTATCGTACCAAGCATGTGGTTCTTGCTTTAGTCCATACATGGATTTCTTCAACCTGCACACATGAGATTTTTCATTGTGTATAACGAATCCTTCTGGCTACTCGATATAAACTTCTTCCTCAATTTCACCATTGAGAAAGGTTGTCTTTACATCCATATTATGTAGTTTCCAACCCATGGAAGCATCTAGTGCAATGATAGAACGGATGGAAGTGTATCGGGATACTGGAGCAAAATTCTCGTCATAGTCAACTCCCTCTACTTGCGAGAACCCTCTAGCTACAAATCTCGCTTTGTATTTCTCGATGCTTCCATCAGTTGCGTGATTGATTTTATAAATCCATTTGGAAGTCACTAAAAACTTTCCCTCTAGTATTGGAACAATATCCCATACATCATTTTTCAATATAGACTGATATTCTTATGTCATAGCATCTTTCCATACATGTTCACCTAAAGCTTCTCCATGACAAGAAGGCTCGGAGTCAATGATGTGGCTCATGGATGAAAGGTAGCTTGAGAATCTCTTCAGTCTCTTTCTCACTCTAGTTGTCCCTTGAGGGGATTTATGTCCCTCTGATTCCTGTAGAGTTTGTCGGGCCCAAGTATGCCTTTTATGTCCAACTGTAATATCTCTGGGCATGTCAATTGGAGCAACTAGATCAGCTGGAAAAACTGGATCAATTGGAGCAATTGGATCAACTGAAATAATGTATGTCTCCCTCTGAACTGCTAAAGGGGGAGAAGGCCTTGTCTCACTATAAATTTCAATATGATATTCTCTATATCTTTAGAAGGCTATCTCTTCTTCAAAAGTAACATCTATGTTTATTTCAATCTATCTTTGACTAGGAATGTAGATTCAATATGCTTTTAAGGATTCAATGTATCCTACAAATGTGCCCTTACTCCCCAAAGGGTCTAGCTTGGATCTCTTCTCTTTGGGTACATGAAAATATACTAGGCACCCAAATATCCTGAAGTGTCAAATCTCAGGATTAACTCCGGTGAAGGTTTCTTCTGGAGTAATGTTCTTCAAGATCTGATGAAGACTCTTGTTTTGAACATACATTGTTGTCATGCATGCTTATGCCCATAGAGTCATAGGTAGACTATGATCATGTATCATCATTTTGGTTGCCTCTATGATAGTTCTATTTTTCCTCTCTGCAACCCCATGTTGTTGAGGGTTGTAAGGGACTGTGAACTCCCTCTTGATCCCTGCTTCAATATAGAAATTGCTTAAATATTTGGAAGTGTATTCTCCTCCATTATTTGATATTAGTACCTTGATCTTTCTTCTAGTCAGGTTTTCAACCTGAGATTTGAATTATTGAAATTTTGCAAGGACTCCATCCTTGTTCTTCAAGAATTAAATCCAATTTTTCTGAGAGTGGTCATCTATGAAGAGTACATAGTACAAGTACCCATTCAGAGATGCAACAGTCATTGGCCCACACACATCTGAAGGAATCAAGTCCAATATTTCCTTGGATCTATTGTCACTTCTCAAAAAGGATCCTTTAATATTTTTTCCAAGAGAAAAACCTTTGCAAATACTTTTATGTTGAATCTGTATCTTTGGAAAACCTATTACCATCTTCCCTAGAGCTGGGAGATCTCTATAATGAATGTGATCAAGTCTTATATGCCATAGATCACTCAAGATGAAAGTGTCATTTAGTAGGGCTTGGACTGGTTTGATGTTTAATCTGTACAAGTTGTTCTCTCGAACACCAATTACCATGGAAAATTTTATATGTGACTCTTTGTGTCATGCAAGAACTCTTCCTTCTGAAAAGGTAACCTTGTAGCCTTTGTTTTCCAAGGCAGAAATGGAGACGAGGTTCCTCTTCATTCCAGGTACATATAATACTTCTCTTAGTTTAAGCTTCATATATGAATCTAGTTGGAAGGTAGAAGTTCTAACCCATTTCACATTATATCTGGCATCATCTCCAAGGACAACATGTAGATGTGTCTCTTTCTCAAAAAAATTTGTTAGGTGATCTATAAAATTGGTCATGTTCCTGGAGGAACCACTGTCAATTAACCAAGTATTATCATTGGTAGGAACCATACCTAAGAGTGTTGAGATATTGGTGTCTTCATCTCATTGAAGTCTTGGCTTCCAAGGGCTAAGTTTTCTTGATCTATCAAGCTTGTCTTCCATCATGATTTTGTTCATCATAATTTTAGATTATTCACAAACTCTTTTTCAACTGGGATAGAAAACCTAACAGTTAGCCTAGGCTAGAAATTTTAGGTTTTGTTGGACTTATAACTGCCAACAATAAGCCTTTGAAATATAGGAGAGCACTGGTGATCTTGAAGAGCTCCTTCAATGAGTTACAGAAAACCCTAATTTTGAACTTTCTATAGAAATTAGTGAAACCCTAGTGTTGATGTCCTTATACACACTTGCAAATGTGAGCCAAGTCTTTCTCACTTAGTGTGTCCTTGGAGGCACAATGCCTAGCTTCAAAGCCCATGCTGTCACTTTGGCTTAAACCTCTTCCATCTAGGCTTACTGCTAGGGAAGCCAAAGGGGGTAGACCCTAGTTTCTAGATAAGATTTAGAGTTTTAATTTCTAGGAGTTGTTTTTAATTAGTTAAGGTTTGGGTGAGTCTAACCTATAATGCAAAAGGAACAATGCAATATGCAAAGGTTTAGTATGTTAAGCAAGCCATTTCCCTAAGTCAACTAAGACTAGTGCCTAAGGTTGGGCAAGGGGTCAACTAAAGTTAAAGGGCATTTTGTTACAATAAGATTACAAATATTACAAAAGAATGGTTACTTTACAAAAGTTACAAAGAAAAGTTACATCCACAAGAGTGTTAGATATTCACAATCAATAATGAATGCTAAACTTACAAAATACAACACAACAGACTAACCATGTTTTGTTTGAATGTGCAGGATATAAAGAGGATCAAAGCATTAGCATCATCAACACATTAAGTTTATCATCAACATTCACAAGGATACTTAGAAGATTAAGAAGTTGAAGTACAAGTGTTCCACAATGATTATGATACTTAGTCGATTAACCCCCAAAGTATCACTTGTAGATGATTAAGTTGCAAGTATTAAACCACAAGATGAATTAAATTAAACCAAGGTTTACTTTCTTAGTGAGTTAAGGGATTTTTAGATTCGAAAGGATTTTAATTACCCTTATTACATGTTTCACTAAAAATCTCCTCCCCTGATTTCCAAATGACTATTGGGTGCTCAAGAAGTGAGGCAACCACCCTAGCTTCACAGGTCAGCCCTAAGAATTGAGTTATTACGGAAAGGACGTCGCGTGCCATGAGACGGTCCCTGGTCTAGCACCTTTCGTTGCCCTCCTCAATCCTCATTTTAGATGGTGAAGATGGTGGTTCAAGGTGCCCTATTAAGTCTATTAAGTATGTATATCAATTGGTTAGACTTTTAGGTGTATTAGAGAGTGTTTTGGTGACTTTTGGATGCCCTAAATTGGTGATTTAATATCAAAACCGAAAATTTCATGATCTTAAAAAAGTGTGTTATTCAAGTATGAGAATGAAGAGAATTAACACATGTAAAGCAAGTAAAAGCAAGCTGAATAATGATTTAGTTTGTCACCATTGATTAAAAATTAACATGAAAAGCTTGTCATGAAAGAATACTAATGCACAAGGGCAAGGACAACTTGCCAAAGAAGAGGAAAGAAGAACTCAAGCTTATTACCACTTATCTTATGTTGTTAAGGCATTAAGAGAAAAGCATTAAGTGTGAAAGAGAAGCTTGAAAAATTGGATGTATGCCTACACTATCAACTTATCCAACAACAATTAACTTGAGTGTGATGGAAAATGGCCTTAAAGATGTGAAAACATGAAAGGAAAACCACTTACTAAAACATTAGAGAATTAACCATTTAATGTGTTGGATTAGAGCATGTAAACAAGATAGATCTTAAGATAGATTATAACATGTAAGTAGATTTAAGCAAGTTAATTATGCCCCAATGGCTTAAGGTAAGGATTAATATGTGTAGAGATCTAGATCTAGAATATTTAAACCATTAAAGCATTAGGAAAGATCAATAGCACATTACTTATCCTAGCCTTACGATTTTGGGGGTTTCTCTCCCAAGGTGTAAGCAATTATTTAGATTATATTAGCTTGAAAGAGAGATGAAAATCAATCCAAGTAACTCAATGGCACAAGGTGGAGGCAAGCCTACCTTTATTGTGTCAATGAGGTTGTGAGGAGAGTAAGCAAGCAAAGCAACTATCGACACAAATGCTCACTAAACCCCATGTCCTAGCTTAGAAGACTCTTGAAAAATGAAAAAAAGAAATTTGAACTAACCTCAAGCTATCCTAAGCTCACACGTGGGAGGTAGGTCGTACCAATTCTCCTCCCAAGCTTATGAGCAACTAAAAATACACAAAAGAGAGTAGATCTATGCACAAGAAGCTAGAAAATGGAAAAGAGAGGTTGAGATTTGTTACCCACTTGGAGAGAAGGGTCCTGGAGTGTTGTGTGGCTATTTTAGGGCAACTTAACCCCCTCAACCTGTTGAAAACCTACAAAAACCAGCAAACTATGATTGCTGGAAAAGCTACACACAACTAACAATGTGAAGAAAGATTTTTGTTTTTAGGGAATAATTTTTTCTCCTTAAAAACTTATGATAAAATATGATTAAAGTGACCAATCCACTATGTTAGGCTAGATTAAATATAACATGGAATGAACATCAATGAAAGAATGAGTAAAGAAGGAGAAAGAGAGAGTTTATATGTGCTTTAAGAGAGGACTCTTCTTTGAGGCATTCCCAATAAAGCCCTTGAAGTCAAACCTACAAAACTTGGCAAATTAATATGCATACAAGAAGATAATATGGTTGAATATGCTAATGAAATGAAGTACTTGCACCCATTAAGAAAATCCACATATATAGATTAACAAGAATACTCGTTGCTAGATCTACCTAAGTAAAACACTTTACCTAAGAATCTCTTCTATGCAATCACCATGCCAAAACTTTACAATGTTACATCATATGTAGCAAGAACAAAAATACTTGTTTCTCTTCCAATATCCTCCAAATATTCTCTTTTATTACTCAAAAATGGATCTTGGAGAAATACTTGCTCCAAAACCCTAAGAGCCAAAGAATGGATGAAAGATGGACAAGAAGAAGAGAGAGAGAGAGAGATAAAAATCAAGTAGCATACCAATAGCTCAAGATATGGTGACGAAATGAGGGAGGAGAGGGTTCTATTTATACTTGGGAAGGAAAATCTACCCCTCTTGGATGAGTTTCAAGTGTCACACATCAAAGAAAAGTCACTTTTAGGGTTTTGGTAAATTAGGTTTTTGGCATGGATGGATGAAGTGGAAATGAGTTGGAGTGAGTTGACAAGGCTTTGATAAGTGAAATGATGAGTTGTAGGGTCTAGGGAGTCACACCAAGGGATATAATAAGTCTCCCATTAATTTTTTTATTATTTTTTCACTTTTTGGAGACTTTCTAGAAGGGAGGCACACCACTCTAGGAAAAGTGACGTTTTTGCTTAATGGCTAGGTGAGGGGGTGATGTGAGGGTTGGAAAAGGTTAGGAAAGGTTAGGAAAAATATCTCTCACACTTTTCCTTCATTACCTTATCCATTTTCCCATAAATAACAAAAATGACATTTTTCCAATGTCATGACTTAGCAACTAAAATTGTTGTTTTGACTGACTAACACTCATGGTGGACAAACACCTAGAAAACGTTGTCCGACTAAGCTAAAACTTGGTCCAAGGGTGTAGGGAGTCTCATTCCATTTCTTTTGAGCACAAATACCCCTATCAAAAATCCAAGGACCTTGTTTTTACAATTTTTTGCTCAAAAATAATTAAATAATTAAACCTCCAAACTTAGGGAAATTTAATTAAAAAATAATTAATTAAAAAATAATTAATTAAAAAATAATTAATTAAAAAAAAACTAATCTAGACTCGTCGGAATTACGCGAAAATTTCTAAGATGTCATACATGGTCATTTTCATCATCCCTAAACAATAGCTACCAGAGGATAAGCCCATTAGAATGCCCTTCACCACTTTGAAGGAATTATTGCAAGTGTGAGGGAAAAACTCAAGGGAAATCAATAAGGCTGAAATGCCCAATTGATAACCTGAGGATAAAAAAACCCTCAATGAAAGGAACTCTCCTAATGAACCCATCCCGAGGTAGTTGACCTAACTATGACCAATGCATACCTATTACATTATTAACCCACGCAGGGATGTGGAAATTCAGTTTACAAAAAGAAGTGATGGGGCCAAAAAGGCCCTGTAGAACCAAAATCTTCGACAAATGAGCATCTGATGATGCATCTCTTCATGGCACATGGATTTGACCCCCTAGTTGGAGAGGCGGTCAACACCTAGGGCCAAAAAGTCAAAATTCTTGGAAATGCAATCTGAAGCTTGTTGGAGGTGCACGGGAGGAGGCCATACACTCTTATACACTTTTTAGCCCCAACGTCCAAGTAGAAACTGCTGAAACTCCTCAGAAGGGTAGGTCGTACGAATTTTCTAGAAACCCTAGGAGGGTCGTACAGTTTTGCAAAAGAGTAAGGATGAATGAAATTTTCTTGTATAATGGGTTCTTCAAGACCTGTGTTATAAAACCATGTTGATTTTTCAATAATATAGGCTTAAGCATGAAGTTCATTCCATTTTTATCATTTTACTTAAACCATAGACAATTTGTTGCAGCAACCAAGATCACAAGAAGAAACACGATGTACAAGTACACAAGAAGTATCCTGAGAAACCCTTCTCAACAAGAGAAGAAAACCCAACCAATACTTTGCTATATTCTTCAAGAGAAATACCTCCACCACCATAAAGAACTAGCCGACAAAAGGGTTCTTCACAAACCCTAGAAGACTAGCGCCCAAGAGAGGTGCACACTTTTCCCAAGAACAATTGTTTGCTAAAATTTCCAAACTCACACTTGTGATATGATTCCTCAATGAGGAATTTACCTTTATTTATATTAGACTGAACCTGTCAACAGTAGTGTCTATTGGCACAACATGGCTAACCTCAATAAATTAAAAATACAATTAATAATTTCCATATTAATTATCTTTCACTTTATGGTGGGGCCAACCTGTAGCCTTTACATCACAAATAGGGTTACAGGTAAGTCTGAATATTGTACAATATAGGAAGGGATATCATACACCCACTAGTGCTCAGCCACTAGGGGCACATCCATCTATGCTCATCCACAGGGATGTACACATCTCTATATCATTGCGTCTGACAGGAGACCCATACTCACTAGTGCTCAACCACTAGGATCATGTTCACTTGTGTTGAACCATAGACACTTCCAACTCAATAGATCTTCTTTCTCATTGTGTTACATAGGAGAATCATCTGGAGTATCACATCATATCAACTCTCTGCACAGAAAAGGACAATACATCGTTTCATCTCTGTCTCAGAACGATACACCCAACTCATGGGATTCCCCACACATTCACATGTGCTCAACCACAGGCACGTCCAACTCAGTAGATCTTCTTTCTCACTGTGTTACACAGGAGAATCATCTGGAGTATCATCTCAACACTCTGCACAGAGGAGGCCAGCACAACGTTCGATTTCTATCTTAGATAGGAACCACACGGCCATCTCATGGGTACAACCAACTCATGGGATCTCTCTCAGTTCAACTCACTCGGTTTGTGTCCTGGAGAATTTCTCACACAATTGTAATCATCAACAACTAGATCATATGAATAATTTCAAAGTAGATTCCAGACTCTGCCTCTTGACCAACAAGTTGGTTTCCTCAGTTTCCAAAAGCATAGACGAAACAACTTGCCTAAAATTTTACAAGGAGATTCAAGGCCCATGCCATCTTCAAGGGACACTAAATCCATAGAATCTCGGCCAAGTTTCCCCACAAAAAACAAAGTTAAAGAAGTTGTGAAGAGTTCAGAAGGATTATTTAAAGACATAAAAACATCAATATTAGGTTTGAATGATAGCCAAATATTTACTCAGTTTGAAGCATTCATGAATCAGGGACACATTTTTCCTCATTCAACACCAGTTACTTCTACTAGCACCCCAAGCTCAATCGGTCCAGAAATCTCCACAACAATTATCTCTCATATTCCCTCATTAACCCCTTTAGTGACCAGTTTTTGAACTCCTAATTCATAGCTCGTTCATGTAAATGATCTTACTCCTATTTTTCCTAAATAAATGCCTCCCTCAAGTTTATTTTTCAACAACAAATAGAAAGCCATTGTAAAGAGATAATATCAGAAAAAATATGGAGTTGTCACTAAAAGGCAGAAAGTAGTGTATGATGGAAAAGACCAAGATGATCCTGAGTTTGCCAAGTAGGTTGCAGATTCATTAGGGGATTTTTCCACTGCCAACCAATGGTCAGTGGATAATCTGACCAAACAAATTCAACAAAAATATCTCTTGGTGGAACAATTGCAAAATGAAATACACAGTACAGAATAGATTGTCATAAACAGAATGAATCAAGATATAGAACAAATCAGGTTTAACTATCAGCATCAGATGAAGCAGATATATGATAAAATCGAGATGATTTACCAGAGTTCACAAACCAACAAAGGCATGATCACTCAATGGGATAGTCTAATAGAAAAATTGTAAGCCAAATTGTCCCTAACAGAGAATACAACGATAGACATCACTGCTTTCAAAGCACAAGCATCTGAAATCAATGAGAAGTTGGAAGTTGTCCAGCAGGATCTATATCAAAAAGTAGATATTATTCATAAATGATATCAAGCAATAAATATTTCTCTGAAAAATATTTATGTAAAAGAAAAATATGTCTGTGTGGCTAGATCCAAATTTCATGAATTCATCATATGGAGGCAAAAATATAATATCCCTGGTCTCGCCCCTTTCTCACAATATGAACAAGTGAAGGGTGAAATGGCTTTGAAATTTTGGGAGACAAATCTAGAAGAAAGAAAGAAACTTGCCAGAGATACAAAGGATGCTTGAATGGAGTAATTATCTTCTGTAAATAAAAAACTGATTGAATTTGAAGAAAATGATATCTCAGAGGCACTAGGGTGGATTGAAATAGAAATGAATAAGGAAAAGTCCAGAAACAATAAGAAAAATATTCAATCTACCATCCAATAGATGAATCAAATTGATTTGCTTAAGATTAATGAGTTTTTTTTTAAGCCAAATTTACAATATCAAATTATTGCCCGGGAAGTGAAGACGATCTAGGAAAAGCTGCCACTAGTACAAAAGAAGATGTTTGCCTTTGAATTGAACGAGAAAATTGAGCCTTCAAGGTTTGTGGTAGCCTTAATGGACATGTGTACCCAATTCCATGAAAAGAGGAAAGTGAGTACATCTAGGAGCAAATGAAGGAACATATGAAGCACCAGCACATCAAATAAAAAATCAACGATATTTGCATTATGTTTTTCATTTAGATTGTATTTTATCTTTAGAGAAGATATTGTGGAAAGTCCAACTACTTTTAGTTGAGACAATTTTGTATAAATATATATATATTAGATCTATTCATGGCTTCTTCTAGCCTAATGTAAATGAGAAAACTTTTTTGAATCCGTGCAGAAAAAGATTCTAAGTTTCGTTCCATTTGAGTTACATGCCTCCTCTGTGTTTCCATCTCTTATGAATTTCTTTCTGTAACTCTTGAAGAGTGAATGATTGCAATTTAGTAATACGTCTACCATGATCATAATAATATTAGAAGTTCATTCAGTAACAATTTTTCCTCTATTATTACTGTGAGTAAAAACAAGACATGTGACATGTGTGAATTGTTCCATTCTTAATCTCCTTTCAAGGGTACATCTTCTATTTTTATTCTACTGCAAACAAGGTGAGACTTATCTGTAATTGATACATGGCTTTCTTTTAACAATTTTTTCAATCATTTCTACATCATTTGAAATTAAAATTGCGAATCAGATAATGAGATACAACCTCTGTACTGTCTTATCATAAATTTCATTTAAACATTATTTCTCAGAAAACTGAAGGTAGAAGAAAGCACTTATAAAAAACATTTCATTTAAAATATTTGATGCCTGACATTATTCTTTGAGCCTTAGAATAAATCTCAGGAACAACAGGAAGGATATCATTGTTGTTGATAAATGGAATGCAGTGAAGAAAAGAGGGGCCCTCTGGGGCCATGCTCAAGTCATCCTACTCTCGGTACTCCTTTGTCTAGGACTTGTGAGCCTAGAGACATGATATCCTTAGTTATCCCTAGGGTAGGGGATAACATCTGGCTCCAACTCGGGGACATGTGATCACCATAGAGCGCATGAGAACCTCAACATCTCTGGTATGACATGTGACTTCTAAATATCAACAAAAGGTACTAGTAATCCTTAGGGTGGTGATATCACCCCTTGTTCATAAATGATATAATAAATAGATAAAAGAGCATCTATAATCTAGGATGTGATCATGAGCATACATATATACATAGTGAAAATGAAACTACAACTATGCTAACATGATATGCAGATGGTATGTAAAATGGACACAAAATGCCATCCTATAAATGCCTCATAATACCTGCCTCTATGCTTCATCATAAACCAAAACAATGACAAGTTAAACACAAAAATAAGATGAGTTAGAGCATGTATCATATCATAGGAAATCGTAAAGTCTATCTCAAGTAGGCGAGAGGGAGGGACAAAATTATTTCAAGTTACACTTCTAGAAAATTTCTCAATCCATCTTAGAAAGGGATCGTGAAAGATTAAAGGCTCAAAATATTGACTCAAAGAGTCTGAAGGTTGACTACCTTGGATGTCATCAATCCCCAAAGTCTAAGAAGGGAAGAACAAGAATCTAGAGGACGACTAAAAATTTCTTAAAGGAAATATGAAAGACTGAGATAATAAACTTCTTCTTAAGGTATTCAACCTACCCTTGAATTCTAAAAGAAGGCTTTTCCCCGAAGAAAACTCAAGACAAGGGACATGTTTCCCAACTACTCCCTTAGTGACATAGTGAGGTAAAATAGTCGAAGGGAGATGAAAAACCTTGTCACGAGTACCCTACTTTGGGCAAGTAATGTCCTCACCTTTATCAATATATGAGCACAACGGTGGTTGATAATCTTCTTCATAGAATAAATCTAAGTGCTCAAAGGAATACTCATCAAAATCCTCAAGGTATGACCAAAACTCATCATGAGAACATATAACTAGGTCACCCTTTGAGATGTTTGTAACTGTATCATTCCCTTGTTGCCAAATGTCAAAATTAGTAGTAACTTGATTTGATAGTTGTAAAGGCAACATTTGGAAATGATCCTCAATGTCTTAAATAGGATCCCCATCATAACCAATTACATCCCATTTATGTCTCCCAACATGTATGAACTCGTTAATATTATTAACCATGTCATTTCCTTCATCATAACATGAAGGGATTAAATCATCCAAGGGATCCTCTAACACTTCTTTCCTTTCCAAATCACAAAATAAGGCATCATCAAAATATTGGAAAGGGAAACAACTTACCGTATTCACTTCTTCCTATGCAGGAGCGTCAAAGGCTTGGATGACTTCATCAAATGGAAGAGCAAGTATCAGTGCCTTGTCCTGATTATCCTCGGTAGAAGCATGAGTAAACTCTTTCTCTCCCTCATGGGATTGGAAACCTTCATTACGATCCCTCTCCTCAACCTCTTGTTGGGTGATGATATATTTTCCTTGATTTTTATAGCCATGTGATAATCTTCTTGGATTTTTCTTGGCCCCTTTTTACTGAGGATAAACCCTAATTGCACTAAGAGTGCATTGATATAAACATAAACGAGGTACTTGTCTTTAGGATGATGGCTTCTAGGAATTTGTTGTAACAAATTCTTGAACCTAGTATGGAATTCCTTGACAGTCTCATTCTTAGTTTGTTTCATGTAATCGAGTCTTTTTATTAGCATGTGGATATCTTATAATTTAATACCCCATTTCTTGAGAAAGGTTTTTTCTAACTAGTCCATAGATGTGATGCTAGCATCAAGGAGATCATCGTACCATTTCCTAGCATTTCCATGAAGAGTGGCAGAGAAAAGCTTCATTGTCAAATATTCAACATCATCATTGATAGGGTGGAGTTGAAAGAAATCCCAAAAATTATCCATGTGATCTTCGATTTTAATCCCATCATTACTAATGAATTTAGGGAGCCAATTTTCATATCTTGGAGGCATCTGTCGAGGGTAACCCATAATTTCACTTATATATAAGGGTTTAAAATTACCTAGGTCCCATTGAGAAACCATGGTTGGATTTTTCATTAGTGGAGTCACCAGATAATCCCTTTAGGGATCATCAAAGGGAAAAGAGGGAATCACCCTCAATGGATTCGCCAAGTAAGCTTTATGAAGTAAAAGGATTTGGATAAAGGCTTACCAGAAAAAAGTGTGGTTCGAGGAAAATTGACTCGATGTTCCCCGACAATGGTACCAAAAATGTTATTGCACAATTTGTACTTGCCTAAATCCCAAGGGAAGTGAAACAAGATTGACATAACAAGGGGGTGACCTCTCACTGTCACCTTAATAGGAAACCCCTTTATGTTTATGAGTATGTTAGGATTACCCCAAGGGAGATGTCCCTAGTGACCCAAAGGGAAAGGATGCAAAGATAACCCCCCTCTCACTGGTCACTCAAGTCAAAAGGTCTTATTGTGTTTATGTCTTAAGAGATTAAGAGAATGTAATGGATTAAGTGTACCTACCTAGAAAAAGACAACAAGCAAATATGGTAGCTTCAAGTACAAAATTATATTAGTGCTTCAATAAGACAATAAACCATTGAAATGTATACTATCTGATACAAAAATGCAACAAAATGAAAGTTTACAACAATAAGAAGTATTTTATAACAACTGCAAGAAATATGCCTCAAAATTGCTTGAAGAGACAATGGAAAGATAACATTTACTAGGCAGAATGATAATAAAATGTCACAAGAAAATTTAGAAGTGTTTAGCTAGCATTCAAAGTCAATTATGCAGAAAATTTGTTGCATTTAGATCGATGTAGAAGTCATTTATAAAAACAACAAATAAGTTAGTGATTGGGGCTAAAATAGGGTTAGAAATATCTTGTAAAAACTTAAAGGTTCAAGGTTTGAGTGTTGGTTTGATCTCTCAACAAAAGGAGTGTAAGGACTAGTGCCTTACAAGGGTTATGGAGTCAAAAGTTCAACCACATTCATTTGGAGTAAGAAACAAAATGATTACTTTTATCCAAGTAAAGGATGAATCCTAGAAGAGTAGTGACTTAAGTCTTCTTAGGATTCAATCTTAGGGGAGGTGAGCTACTAGAGAGTAGGTACTTATAGGCCCTAGCGGTTTTCCTCCTTCTTAGATAATTGAAAGAAATGTTTATATGCAACCACAATTAATCAATACCCCTAAAGAGATATCACTTTAGGGCTTTATAGGCTTGACAATATAAACCAATAAGGCAAAGTCTAACAAATACAAAGTGAAGAAGTAGTAACTTAAGTTCTTCACTTCTAGAGTTTATCAAGCATGCAATTTCATAATATTTATCATGAGCAAGAAAATGTACCATAACCATTCAAAAGTAATGAAAAAAAAGTAGATTTACTTACTTCACCAAGAATAATCATGCATCAAAACACTAGATTACCAAATGACTTCACCAAAATTGATCCAAGTTGCAAGTAGAAGACTCCAAGAGAAGTGTGCATCACAATTTCAGCCAATAAAGCCCTAATTAGGGTGCCAATTTCAGTCTGCTTCCTCTTATGTGAGGAGTTGTTATTCAAAATGAGAGTACTTTATCTCTATTTATACAAAACTTTGACCCTTAATTAATTTTAGGTCAAAATTAAGGCAAACCTGGCCAATTTACAAATAAATTCAAATTTGACACAAATAAAATTAATAATCATCTAAAGACACCTCCAAGGGTGACATCATTCCCTTCTAGGGTGACGTTGAGGCCCTAAGGTGGAACGTTGAGCCCTAAAGGTAGGGCGTTTGGCCTCCAAAGGCCCCAAATGAATCCCACACGTGCCATTAGGCTCATGATTGCCTCCAAAACGGAAAACCTAGCTCTGGATGACATCCAGAGTCATAATGGTGACGTCCTGGACCTTCAAGGGCCAACTTCCATGTGGAAGAGCAAGATCCCCTCTGGGTCTAGGTCTACCAGTGTGCCTCCAAAGGAAAGGTTCTTATTTCTTCTTGGAGCAATTATTTAATGTCTTCTTGCCCCTAGCTGGGGTTACACCATCCATCTGTGGGATTTAATCCCCCATGAAAATATGATCTAATCATTCCCTCATGTGTACCTATCCATTGGGCAAGGTCCTACAGTAACAACAAGTACACCCTCCAAGGGTTCATAAGTCACGGGGATCATAACTTGTAAATCACATCCAATAATTAAGTTACCTAAACATGTGCATCAAACCCCCCTTAACCCAAAAAACTGCTCAAATATGTTATGAAATTTGACAAGTTATGTTTGGAGAAGGTCCCAGGGTGTCCTATTCGGATAATATCCCTTAAGTTTTTCGGAATGGGGTGCAGTAATAAAAGGGAAATGTAAGTATTACCTATGGGTTCCTTTGTAGATGGCAAGTTGCACCTTGTCATAAATGCAATTGTTTCCTAGCCCATTCATTTCCTTTTATTCTTAGCTTTAGTTCTTTTGATCTTTTTCTTTTGTGCTTCAAGGGAAAAGATGAGGGCCACTATCATGGCTTGATGACTAGAGGTGACAGTGTCATCCACAAACATTTCACGGAGATGAGAAGGCTAACTCATGATGAAACCCCCTTTCTCTTGGCTATGCCACCAAGATCCACTACCCTGGTTTGGTTACCAGATAGGTGGTAGTGCCATACCGCTACATGCCCATGGTCATAATAGGTCAGCTCGTGATGAGACCTCATATCCACCAACTAGTACCTTGAGTGTTTATTTATCTTATGGGTTCCCTTTTCTTACTGAGAAGCTTTTTACTTATTTCTCAGGAATCCTTGGGTGAAGCCTCTCAAAGGTTTCAACATTGGCTTTTAAATCTTGCTAGCTACTTTTACCCTCCGGGCCTTTAGCCCCTTCTTCCCACAATGCAAGGTACAACCCTTCCTAGTGTGGCTAATCCCAATGCCCAAACAAAGGTAGGGGGAGATGAGAGGAATAAAGATGGAAAATGGTAAGTATGGAGGGAATGGATGGTGACCTTTCACAGACCCACCCAGTGGCAACCCATCCTAAAGGGAGATCAACTTACTAGGGCACCATGTCACCCTTCTAGGTATGTATAATGAAAAGAGCATAATTTCCAAGCAAAGATCATGAAATGAAGAAGAATTCAAATGAAACATATTCAAGTGCTTCAAAAATCAGAGTGACATATACCATGATACCCAGACTCATTACCTCATGGAGCAAGACTTACTGCTACTTCAGGACTAAACTAATGGGATGGATATTGTTGTTGTTGATAAATGGACTGCATTGAAGAAAAGAGGGACCCTCTGGGGCAATTCTCAAGTCATTTGGCTCTTGGTACTCCATGTCTAGTACATGTGGGCCTCAAGACATGATCTCATTATTTATCCCTGCGGTAGGGAATAACATGGCCTTATATGGCCTCTTTTCCAATTATTTCCTCCACCTCTATTTGCACCTCTGCCATTATTGCCTCTACTAAAGAAACTCATCCTGAAGCAATATTCCAATCATGTTATGAAAAACTCTTAACTATCCAAGCATCAATACTCTACCTAAATAAAATCAAAAGGTTGGCTCTATCATTCATAAAAGAAGCGCATGCAATCCATCCATCTACCATACTTTTAAATTCAATAATCAAATATCGTTTGAACAAGGAGTGATAGGGATATTGGGAAGATTGGGGGATTTGTAATGAGCGAAAAATGGTAGCATGGACGGGAACCAACCAATGAATATTGTTCAAGCAAATGCAAAGGTAACTTCCTTATAAAAACAATGTCTCCATATCCAACTTTCCAACATCAGTCATCATCTAGTCCCTTTCTTTTCCTTTTAATCCTTTCTTTAAAAAAAAATGAAATTCATAATAAAATAACAAGGAATAAATTAAATGTATTTGGGAATGTATTGGGAATATAATGAGCGGAAAATGAGATAATGAATGGCAATGTGACGATTACTGTTCTATTACATGAAATAACATTTATTGACTTTAAAATTGACATTGCCATCATTTTCCAAAAACCTTTCTCTGTTAACAATTCAAATTCAAGACACAACAATTTTATAGTGCTCAATATAAAACCCAAGGAAAATTTTAGGAATGTCAAACTTTACAATTTTGATTTCCCTTTTTTTTTATAGGTGTCCATTTAAACTAGCAAAACGTTTTGCAGGAGAATGTTTACAAAGTCATTTGAAACCAGATTGCCTCAAGCCAACATCGAAGGCTGAGAAAATAAATATAAATCCATCGACCTTCTATCATATAAAATTTATATCACAACCCCAATAATTGTTACATAAATGGATTGGGTTCGAAACCTCAAAGCGAAACGGATGGTCATTTTTTTCAAAACCATATAAATTCAAAATCGACCAAACCCTCATAGATCAATAATAAACAAGCCAAGACTTCATGGATATAACCAATATTTCCCACTGTCGGGTCAACACCATAACAACTATCAAAACCTGAGTTCAAATTTACTAACTTTCCATTTATCAAATAAAAAATGAGGCTTGGGCAGGCACATGGGAGAAAAAATTTGAAATGGGGGTTTCAAAGAAAAACAAAAAAAACATTTCTTCCCAAAACAAACTTTTCCACAGACCTCCCAAAGTGTTCGCAAGGAAAATACATAGATCTCCAATATATATTCAAACAGTGGAATGATAATATGAAGGGTCGAAAATATTCCAAGGACTGGGTAGAGGGTGTGGTATTACACAGTAATAACAAAAAACCAATTGTTATTTTTATTTCACAAAGAAAACCCTTTGAAATTTAATCACAAGAAATGAGTGAAACAGAATGTATTCACCAGAATCATTTGCCAACAATCATACCATAATAACCAACATTCATTCTAGGTGAAACACAACCACATACTTCAAGCAGATTGGAATTCCAAAAAAAATTCCCAGCTTGAAAATGTTTAAATGCCAATAGGAAGAAACCCAATTTAAATGTAATTTGCATAGCCAGAATGCCCACATACATCCATTGTAATCTTCGAAAATCAAACACACTCTGCATGCAAACTCTAAGAGCCAACATAACGATTTTATTCAGAGTAGAGTTACAGTTCATGAATGGAGATATAAGAGCCAACATACCTGTAAGGAGAATGAAAGAAAGCTAACGAGCACCATTATTCTTCCAAAGGACAAGAAAAACGGAGGCAATACTAACCAGAGCAACCAAAAAAAGCATGAGTATAGTGAAGGTGGCGACTTCGAGGTAGGGTAAGAATGACGTGCAATAAATACGCGTTGTTTCCCCTCTTTTCATATTAGTTTCCATCAACCACAACCAAGTATGGAGTGCACCCAAACTTCCAAAACACATAGTCAACCATGTATATCCAATTCCCCACCAAACACAACATTTCCAATTCAAAATCGAATCCCCCCCCCCCCCCCCTCACATATATCTCATAAGTATTATATTCATGTTCAACACTTAGCACCAAAGCATGTCCCACATTTCTTACTAACAAATGATTTCCATTCTATAAAACATATCAATTGTCCACAATATATAACAAGTATACCATAATTCAAATACACCATACACCATAAGTTGTGATGTGGCCTGCACTTGGAGTTTGAATAATATGTCAACATCTAGATATAGAAAAATAAACCAAAATGCTTATTAAAACAAACATTTTCTCCTCTCTTTTTTTAATCAAATTGTCAGCACACTCAACATCCATCAATTGCACATGGAAATAGGCTAGAATTTCTTTGTTTATTTTCAACAGTAGAATCTTTCTCATAAGATAATCATGAGCGCAAATAATAGAATCACTTTCCATCATTATTTTCCTAAAAAGGGGTCCCACCTATTTAGTATTATCTTAAATGTATATAAATCATAATGCATCGCAACTCATTTGCAGACACGTATTTCATGTTGAGATTTTGGGCGTCAACACCTTGGATAATAAATAACTACTTATTTACTATATATATTATATAACTACTTATTTACTATATATAGTATATAACTACTTATTATTATAGGAGAATGTATTCCCAATGTTTCCAAAACATCAATAGCTAGAACTCTTTGAATTCTCAGGCTCCAACCCCCTGATTCTCAGTCTCCAACCCCCTGATTCTCAGGCTCCAACCTGGAGGAAGTTACAACTCCCTGAATTATCTGGATCCATGAACTAGAAGGAGGCTACAACCCCCTCATTCTCAAGCTTTGATCTGAAGGAAGCTCCAACTCCCCGATTCTTCGACTCCAACCAGAAGGAGGATACAACCCGCTTTCCTTGCCCCATCCTACCACCTTAAAATATAAGTGTATACCAACTGTCACTACCACAATCACTGCCACTACCAATGCCACTGTCACTACCACTATCATTGTCACTATCACCGATACTCAACCATATCCTCACACATGGATCATATACCAAGAACACCTCTCAATTAGATTTCCAACTTCACCAACACATTCCTCTACCAAGCATGTACCAAGCTCACCAGCATACCATCACAAGATATGTGTCTCAACCATGTACCATACCAAGCATCAATTGTGTAACACAACATGTACCATAATAAGTGCATCAACCATGCACCAACTCATGTACCAAAGCGTGCATCAACCATGCACCAAAACCTGTACCAAACGTGTACCAAATCATGCAACAACCAAAACCTGTTCCATACCATGTGCCAACACCATATCATGCATCAACTATGTATCTCAGCACGCATCAATGTCACCAAGTGATGCCTCATACATATACCAAAAATGTATCTAAAAAAATGTGTCGAGTATCCAAGATGCTCCTCAACCATATACCATATCACTCATGATATGTCCCAATCATGACATACACCATGTAATATAATATATCATCAATGAAGTGCCTAAAAAAAGTACCAAACAACCATGATCATATAACAAATATATGCCTCAACCATGCACCTAATATGTGCCTCAAGCATGTGCCAATTCCTCAACAATATACCAAAGTCTTACCTCAAGCATGCACCATAACATAATAAACATGTAGCCCTCAAAACATGCATATAAACATACCTATAACTCTGTAACAAACCTGGTGTATGTGATCATAGACCTATAGACCTTCCTCAACTTCAGGAACAAGATACTAACATCTTCCTCAAACTTTACCTTAGTCTCACGGAACTAGTTTTTGGATTAGTCACAAACCCTAACATTCAACAAGAATAACTATGTACATGTAATGAGTGAAGGTTTGAAACTTGTACCAAATATTATTCAATATATTCTCTGCAAATCCTCCAATTTTCACTACTTGGAACATCCTCGAAAAGGAGTTATAGAAAAAATAGCATACCTTGTTGAATTCTAGATTATTCTAGAGAGAAAACTTGTAGAGCATGCCACACGTAGAATATTTGATATCTAGATCTGAAAATCATAAAATACTAAGTAATGTACTCTATCCAATTCATTTTTTCTCACTTAATTTGGGTCCTCTATGAATAAGTTATGACTATTTTACCCGGAACACATGTTCGAGACTAGTTTCCGGACTAGCCAAAAACCATATTTTCCACAGAGTGTATCTCATAATATTCTATGACCCAAATACAAATTTTTACCACGGGTACCTTGACATGTCTTCTCAACCTCCTCCAATTTTCACTATCTAAATCATTCTATAAAACATGTTATAGCGAAAATGGTAAGATGACCTGTAAATAACATACCTTAGAACACATCCTCACAAGACTTCATCCTCCCTTGGAATTTTTCCCTTCTTCACTTCATTTTCCCTCTGAAATTTGCTTCAAATCTCCTTGGTTACTTCAGATAACAATCATTTTCTCACTTAGACAGATATTCAATAAACTTGTGTGTACAAATGAGAGGCTCTTGATGTGTATTTATACTTTTCCAAGTGACTTCTTTTCTTAACTTTAGGGCCAACTTGTAACTTATTGTTTTACAACATTTTACCCTTTTTCCTCATTTTGGGGTCAACTAATAACTTCTTGTTGCAACCATTTATGGTATTCTTAACCATTCTTTGGGGCTTCTTAACCACACTTTGAGGCTTCCATCTTCAATAGGGTGTATCTCCTCAACCGTGAGGAACTACATGGCATACCACCTATCACCAGAAATAACACGATGAGGAATATCCATTCATGAGTGATTTGCCTTCATTTACTCCATCCTTCATGACATAATTACATGATAAAATATGGGATCCTTAACCATACTTAGGGGTTTCTTGTAGACTTCTTCAAACCGTCTTCCCGTGAGGGCCATGTTTAGAGCTACGCCATAAGGGGACCACTTTGGAGACTTCTCCAAATACACCCATCACATATGCTAACGTCAACCACTTATCAATGACAACTAAATCACCATCAATATCAACCACATCTCTAGGGATTCTAGACTTCTCCAGGCGTTGACATCAATCTCCAAGGGATTACATTAATGACAACCAAGGGTCCAAACCATATGTCCAACAATACCCCCCTTCGACATTTATGGCAACACCAACATTGATGGAAACACTAATGACAACAATGATACTCCAATATTGATGCTCCCCCTATGACCATTGCTCCTTTTCAATGTTTCTCACTCTCCCCCTTTGACATCAATGGAAAAGGGTCTCTCTCCTTAGGGTCGCTCCCCCTGCCTTCATGCATCTATTATTTCTCTCTATTTTCATGCCTTTGTTCTTTCTCTTCTCTTTTGTCATAATGGGAAAATGATAACTCCCCCTGTCGGTATGTCTCCCCCTATCTGCATGCTACTGGTATTCATGTCTGGAAATCTTTCTTTGATGATTTCTCTTCCATTGACTAAGATGTAGATCAATGTAGGGATACTTGTATATGTTTCCTTTCCTCTCTTCCAGTGCTTCTTATTATCTATTAGTGCTTCCTCTTGAATTTCACTGACATATATAAAAATAATCCATTACTTGATTTCTTTATTTACTTGTCATCTTTACTTGACCATACTGTACAATGGTTGTCCTCTGATGATATAGCTATTGTTGATGGTTTCTCTTTCCTTGTTTTGTTGTGCCTTTCACTGCTTGTGTTTCTATGACCAACTAATCCCAACTGATTCCAATTGTAAATACATTGTTAATGATATTCTCTAACCCATTATTTTTATACTTGCTAAGAATATCACGAATCCATTTTTTCCATATGTCACAAAATTGTCCATAACTTTGCTACTCAACTGTCCACAATGTTGACCCATCTGTCATTGTACTATATGGATG
>JZKD02S2373349.1:0-13122 GCA_000966675.3 Picea glauca
TCAGACACTTTTCTACAGGGATATGTTGATTCAGATATGGCAGGTGATAAAGACAGCAGGAGGAGAACCACAGGGTATGTTTTTACTATAGGTGGAACAATAGTAAGTTGGATTTTGAAACTGTAAAAGGTTGTTGCACTCTCAACAACAGAGGCAGAGTATGTTATTGCTACAGAGGCTAGTAAAGAGATGATTTGGTTACAAAGGTTTATGGAGGAATTGGGAAAGAAGTAGGAGAACAACATGTTGTACTATGACAGTCAGAGTGCCATTCACCTTGTAAATAACTCAGCCTTCCATTCAAAGACTAAGCATATACAGTTGGGGTACCACTTCATACGATGTTCTTTGGAAGATGGACAATTGAAGATGGAAAAGATACACACTAGCCAGAATCTTGCAGACATGTTAACAAAGGGAGTAACCAGAGAGAAACTGAGTTCTTGCTCAGTTTCAGTTGGTCTTCGAGAATGAAGATGAAGATGAGAAATTTGTCAGGTCCAAGAAGGTTCAGAGTCCAGCATATACGACAGCGGTGGAGTTGTTGAGATTAGTCTCCAAGTGGGAGATTGTTGGTTGTGGAGCCTGATTATCTTCCTGATTCAAAGGTCCTTGCTTTCAGCTGTGTTTATACCCCATGAAGTATTTACATTCCAGAAGTATGTACACTCTTCCATGCGGGGGAGTGCAGAGGGGAGTACCCCCTCTGCGGGGTCTGGGGGGCCTATTCCCCCGACTGGGGGGTCTGGGGGCAAGTGGGCCCCCAACGGAGGTTCGGGGGCAAAGCCCCGGAAGAAAAAATTGCCTTGTAAAAGTATATTATAACTTCATTGTAAATCTGGACCGTTCATTATAAGGTCGCAGATCTAACGATAGAGATTATGTTAGGTTTTTTCCCTAGAAGGAAACCCTCTTTTATGAGGGAAATGTATTGCAGCTATGATTGATGGTGAATATTGTATTCTGAGAGAGGAGACTGTGAGAGAAAGAAGAGGAAGTTATAGTGGGTTTTGCTGTAGGTTGCATCCCTTCATTTGTTGGATAATAATAAAGGAAGGACCTGGCAATTTCTCTGGTGGATGTAGCCCACACTGGGTGAACCATGTAAATCTAGGTCTCTCTTGTATTGTGTGTCTTCTGTGTTTTGTTTCTGCATTTGTTTTATTTTATTGCTTTGCGGTCCTGTTTTTCTAACAGGATCAAACTCGTATAGTCCACATGGCCATTCTTCGTACTCCCAAAGGAATTTTTCTCATGGCTCAGAATGGCATGAAATGAAAATAAAACCAGGGTCATTCTAAATGTGAATTTACTGAAGGGGACCGGATGTTTCTTCGTCTACAACCTTATAAGAATACTTCACTCAAATCCCATCACTATCATAAAATCACCCCCAAATTTTATGGTGCTTATTGTATTCTCAAGAGAGTGAGGTTAATGGCCTACCAATTAGTGTTTCCCAGTAACTCTAAGCTCCACCATATTTTTCATGTTTCCTACTTAAATACTTGGCACTAGGTGCTAGACCCAAACCAATGTACCTGAGTTGGATGAAGAAGGTTCCATTTGGTTGCAACGACAAGCAGTCTTGGACTAGCGGGAGCATGATCTCCACCAACGCACTATTAATGAATTTTTAGTTCATTGGGAAGACACAGTCGAAAGATTCCACCTGGTAATTGACTACCATCCTGCAACAATCTCCTCATCACAAGCCTTGAGGAAAAGGTTGTTTTTTAAGGGGGAGTGCATGTTAGGGACCTAACCTCTCTTGTAACGACCCTAAATTTATAAATGGTTAAAGATTATTAAGTGAGATTTAATTAAAGAGAATAATTGTGGTTAATAAAATAATATTGAATTGCGGACCGCATTTACTGACCTGAGACATAAATTTAAGAGATCAAAAAAAAAAAAAAAAATGATATAACAGGGGTCGCGTATGCAGACGGGGGTTGCGTATGCAGGGCGGGAGCCCATAAATCCCGAGAAAATAAAAACATTAACATGAGGAATAAGGGACGAGAACAAGGGGATGTGCATACCATTCGGCGGGAATGAATGCTGCAGACTGTATTGCTGAGCCGATTGTATTGGCTGAGAACCATTGCATTTTTCTGTGAGCAGAATTTCTATGTGGTATTTTCTGTGCACTGTTGTATTGGCCGTGAGCCTGTGGTATATTTTGTGGACTGATGGCTTGCTGTGAGCAAGGAACAGAGTGTTCTGGACTGTGGCTTTGATCAGGGGAGGCACTAGGTTGTTGGAGGTTTTGGGCACGGAGGGCCAGGATATCCGTAGATATCCTGGAGCTAGGTAGTTTTCCTAGTTGGCAGGGAGGACAGTAGTTTTGGGCAGTTATTTGCTAGTTTGTGGCAGGGTTGATCTGTGTAGCAGCAGGCAACAGGAAAGCAACAACAATTAACATCAGAACCAAGTACTTTGTTAAGCTATGTATTTATTTATTTCTGTCATGAAATCAGTATTTATTGATAAATCTAAGTTATTCAAGTTGTTGTTATGAGAATCACTATTATGCTAAGAAGGTATTGTTTCAGTTTACCAAATAAAACGTTTATGAATCTTAATGATGTTTAGAAGTATATGGGCATTACATCTCTAACGCGTCATATAGGTAGAATAATATATTTTCTATGTTATAAAGGATTATATTAATAAATAATTCCTAGGAATAAGAAGAATAAGTCAAATGTAATAAGACTTAATATAAGCTTCTGTTCTTGAAAGATATTTCTCTAGATTGTTCTTTTGGGTATATAGATTTAGTATAAATAGTAGTCGAGGGCATTATAAATATTTGTCTTGAAAAATATTGTAATAGAGTTTTGCTCTACTGGAGGTTTCCCCTTTAAAGAGACAAGTGAAGATTGGTTCTACTTCAATAAATGTATCATTTTGATGTGTTAATTCTCTATAGTATGTTGTTACATTGATAATTCATGTGATATTCTTGTTTCTATTCTATATAACATAACCAAGTCCTTAACATATCGTATATTAATTCTATTCCAAAAACCTGATGTGACCATGTTATAAAATGAATTATTAGATTTGAAATTATTACAAAACCAATAATGCTAAACTTTATAAAAATACACACCAATGAACATTTTCATTTGAATATAGCAAATCCATTAATTAAGTTTAAATATTTAATAAGGAAAAGATAATTTATGGCTGTATAATTTTTTTTTTAAAAAAGGATTGACAAATTCACTTATGTCTTTTCACAAATTAAGTTGACTATAATATATTCTTAAATATTTTGAAGCTCCAAACAAAATATTTGATTTTAATTACAATTAAAAAAATACTCTTATCTTACATTTATCTACTAATTTAATAAATTAATTAATATAAATATTTTYCATATCAATAAAAAAATAATTTAAAATATCTTTTTTATTATTACTATTAATGATCATTGGWTACAYAATGGTTTTTATTTTTTATTATTAAATATTTTGGATATCTACTAATTTAATAAACTAATTAATATAAATATTTTTCATATCAATAAAAAATTATTTAAAATATTTCTTTTATTATTACTATTAAAGATCATTGGATATACAATGTTTTTTATTTTTTATTATTAAATATTTTGAATAATTATCTTAATTTTTCACAATTAAATATTTTGAATAATTTTTCAAATAATTTCTCCAAACCTAAATATTTTGAATAATTGTTTTAATTTTTCATTATTAAATATTTTGAATAATTCCTCCATATAATATTGAACCTAATTAATAAAATATATTGAGTTATTGATCTAGATGGAAGATTATATATTATTGTACATTATCTAATAAAGAAAACTTGATTGTACTTGTACTAGGAAATCTAACTATATATAATAAAATATATTGATTTATTGATTTAGATGAACCATTACAAATCTAACTATACATGAGTTATTGATCTAGATGGACGATTATATATGATTCCAAAGAGAAAACTTGATTGTACTTGTACTAGGGAATGGAAACAACCATGTAATCCATCTCACTAATCCTAATTAAAAAAATTTCCATTAAATTTTAGTCTTCCATTAATTAGACGAGATGAAGAATATGGAAGTATTTGAAATCTTATTCATTCAATTACATTTTAATTTTATGATTAATTGATGGCTTAATTTGACTCTTAATTTTTAATAGTGGAATCTATTGACTTACTGGTAGGAGTGGAAAGAGTTTCAAAGAGAATTTTTTTTTTCCACACCCATAAATCTAATTATTCAAGACCAAAATAGGCTTTCCACTCTCCATTAATTTTTCTTTCAAATATATGGTTCTAGTTAAACTTATTATGAAGGTGAATCTAAAATATTTCTACAAATTAACTTTGTCTAAGTTGTTATTATCATATGAAAAATTAACATAATTTATTATTTTGGATTGAATAATCAAAACCTTTGTAATGTTTACCAACCCATCAATTCTAGAGAAAAAATCTTCTAGAATTCCTAGTTTCTTCCAAGATTAGAGGGATACCTTGCCAAAAAAAAAATATCATTATTATAAAGATGATGACTATTCTAGTTAAAGTATTGCCAACATAACCTGCTTTTTCCAAACACACCTCTAGTTTATAAATAGTTTATGAATGTAAATGTAAAAAAAAAAAAAAATAGGCAACAACTTTACTTAATTCCTATATTACAATTAATATCTTATAACTAATGCTCAGTGTTCATAAACTTAACAATAAAATTCTTGTATAGCATTATTATTAAGTCAAAATAATCTTTTAACTTTTTTAATCTATTCCATAATAAAAAAAAAAAAACATTAGAATATTGTTTTATAATTGCAACATTCTTTTAGGATGATCGGATGGTAAATAATCTACAACTAATTACAACATTCTTTTAGGATGATCTTATGGTAAATAATCTATAGCCAAATAAAATTTCAAAAAAAAATCATGTTATTATTATTAATATAACATGTGAATTAATTGAGGTTAATATAATGTTTTTTTTTAAATTATTTTTTTAATATTTATAATTCAATTAACAATAAGATGAGAGAATGTCTTAGAAAGACATTCAATTTAATTTTCATAATATGTTAATCAATTTAAAAATAAAAATAAAAATCATACTTTTTTTAATTTTTAAAATGAATCTATAAAAAAATATAAAAAAAAAATTATTTTAATATATCAAAATTGATTTTTTAAAGTTATTTAATAATTAAGAAACAAAAAATATATATAATTTAAAATTTTGATTATCAAAATTCATTTTTTAAAGTTATTTAATAATTAAAAAATAAAATAATTTAAATATTGAAATATCAAAATTGAACTTAGTTAAGGATGATTATCAAAAAATTCACTTTAAAAGGAAAAACAAAAACTAATTTTAGTAAATACACTACAGGCAATATAAAATTTATCTTAAAGAATTCACAATTTTTTTAAGTAAATTAAATAATATAGTTAACTTAATAACATAAATAAATTTTAACAACAAATAATCTAAATGAATCTATTAGGAGAGTTTCACAATGTTACTCAGCTTCTCAAACGAGTTATCAGTCAAATTATCACAAGTTTCTCAACACACAATTCAATGAGTTTGTTTTCAATGTGATATTGATGTTGCCTTTTACCATAAATTTGTGTATGCAATGTAATGTTTAACATAGTAAAACAAATATATATTTTTGGATATAATAAGAATATTTGTGTTTCTCATTTCTAGTTGGTTGATAGAATTGAAGTGTTATTGCTTCCTTCAGGGCTTTCAATGTGTAGAATAAATTACATAATCAATGAATTTCACCAATCACCACATCTAAATATAAAAAATTGTACTATGTATTTATTATTATGCATTATTATATTTATATTATATTTATTATTTAATATTATTTATTATTATATTTATATTATATTTATTATATTTATGAATATTATAGTTCTATTTCAATATACATTTTGAATAACAAACAACCCTCAATTATTATCTTTTGACAAAAAATATTCATTACTTGTGCATTTAGTTACATTAAATTTCATTGTTCAACATGTATTTTTCCCGGGTACTGGATTGTCAACTTGTTTTTAACATTATGTTCTTAAAAATTAATTGTTTTCAAATAAAACACATTTTGTTAAATCCATTCAATAAATACACCAATATTGTACCGTGCCAGGCATATCTATAGTTTTTTATTGACCTAGGAACATTGGATATCAGTTGTTAAATCCATTCAATAAATACACCAATATTGTATCGTGCCAGGCATATCTATAGTTTTTTATTGACCTAGGAACATTGGATATCAGTTTTTTCAATAGAAAATAATTGTCTTGAAATCTAATTCCATCATGCAGGAATGTACACCATGCCAGGCATATCTAATCACCTGTAGCAACGTCACTGCGAGTTGAAGTACGACCCAGTTCTCCATCGGTATTAGTGTAGTGAGTATGGAATTTGATAGGGATGGAATTTGACTGTTACAAGTAAATTTGTTCGTCAAATACAGTAAAATGTTTTGAAAAATCATCAACATTTTTCGTTAAATATGTTAAAATCGACATTAGAATTGTAAAAATCCTTCAAATTTAACGAACTGTTATAATTTTAAATTCCAATATTGATGGGACCGGTTTACACTTTTTTTTAAACAATGAAAAGCCTCTTCTAAATTTTCTATTAAAACATATTTTCAAGCAAACTGTCTTCAAGCTAAATCTTATTATTCAAGCTAAGTCTTATTATTGCAATTCAGTGATTTCTGACAGCACCTTACTTCTCTAACTTGGAATGTATTGATAATGGCTTTATTATTGCAATTCAATGATTTCTCACAGCACCTTGTGGCATTTATACTTCTCTAACTTTGGAGTGTACTGATAATGGCTTCATTAGTTTTAACCATAGAATCCATTCCAGAGCTTTTGGGTAGTGTGATGCCATAAAGTTACAAAAAAAAGCTCACTATTTGGTGTATGAAAACAATGGTTACAAAACAAAAAGAATAATCTTGTGTGCAACGTTACATCTACAACAGTCGCTGAAATGGCGATTTTATCTCTTGGTTGTTGTAGAAGTACATATACCTCTAATTCCATTGAAAGACTGTCCTTGTATGTTAATAGACAGACGGTGAGGAAAGGTTCATATTAATAGTTTATATTGAAAGATTGTCCTTGTATGTTAATAGACAGACGGTGAGGAAAGGTTCATATTAATTATTTATAAATTATTAATATTGGAAAAAATTTAAATTAAATTTTTTATAATTATGGTTGGTATTTTATTATTATTATTATTTTTATTATTTAAAAATTTTATATAAATAATTTTAAATTTTGACAAAAATTAATATATATTTGAATTTTTATTAATTATTATTTATATTTATCATTTATATTTTTAATAATTAAAAAAATTAATCATACATTAAATAAATTTTTAAATATCCATTTTATTTTTTATATTTTGAATTTTTAGTAAATATCATTCATATTTATTATTTATATTTTTAATAATTAAAAAATTAATAATATATTAAATAAATTTTTAAATATCCATTTTATTTTTTATATTTATTAAATTGTTTAGAGATCAAGCTTTATTTGAAAACTTAAGCAAACATTGAAGTTTAGAAAATAAAGGTAAGAAAACTTATGTTATAATAAGGTAAGATTGACAAATTGACTTTCATGTGGGGATTGAATTTGAAAGGTTGATCACATTTCAATTTGAAAAGCTATTGACTTTTCTATGTTAATAAGTTTAAATAAACAATACTTTCCATTTGAAAAAAAATGAAAAAGGAGATTTGTTTTACCAAACAAAGGCACACCTTAATAATAATGGTTATCCTTATTTTCATAAGGATGTTAAACTATGTTATTTATTTTTTTAAGTTTTACTTATACATATGTAAACATTTGATCTTTTATAATGCAATCAAGCATTAAAGGTTGAAATAAATTATATTTACATACAATTACACAATTGTGGAATATAATTATAAAACTAGTTAAATGTATGTTTAGTAGTTGGAATAAAAGCTATCAAGATAAATATAAAAAAATAATATTCTTTTATTTAAACAACTATTAAAAATGGCTCTTATAATAAAAAAAAACATTAAAAGTTTAAACAAATTGTATATAATTATAAAATTAGTTGAATGTATGTAGAGTGATTTGAACCAAGGTAAGTCTTTCTTTGCTTTGGTGATCAATAAGAAAAAATGATTTTCTTCTATCCTAAACATCTACCTGAAATCTCAAAACATTGTGGACATTTCCTTCTTGAATATTTAAAACAAACAAATATTTAATGCTTCATAGCTATATTTTATATTTGAAAGAAACACAATTTAGTCTACCCTAATAAAAAAGAGTTGCATGCATAAGTAAATCCATAGGTTCAGTATTTAGGGGGTAATGATCATTATAATGGTAAAGGATAGATTAATGAAGTTTTTATCTCCAATTTTAGGAGCAATCATTATAACTATTTTTGAGTTTGACTAAGTTTTTACTATGGTTAAAGGGAAGATTAATGAAGTTTTGATATTCAATTTTGACATTAAAAAGGTTTAAAAATATGAAACTCTATTGTTGACTATTTGTGAATGAGAGGATATTTTCTTCTTATAGTTATGTTTTAATTATTGAAATATAAATTAGATTCATAATTTTCATGAAAAAATAGTTTTAATGACACACACTTGGAATCAAGTTCCTACTTTACCAAACAATCTATTTTAAAATATTGTTTCAAGAACTAATTAAAACTTTATTTGTAAAATACACCAAAACACATTATTACCAAAACAATCACTAGAGAAAAAAACAAAAGTTCACTTAAAATAAACATCCACTGTGTAGGAGAAACTATGTGACAATGTCTCTTTATGAAATTTTACAATTAATGTAATGTCCATGGTTGTGAAGAATCAACTTTGGGACCAAGAGGGATAAGTGCACTACTTCATATATATTGGAAGCTAAGAAAAATAAGTTGCAAAGGGAGTTAAGTATGGTGGCAATAGCACCTTACAACTACTAAGTTTAAGTATAGTAATTTCTTATACCACTTTCAAATTCATAAAGTGATTTCATCTATTACAAATATTTATTTTTAAGAATTAAATATTGATAAGTAGTAAAATTAATTGTTTTTATTTTGTAATGATATATTTATTCATTCACAAAAACATTTTTATATTAAATTTATTTAAAAAAATAATAATTTAATTTGCTACTAAAGATTAAAGAACTTTATAGAACAATGAAAACTTCAAATTTGATCCCTACTTTATTGACTTTAATGTCAATAAAACAACTAAGATTTAAATGATGTTGAACTATTACAAAAATTGTCAATAACTAGTATTACAATTACTTTAAAATATAAACTGCTTATTATTCTCATTAATTATTATCCTCCTAATTATATCACTTAATTAATAATTTTGAAAAACAACTATTAACTTGCATTCAAACATAATCAATCTACACACTGCACCATATGATTTTCATTTCTCAAATTCAATATGTCATTAAAAGTAAATTGTAGATACGCATTCTAGATAAAACAATGTAACCCCTGGCCATTTATCCCTGCATGAAGCTGTAGGTTCTTATCTAAAGCATCTCACCGTTCACTGATATATATATTGTTTAAAAGATTCTTCCAAGTATTTTAAATAGAACTCTGGATTTTAAACAAAATTTTATTTGAAAACCATATCTTTTTGTTAAATTGAAGGAACCATTCTATAGTTTATACGGGGCATCTGTAAGGTCTCGCTGTAGTTTAGTGGTAAGGAGAAGGTATAATTATGGAAAGAGGCTAAATTTAAATCTTCATTGGTGTATGGTTTTTATAAAGAGTTTTAAACTAGTCTATATTGTTGTTTGGTGCAGTCTGTAGCAGGCTTGCGGTAGTCTGTATTTATAAAAACAATCTATATAAAAATAAAAATATTTAATTGTTTTAATTTTTGTGGTGAGGAGTTTAGCAGGTTATCCCGACAATCTACAGTTGGTTGGAATAAAATGTAGTTGTATAAACAATTTGATTCAAATCCTTTTTAATATAAAACTAAGAATTTAAATCCAAACTCCTAAAAAAAAAACTTCTCTAAATTCAATTCAATTTTTTTTTATGGCTATTAAAATTAACAACTCAAATCCAAACTCCTCCTTAAAATGTCCAAATTCAAAGCTCTTTATCCTCCATTAAATCTAAAAACCCAAATCTACACTTAAAAAAACAATCCTAATTCAAAATTCAAAGCTCTTTGTCGTCCATTAAATCTAAAAACCCAAATCTACACTAAAAAAAAACAAATCCTAATTCAAATTTAACTCCTGTAAAACTTTTTATTAAAAATAATTCTAAATTTTTTTTTTTTTATGCCCCATTAAAACTCCTCCACCCCAAAAAAAAATCCATCCAATTTCACACTAAAAAAAAAAATCCTAATTAAAATTTAACTCAAATTTAACTCCTGTAAAACTTTTTATTAAAAATAATTCCAAATTTAAATTTCTTTATGCCCCATTAAAACTCCTCCACCCCAAAAAAATCCATCCAAATTCAAATCCTTGTTGATGTAAAGATTTTTATGGCCCATATAAAAATAAAAAAAATTAAACTAACTTATATAATATAATGGTGGGAATAAAACCGTCCGAGTTCAAGTTCAAACAAGGAAGTTCAAACACTTGATGATGTAAAGCTCTTTATCACCCATATAAAAATATAAGAATTTAAACTAACTTATATAATATATCGAATAAGGTATAATATACAAATAATCCAAGTTAAATTTTTTTTAATATAAAATTAATAATCTAAATTCAAAGTTTTAGTTTAAATGTTTTGTGTTTTGGTTTTTTGGGTCATATTTTCTAGGGATAGTTGCTGGAAATCTGTGAGAAATTGTTAGATTGGCAGATTTGAGTAATTATTTTTAGGAGTTAGTTAGTTGTTTTAAGAAATGGCTTTTTTCACATAAATCCAGTGACATAAATTTACATTTACACCAATCACTATTTTTTGTTGTTCAGAATTCATTTCTGAATGCAGAGATGGACTCACTATGCTGAAAAATTCTCAGGACACTCCTACTGTATAGAAATAATCACTTAAATTTACGAATCCAACAATTTGTCACCAGATTTCAGGTAAATATCCTTGGAAAAACCTTCATTTAGTAGAATCTTTAGCCTACTGCTTATTTTTGTATAGTCCCAGTGACTCATAACTTTTTCAACATCTAAATCCATTTCTGTATTCAAAAATGGATTTTAAACCGCCCCCCAAAAAATGATTTCATATTTATGTAGCCTGATTCCAAAACAAAAAACAAAGAACAAAAACATAACTTATAACAGTAAAACAATACCAAATCCAAATCCCTCTTAAAAAAAACAAAGAAAGCTATAAATGTATATTGTCTTCACGATAACGCGAGTACTTTATCGCTTAGCCACTTATCAGTTTATTTGGTAAGCTGGCTAACAAGAGTGTGTTCATTATTTGGTAAGCTGGGCAACAACAGCGGGTTCATTATAGGGGATTAGGTTAGGCAGGATTTCCTGAACTGAACAAGTCCTATACCCACTTGTTGATGCTACTGACACCTGGTGTTGAACTCTGATGTAAACCGCTTTTCACACTTCAAATCCTAGCCGATGTAAAATCCCTTATCGCGCGCATATATATAAAATGTAATAGAGAGTTTTAAACTAGCCTATATTGTGATCGTGTCAACTGTAACCATGCAAACAACTGGAGTTCAAAGCCTTATTGGTGTAAAGCCAACAGCCCAACTCAAACTTTGGCAGTGACAGCGGGATACCTGTAAGGCGGAGCGAAGACCCGGTCCAGCCGGATTGCTTGTTGTTTACAACTCGAGAACTATCCAATTACAAGAGAGCACTCTGGAACATCGATGCTATGCGACACCCCGCCATTCTCAATAAACTCATTGGAAAATGAAATATTTAGTGAATACTCATGGAACTATCTCGGCGTCCCAGAGGAATTACATGAACTTATTTGACTGAGCTATCGGCGAGTATGAGTAAGGTAATTTTCTTGTCTGAAAAGGTTGGCCAGTGGTTTCTCTATTTATGGGTAGGGATACTACTTATGGATAGGGATACCACTGATGGATGGACATGTAGGGATACTACGGTTTTACATGAGCGTGACTATAGTGGTTTACTAGGACATATGCCATATAAGATAGATACTAGCGTTCCTTTTCTAGGATAGTTGATGGTTTACTAGGATTACTAAACAGTAGCTAGCAACCAAGGCATAGTTATGGACCTGGAGTGGCACAGCAATCTTCCAACATGGTAGTACATGGAGGGTGGGAGGCTATGGCCTCATAAGTTCTAACAGTAATAGATAGTGGCACAACAATCTTCCAACAAGGTAGTCCATATCCATAGTAGATAGTGGCACAGCAATCTTCCAACAAGGTAGTACATGAAGGGGTGGGAGGTCATGGCCTCATAAGTTTTAACAATAGTAGATAGTGTCACAGCAATCTTCCAACAAGGTAGTACATGAAGGGGTGGGAAGCCATGGCCTCATAAGTTCTAACAGTAGTAGATAGTGGCACAGCAATCTTCCAACAATGTAGTACATGAAGGGGTGGGAGGCTATGGCCTCATAAGTTCTAACAGTAATAGATAGTGGCACAGCAATCTTCCAACAAGATAGTACATGAAGGGGTGGGAGGCCATGGCTTCATAAGTTCTAACAGTAGTAGATAGTGGCACAGCAATGGCACATCAATCTTCCAACAAGGTAGTACATGAAGGGGTAGGAGGCCATGGCTTCATAAGTTTTAACAGTAGTAGATAGTGGTAAGGAGGGTTTGAACAACCCTATAAACCATCCAGCAAACAGTAGTAGATAGTGGCACAGCAATGGCACATCAATCTTCCAACAAGGTAGTACATGAAGGGGTAGGAGTCCATGGCTTCATAAGTTTTAACAGTAGTAGATAGTGGTAAGGAGGGTTTGAACAACCCTATAAACCATCCAGCAAAGAGCACTTCCTCAATCTGAAACCAACTGTTTGAAAATTA
>JZKD02S2373349.1:13132-30148 GCA_000966675.3 Picea glauca
TTGCCTAGAAACCTTCCCGCAAAAACGTGTCTCACGCATGCAATTACGGGTTTGAACTCTACTATGTAATCACAAATTTGTAAAACCTCTGGGTTGTTTGGATCTACACTATTACAGGAGCCATAGATACGGTTACAAAGAAATAACAAAGATAGTGAGAGGTGGGTTGGCCTCTACAAAACTCGAAATGTAGGGTGAGGTCGGAAAAATAGAGAGAGACCCGGTACCTAAAGATTCACGAAGTCACCATAAAATCAATGGAGCATTGAGAGGGTAATAACCAGAGGATGAGAAGAACAGGAAATCACTCTGTGAAAAGAATGCCAAACCCAAAGCATCAAAACTTACAAATCAAAACAATGAATGCATGCCTGAACTATGCAAAAAGAAGGGGGATGGTGTGTCAGTCCTGTACCAGGGTGACTAGACTGTGATACAACTATTGGGGAAACATTCAAATTGAATTTACCCAATGTTATGCTAGTTGCACAACCAAGGACATGTAAAAACCATATAATAAGAAATAAATTGATTAAGTCATATCTCCCAAAGTGTATGAATCAAGTGTGATGATAATGGATCAATAAATAAAGAAGATAGACTTATAAATTTCAACATTTGTAAAAATAAAGATGCCCTTTAGGTGTCATCCTATTAGCAAAATAAACCAAGAAACCACAAATTGTATGATGATCACTCAAGCCAAAATTTTGTTCTAATTTCATGCTTTCAGTCATAAAATTAAACAAAACAAATGATAGATTTAAAACAAAAAACTCTTACACACAGGTAGGCCAATGAATCTTTTCAAAAACAAAAGATAATAGAAATCTTTGCAAGAAGGAGGAGGCAACAACATGAAATTTTATCCGATGAAGACGGCATTTTTCATGATAAAATTGACATGAATATATGGTTGCCAACAATGGCGACACGCTAGGTGAAGCAGTTATCTCTACATCACCAGAAAAGTTATGTGAGGGGGGCTAGATCAAATAAATTTCTAGAAACAATCAACAACAGGTCAAGCATTCTAATCATAACTTATAAATAATGGATTTGTATCATCATATATATTTTTGTCTAAAAGAAAATGTAATCCAACATCTAATTTAGATTACGAGTGTAACGATGTTTATGTATTTGACTTCAATACCCTTGACAGGGCCACTGTTGCCAACAAGCATTCATAGCCTCGACAGGGATGTCATTTAACCCACTCTAGTACCTCTATCCCGTCAAAGAGTCATTCATTCATGATAAAGAACATTTACACACTTGATCAAATTGAAAATAGACCTAAGGATATTTTTAAAACTGACATTGTTTCACTGCCAACAGGCCTGTTCAGTACCCCGACAAAGTTTCCTTGGCATCATGCATGCATTTACTCGCTTCCAGCAGACCTTTTGAGTGTCCCGATGGGTTTACAAACACTTCCCACACATTACAGTGCTTTCAACCCTCTAGAGTTTGTTTATAATTTCTATAACTTAATAACATTAAAGAGGGTGAGGAGATACTGGAAATCTTAGAGTTTAGCATAAAAAATTTGATCATTTAGAAATCATTCTCCCTTTTTTGATGACCTTCATCACACTTTGGACACTTAGATTTCTATTAGGAAACCATCTCGAGGATGGGAAGGTACATATGAGTTGTTTTCCTTAAAACAAGGACATCGTTAGAAGCTTATTAATGATAATCATGTTTACTTATAATTTCAAGGAGAAACCAAAAACATTGATTTGAACAGAAACTTACTTCTGTTGAACTGAGTTTTAGCACTTACTGCTCAGGTGCTTGGGAAGTTATCAATTGCTTCTAATGAGTGAGAATTTTTATTCCCTTCCACAAATGTAATTGTGACTCAGAAATAATTATTTAGAAAGAAAATCAAAATCAAGCAAAATGAAAAGAACCAAAATCAAAAACAAAAAGAAAATTAAAAATATTTACAAGAGGGTGGATCTAAAATCATCACGCGAAATATCTCTTGAGAGAGACTAAAAGAAAAAGAGAAAAAACCTTATTAATATGAGTGCAA
The DNA here is from genome assembly GCA_000966675.3 of Picea glauca. NCBI lineage: Eukaryota > Viridiplantae > Streptophyta > Pinopsida > Pinales > Pinaceae > Picea > Picea glauca. The sequence continues at coordinate 15,180 of JZKD02S2373349.1, forward strand.
TCCTACTCATGGCACTTTGGGTTAGGGTAGAATTGACAGTTCAGATTTACTTATCTCTTTACTTTTCATTTAAAATTTGCATGATGATACTGTGCTTTTGAAAAGAAATGTTCAACAAAAAGATGTGAGAAAAGGGTCAAAGTGGAATTCCCTGACAACAATCATATTACGATTCTCTTGGCACACCCACTTGTGTTTATGACTGCATTATTAAAAAGAGAAACAATGAGAAATAAAGCTAAAAGAAAACCTACTCCTAAACCTACCCTAACTGCTAAACAAATCAAAATACTACGTGAAGTCATGCTTCCAATGTAGCCATCGGAGTAACTCCAATCATACGATGGAAAGAAAGTCAAATATTACTAACAAGTATGGTAGTACATCAAAAAATGACAAAAATATATTATACTTACCTTTATCATCATCTTTTAAAAACAAAGAAAGCATGTCCTTACCATTCCCTTGGAACCTCTTGATGTATGAATCCTCCAAACATTCTGCAATATTGTCGTGATATGGGTCATAATGGAGTGGACAAGTGTAAGTAAGTTTGGAAAACTTGTCAAGACTATGGGGAAATGTCATAATCATCATCCAGGGCTGAAGTTCCCCATCCTCCTGAAAACTCTCCAAGTGTTCATTAATTTCTTCACTTGGAGGATCTAAAAGAAATATGTCATGCTTACTTCCTAGATATTTAGGTAAAAACAAAGCAAGCATGACTTTATCTTTATTATGAAGATTTTTTATATATGAATATTCAAGCCATCATAAGATCCTTTCATAAAAATTAGGATGCAAACTATGACTTTGATGAAATGAATATATCAATGGGGAACACATCAAAATAGGATTCATGACATCAATTAGATCATTGGTTTGAACGCTTCCTTTGATGATGTTGATCGTTCCAAAATGTGAAGCATAAAAATCAAAATTCGCATTGTATTTTTCAAAAATAAATTGTGTAAAACCATCTCGCAACATATATTTTTCCCATGTGAGTGATGAAAGTGAAAGAGTGTCAAATCCGACTTCATAAATATTATGTTTGGAATTAATTTCACCAAATCTTGTCATATCGAAAGGATCTGATTGTGGCAGAAAAGAGTAGGATGGTGTGGGTAAAGTATCAAGTCCACCATAATCTAAGAAAAGATCAGTATATAAAAAGTAAAAGGAATCAGAAATGAGCATGTGAAAAGGATCTCTTGAGCTATGATATTTAGCAATGGTATTATCAAGAAATTATTCTTCACTTTCACTCTGTTTTGGTAATAAATTCTTTAGCATAATATGATAATCTAGATTTTCCTATTGTGTGATAGATAATTCAAAACTTTCACAAAAAACATCTAATCTTTCCTATGGATAAGGTATAATTTGTGGATGAAGGTTTAAGGTTTCTTCTTCCAATTGCAGATTTACATCTCTAATCAGTTTCTTAGGAGTGTTAGAATACTTAGGATTATTTTCCTCATCTACGTGTTCTTCAATAACTGAATTTACGTATTGATTAGAGAAAGAGTTTGAATAATATGGACATTTACCTTGACCCAACATCGAATCTTCTTCCACGATGGTCGAGGAATGAAAATACAATGATTTAGTGGAAAAACCAATTTGATTTTCAGTAAGAACCTTTTCAATAGGTTCTACATCCTTTTCTCATTCAAAATTTTCGAATGGATTCTTCTCATCCTGCAAACAAAATTCTTCTCGCAATTGAGTGACAGGATTTGTAATTGGTTTGTCATTTTCAATTGAACATGACTAGATGAAGGGGACGCAAGCATCATAGAGGAGATTTAGTACAAATGACATGTCATCAAAATTAAATTTACAGAGAACATGATGGATTCTTGTTGAAAATCCTTTTGGAGGTGAGTTGTCATTGATTAGCAAAGTCTGAAATTCTTCACATAATTGATTGTAATCATAGATTTCAAAAGCATCTAAAAATTGCTCTACAAATTGAAACCAATAAAAAATGTGATATGTTGTAAAAGACTCAAACCAATGTTTAATCCGACCCCTAAAAGTAAAAGCGAACAATCTGCACAAAAATTTTAAATCAGAAATGTCATGTTTGATGCATTTGCACCAAAACTTGTTAAGGTGGTCTTTTGCAGATACATCCCCCCACCATCAAAGGTGAGTTTGGACAAGCGAGAGACTATATCATTGGGAACATCCGGTAATGAGAAGTGGAAAGCATGTTCCAACACAATGATTTGGGGAGCCATGGGAAAATTAAATATATTTGAAATAAAGGCTCCTACAAGGCCTGCTTGTTAGTCGGCCCTCCTTCTAGCACCATTTGTTGACGGGAAAAAGTGATCATCTGTCAACTAGAAGAACAAGTCTGGTCCGGGGTTGTCTTAGTAACCCAAGCCATTTCGTGTAACTCGTTCTGACGGGTTTAATGACTCTGTTAGCTAATCTAAAATCCAAAAAGAAAAACAAACAAAAGAAAGAAATAACTAATTAATTGCTAAACACTATATGATATATGTACATATACTATAATATAACTATTGTAGGTGTATTTAAGTAGAAAATATACAAATCTCACTTATGTATATCATTTACAAATTGCAAGTTTTAATCGAAACTTACGAAATAAATATGAAAATAATTGCTTTTAAGAAGCAGATAAAGGAAGCACATTTAAATATTTTTTGTTTTCTTTTATAAATCTAACTAATCTTGAATTGAATAAACTATGAAACACAGATGTGCACGTAGTCAAAAGCTAAACCAAACATTCTAGTTTCACTAATATATAAATGACAGAAATTAGAAAAACAAAGAAGCTAACCTGTTGTTAGTTTGTGAGGTGTATCCAAGCCTCTATATGAATGAAGAACATCCCACTATCATGCCTATGAGATAAATATGCAACAGGCTTTATGACTGTTTTAAATAAATTCAAAAGATGTATTGGCAGCTGAGGTTTAATGACAGAGAAGGAAACACAAATTGAACCCTGTGATCTTATGATCACAAATAATTACAACAACATGAATCTGAGGGTAACTTATTGCATTTTATCATTCAACTAAAATTCAAAAATAAATCCTATCATTCGAATTGGAGATATGATCACAGTATTTATATCTAGAGCAGTAAATTACAGACGATATTTATAACATAAGTATCCCAAACATAATACATCATTGAGTCTCAGGCTACCCAACCTATTAATATAACAGAATTAACAAAACATGAATGAAAACATCATTTACAAAAGGCTAAAGCCAAAATGCATATATGTTGTTCCATTAAGTCTTGGAATAATTCGCCCATCTTCTACTCTAGGCCAATATGCCTTTGTTTACAAAATACAAGGGTTTTTAAAGAGTTTATGAAATCTAATTTTCCTATTACTTAGGATAGGATCGGATCTCAAAAGATCAGAATATTACAAACATAGAGGGCCTACAACCACTCATAGCTTACTTTTTTTCTTTTCAAAAATTAATAAAAGTTTTTTACAAAATAAACATAAAAGAAATACTAATCATCTAAATGCAAAGTCAAACATATTTCTCCTTAGATGATCAACATGTATATCTACCATATGCTGAAAAAACAAACAAGAATAAGTTAGAAGATTTCTCATAACTAAATTCTGATTTTTTTATTTAAACGAGACCTGATTTTTAGAAAAAGATAAGCTACAGGTTTCTGTAGCTAGCTACAGGTTTTTGTAGTTGGTCTAAAATAGTAAAAAAAATAACAAAAAATAAAAATGAAATATTTTATTTTTTAAAACATAATCAAATAAAAATAGCTATTTACTATTCCACCAATTTGCCAAAAAGACACCTAATAAATATGATTTTATAATAGTGAAATTTATTGGGTTGTTTCTTTTTTAATGATCATTTTATTAAACTACTTAATCATCTTGTTTACCAATTTTAAATCTGAATTACTCTCCTTATGCCTGTGGTATTTCTTGACAATTGTTTTGTGAACCATAACAAGAATTGGCTCAGTAGTGGGGGCACAAAAGTCATGTTCTTTATTACATCTAAAAATCTCCTCCAATGCATGAAAATAGATTGTAGCCTTTTTGCCTAAGGGGTTTCGAACTGCAACAGAGACTAGATTTGTGATAGCTTGGTCTTTTGTGGATTAACACACAGGTATTTGATAACAGGGTTAGCTATACAGGGGATGGGGTTTATATCGGAATACAAAGGCAAATTTACCGTGTTCTTGGGTGAGGTGTAATCATTTCTACACAGGAAAACTTCCCAAGTTTCCCCAATCTGGATAACCTCAAGGTGAAAAAGATTTGAGAGTGTGTTAAACATTCAGTTTTTATAAATATTAATCATTTTATGCAAAATCATAACATATATAAAGGCATATAATATTGAACCCTAGCCAAACCCATAACGTGCTTGAATATCTGAGAAAAACAAACCAAAAACGCTTATCTCAGCCACAAAGAAATTTTGAGATCTTTCCCTCCAAAGAACGAGATGTACCTCTGGAGCTATATCGTTTCTAGAGAATCTTCCCATAATGAAGGTAAATGACCCCATTTCCGAAATGGATCTTAAAGGGTTTTGGCTAATTTGTAACGATTTGCCCAGAAACCTTCCCGTAAAAACTTGTCTCAAGCATGAAATTACGGGTTTGAACTCTAATATGTAATAAAAAATGTGTAAAACCTCAAGGTTGTTTGGACCTGCACTATTATGGGAGCCATAGATATGGTTACAAAGAAATAAAAAATATAGTGAGAGGTGGGTTGGGCTCTCCAAAACTCGAAATGTAGGGTGAGGCCTGCAAAATAGAGAGAGACTCGGTACCTAAAGATTCATGAAGTCACCATAACATCCATGGAGCATTGAGAGGGTAATAACCAGAGGATGAACAGAACAGGAAACCACTCTATGAAAAGAATGCCAAACCCAAAGCATCAAAACTTACAAATCAAAACAATGAATACATGCCTGAACTATGTAGGACGAAGGGGGGTGGTGTGTTAGTCCTATACTAGGGAGATTAGACTGTGATAAGACTGTTGGGGAAACATTCAAATCGAATTTACCCAAAGTTATGCTAGCTGCACAACCAAGGACATGTAAAAACCATATAATCAAAAATAAAATCGATTAAGTCATATCTCCCAAAGTGTATGAATCAAGTGTGATGATAATGGATCAATAAATAAAGAAGATAGACTTATAAATTTCAACATTTGTAAAAATAAAGATACCCTTTAGGTGTCATCCTATTAGCAAAAGAAACCAAGAAACCACAAACTGTATGATGATCACTCAAGCCAATTTTTTGTTCTAATTTCATGCTTTTAGTCATGAAATTAAACAAAACAAACGATAGATTTAAAACAAAAAACTCTTACACGTAGGTAGTCCAATGAATCTTTTCAAAAATGAAAGATGATAGAAATATTTGCAAGAAGGAGGAGGCAACAACATGAAATTTTATCCTATGAAGATGACATTTTTCATGATAAAATTGACATGAATATATGGTTTCCAACACATCCCCAAACTGATGGTCAAACAAAAGTTGTCAATAAGTGTTTGGAAACATATTTGAGGTGTTTTTCGTCGAAAAAAAATAAATCAGTGGGCTCAATGGTTACGCTTAGTTGAATGGTGGTACAACACTTCATACCATACATATAGACACATGACTCCTTTTGTAGCGGTATATGGAAAAAATCCACCTTCAGTTCTCTCAGTTCTCTCGAAGGTCCAGGCGGTTGACCAAACGCTTACAGTTCGAGAATCTATTCCCTGTACCCTCAAAGAGAATTTGTTCATGGCAGAGAATCGCATGAAGCAACAAGAAGATCAAGGTCGCTCTGAACGTCAATTTGCAGAAGGGGATCAGGTGTTTCTTCGACTGCAACCTTACAAACAAAATTCCCTAAAGGTTGAGCATTGTCAGAAGCTAGCGCCCAATTTTTATGCTCCTTATACCATTCTCAAGCATGTGGGACAGGTGGCCTATCGATTATATTTTCCCAGTCATTCTAAGCTACATCTTGTTTTTCATGTTTCATGCTTAAAGAAGGTGATTGCAACTAAGTGCCAAATTCAAACCAACCTTCTCGAGTTAGATGAAGAAGGATCCATTTGGATATAACCACAAGCAATTTTGGACCAATGTGAGCATTGCCTGCATCAAAGAACCATCAAGGAAGTGTTATTCTAGTGGAAAGATACAACTCTAGCTGATGCCACTTGGGAACTAGCTACCATTCTACAACAATTTCCACATCTCAAGCCTTGAGGACAAGGTTGTTTTTAAGGGGGACGACATGTTAGGGTCCTAACCTGCACATAGGTAGAACAATATATTTGGATGTAATAAAGGTTAATATTAATAAGGCCTTGCAATAAAATAGAATAAGTTGAATGTAAGAATACCTAATAGAAGCTTCCACTTCTACAAGGATCTTCCTCTAGATGCTTCTTTTGATAGACATAATTAGTATAAATAGGAGTCGAGGGTATGAGAACCCTAGCTTGGATATTATTGTAATAGATATCTACTCGACAGAAGGTTTCCACCTCAAAGAGGCCCGTGAGCATTTCTCTCAGAATCAAAGTGNAGAACAGGAAATCACTCTGTGAAAAGAATGCCAAACCCAAAGCATCAAAACTTACAAATCAAAACAATGAATGCATGCCTGAACTATGCAAAAAGAAGGGGGATGGTGTGTCAGTCCTGTACCAGGGTGACTAGACTGTGATACAACTATTGGGGAAACATTCAAATTGAATTTACCCAATGTTATGCTAGTTGCACAACCAAGGACATGTAAAAACCATATAATAAGAAATAAATTGATTAAGTCATATCTCCCAAAGTGTATGAATCAAGTGTGATGATAATGGATCAATAAATAAAGAAGATAGACTTATAAATTTCAACATTTGTAAAAATAAAGATGCCCTTTAGGTGTCATCCTATTAGCAAAATAAACCAAGAAACCACAAATTGTATGATGATCACTCAAGCCAAAATTTTGTTCTAATTTCATGCTTTCAGTCATAAAATTAAACAAAACAAATGATAGATTTAAAACAAAAAACTCTTACACACAGGTAGGCCAATGAATCTTTTCAAAAACAAAAGATAATAGAAATCTTTGCAAGAAGGAGGAGGCAACAACATGAAATTTTATCCGATGAAGACGGCATTTTTCATGATAAAATTGACATGAATATATGGTTGCCAACAATGGCGACACGCTAGGTGAAGCAGTTATCTCTACATCACCAGAAAAGTTATGTGAGGGGGGCTAGATCAAATAAATTTCTAGAAACAATCAACAACAGGTCAAGCATTCTAATCATAACTTATAAATAATGGATTTGTATCATCATATATATTTTTGTCTAAAAGAAAATGTAATCCAACATCTAATTTAGATTACGAGTGTAACGATGTTTATGTATTTGACTTCAATACCCTTGACAGGGCCACTGTTGCCAACAAGCATTCATAGCCTCGACAGGGATGTCATTTAACCCACTCTAGTACCTCTATCCCGTCAAAGAGTCATTCATTCATGATAAAGAACATTTACACACTTGATCAAATTGAAAATAGACCTAAGGATATTTTTAAAACTGACATTGTTTCACTGCCAACAGGCCTGTTCAGTACCCCGACAAAGTTTCCTTGGCATCATGCATGCATTTACTCGCTTCCAGCAGACCTTTTGAGTGTCCCGATGGGTTTACAAACACTTCCCACACATTACAGTGCTTTCAACCCTCTAGAGTTTGTTTATAATTTCTATAACTTAATAACATTAAAGAGGGTGAGGAGATACTGGAAATCTTAGAGTTTAGCATAAAAAATTTGATCATTTAGAAATCATTCTCCCTTTTTTGATGACCTTCATCACACTTTGGACACTTAGATTTCTATTAGGAAACCATCTCGAGGATGGGAAGGTACATATGAGTTGTTTTCCTTAAAACAAGGACATCGTTAGAAGCTTATTAATGATAATCATGTTTACTTATAATTTCAAGGAGAAACCAAAAACATTGATTTGAACAGAAACTTACTTCTGTTGAACTGAGTTTTAGCACTTACTGCTCAGGTGCTTGGGAAGTTATCAATTGCTTCTAATGAGTGAGAATTTTTATTCCCTTCCACAAATGTAATTGTGACTCAGAAATAATTATTTAGAAAGAAAATCAAAATCAAGCAAAATGAAAAGAACCAAAATCAAAAACAAAAAGAAAATTAAAAATATTTACAAGAGGGTGGATCTAAAATCATCACGCGAAATATCTCTTGAGAGAGACTAAAAGAAAAAGAGAAAAAACCTTATTAATATGAGTGCAATCCTACTCATGGCACTTTGGGTTAGGGTAGAATTGACAGTTCAGATTTACTTATCTCTTTACTTTTCATTTAAAATTTGCATGATGATACTGTGCTTTTGAAAAGAAATGTTCAACAAAAAGATGTGAGAAAAGGGTCAAAGTGGAATTCCCTGACAACAATCATATTACGATTCTCTTGGCACACCCACTTGTGTTTATGACTGCATTATTAAAAAGAGAAACAATGAGAAATAAAGCTAAAAGAAAACCTACTCCTAAACCTACCCTAACTGCTAAACAAATCAAAATACTACGTGAAGTCATGCTTCCAATGTAGCCATCGGAGTAACTCCAATCATACGATGGAAAGAAAGTCAAATATTACTAACAAGTATGGTAGTACATCAAAAAATGACAAAAATATATTATACTTACCTTTATCATCATCTTTTAAAAACAAAGAAAGCATGTCCTTACCATTCCCTTGGAACCTCTTGATGTATGAATCCTCCAAACATTCTGCAATATTGTCGTGATATGGGTCATAATGGAGTGGACAAGTGTAAGTAAGTTTGGAAAACTTGTCAAGACTATGGGGAAATGTCATAATCATCATCCAGGGCTGAAGTTCCCCATCCTCCTGAAAACTCTCCAAGTGTTCATTAATTTCTTCACTTGGAGGATCTAAAAGAAATATGTCATGCTTACTTCCTAGATATTTAGGTAAAAACAAAGCAAGCATGACTTTATCTTTATTATGAAGATTTTTTATATACGAATATTCAAGCCATCATAAGATCCTTTCATAAAAATTAGGATGCAAACTATGACTTTGATGAAATGAATATATCAATGGGGAACACATCAAAATAGAATTCATGACATCAATTAGATCATTGGTTTGAACGCTTCCTTTGATGATGTTGATCGTTCCAAAATGTGAAGCATAAAAATCAAAATTTGCATTGTATTTTTCAAAAATAAATTGTGTAAAACCATCTCGCAACATATCTTTTTCCCATGTGAGTGATGAAAGTGAAAGAGTAATCTGACTTCATAAATCTTACGTTTGGAATTAATTTCACCAAATCTTGTCATATCGAAAGGATTTGATTGTGGCGGAAAAGAGTAGGATGGTGTGGGTAAAGTATCAAGTCCACCATAATCTAAGAAAAGATCAGGATATAAAAAGTAAAAGGAATCAGAAATGAGCATGTGAAAAGGATCTCTTAAGCTATGATATTTAGCAATGGTATTATCAAGAAATTATTCTTCACTTTCACTCTGTTTTGGTAATAAATTCTTTAGCATAATATGATAATCTAGATTTTCCTATTGTATGATAGATAATTCAAAACTTTCACAAAAAACATCTAATCTTTCCTATGGATAAGGTATAATTTGTGGATGAAGGTTTAAGGTTTCTTCTTCCAATTGCAGATTTACATCTCTAATCAGTTTCTTAGGAGTGTTAGAATACTTAGGATTATTTTCCTCATCTACGTGTTCTTCAATAACTGAATTTACGTATTGATTAGAGAAAGAGTTTGAATAATATGGACATTTACCTTGACCCAACATCGAATCTTCTTCCACGATGGTCGAGGAATGAAAATACAATGATTTAGTGGAAAAACCAATTTGATTTTCAGTAAGAACCTTTTCAATAGGTTCTACATCCTTTTCTCATTCAAAATTTTCGAATGGATTCTTCTCATCCTGCAAACAAAATTCTTCTCGCAATTGAGTGACAGGATTTGTAATTGGTTTGTCATTTTCAATTGAACATGACTAGATGAAGGGGACGCAAGCATCATAGAGGAGATTTAGTACAAATGACATGTCATCAAAATTAAATTTACAGAGAACATGATGGATTCTTGTTGAAAATCCTTTTGGAGGTGAGTTGTCATTGATTAGCAAAGTCTGAAATTCTTCACATAATTGATTGTAATCATAGATTTCAAAAGCATCTAAAAATTGCTCTACAAATTGAAACCAATAAAAAATGTGATATGTTGTAAAAGACTCAAACCAATGTTTAATCCGACCCCTAAAAGTAAAAGCGAACAATCTGCACAAAAATTTTAAATCAGAAATGTCATGTTTGATGCATTTGCACCAAAACTTGTTAAGGTGGTCTTTTGCAGATACATCCCCCCACCATCAAAGGTGAGTTTGGACAAGCGAGAGACTATATCATTGGGAACATCCGGTAATGAGAAGTGGAAAGCATGTTCCAACACAATGATTTGGGGAGCCATGGGAAAATTAAATATATTTGAAATAAAGGCTCCTACAAGGCCTGCTTGTTAGTCGGCCCTCCTTCTAGCACCATTTGTTGACGGGAAAAAGTGATCATCTGTCAACTAGAAGAACAAGTCTGGTCCGGGGTTGTCTTAGTAACCCAAGCCATTTCGTGTAACTCGTTCTGACGGGTTTAATGACTCTGTTAGCTAATCTAAAATCCAAAAAGAAAAACAAACAAAAGAAAGAAATAACTAATTAATTGCTAAACACTATATGATATATGTACATATACTATAATATAACTATTGTAGGTGTATTTAAGTAGAAAATATACAAATCTCACTTATGTATATCATTTACAAATTGCAAGTTTTAATCGAAACTTACGAAATAAATATGAAAATAATTGCTTTTAAGAAGCAGATAAAGGAAGCACATTTAAATATTTTTTGTTTTCTTTTATAAATCTAACTAATCTTGAATTGAATAAACTATGAAACACAGATGTGCACGTAGTCAAAAGCTAAACCAAACATTCTAGTTTCACTAATATATAAATGACAGAAATTAGAAAAACAAAGAAGCTAACCTGTTGTTAGTTTGTGAGGTGTATCCAAGCCTCTATATGAATGAAGAACATCCCACTATCATGCCTATGAGATAAATATGCAACAGGCTTTATGACTGTTTTAAATAAATTCAAAAGATGTATTGGCAGCTGAGGTTTAATGACAGAGAAGGAAACACAAATTGAACCCTGTGATCTTATGATCACAAATAATTACAACAACATGAATCTGAGGGTAACTTATTGCATTTTATCATTCAACTAAAATTCAAAAATAAATCCTATCATTCGAATTGGAGATATGATCACAGTATTTATATCTAGAGCAGTAAATTACAGACGATATTTATAACATAAGTATCCCAAACATAATACATCATTGAGTCTCAGGCTACCCAACCTATTAATATAACAGAATTAACAAAACATGAATGAAAACATCATTTACAAAAGGCTAAAGCCAAAATGCATATATGTTGTTCCATTAAGTCTTGGAATAATTCGCCCATCTTCTACTCTAGGCCAATATGCCTTTGTTTACAAAATACAAGGGTTTTTAAAGAGTTTATGAAATCTAATTTTCCTATTACTTAGGATAGGATCGGATCTCAAAAGATCAGAATATTACAAACATAGAGGGCCTACAACCACTCATAGCTTACTTTTTTTCTTTTCAAAAATTAATAAAAGTTTTTTACAAAATAAACATAAAAGAAATACTAATCATCTAAATGCAAAGTCAAACATATTTCTCCTTAGATGATCAACATGTATATCTACCATATGCTGAAAAAACAAACAAGAATAAGTTAGAAGATTTCTCATAACTAAATTCTGATTTTTTTATTTAAACGAGACCTGATTTTTAGAAAAAGATAAGCTACAGGTTTCTGTAGCTAGCTACAGGTTTTTGTAGTTGGTCTAAAATAGTAAAAAAAATAACAAAAAATAAAAATGAAATATTTTATTTTTTAAAACATAATCAAATAAAAATAGCTATTTACTATTCCACCAATTTGCCAAAAAGACACCTAATAAATATGATTTTATAATAGTGAAATTTATTGGGTTGTTTCTTTTTTAATGATCATTTTATTAAACTACTTAATCATCTTGTTTACCAATTTTAAATCTGAATTACTCTCCTTATGCCTGTGGTATTTCTTGACAATTGTTTTGTGAACCATAACAAGAATTGGCTCAGTAGTGGGGGCACAAAAGTCATGTTCTTTATTACATCTAAAAATCTCCTCCAATGCATGAAAATAGATTGTAGCCTTTTTGCCTAAGGGGTTTCGAACTGCAACAGAGACTAGATTTGTGATAGCTTGGTCTTTTGTGGATTAACACACAGGTATTTGATAACAGGGTTAGCTATACAGGGGATGGGGTTTATATCGGAATACAAAGGCAAATTTACCGTGTTCTTGGGTGAGGTGTAATCATTTCTACACAGGAAAACTTCCCAAGTTTCCCCAATCTGGATAACCTCAAGGTGAAAAAGATTTGAGAGTGTGTTAAACATTCAGTTTTTATAAATATTAATCATTTTATGCAAAATCATAACATATATAAAGGCATATAATATTGAACCCTAGCCAAACCCATAACGTGCTTGAATATCTGAGAAAAACAAACCAAAAACGCTTATCTCAGCCACAAAGAAATTTTGAGATCTTTCCCTCCAAAGAACGAGATGTACCTCTGGAGCTATATCGTTTCTAGAGAATCTTCCCATAATGAAGGTAAATGACCCCATTTCCGAAATGGATCTTAAAGGGTTTTGGCTAATTTGTAACGATTTGCCCAGAAACCTTCCCGTAAAAACTTGTCTCAAGCATGAAATTACGGGTTTGAACTCTAATATGTAATAAAAAATGTGTAAAACCTCAAGGTTGTTTGGACCTGCACTATTATGGGAGCCATAGATATGGTTACAAAGAAATAAAAAATATAGTGAGAGGTGGGTTGGGCTCTCCAAAACTCGAAATGTAGGGTGAGGCCTGCAAAATAGAGAGAGACTCGGTACCTAAAGATTCATGAAGTCACCATAACATCCATGGAGCATTGAGAGGGTAATAACCAGAGGATGAACAGAACAGGAAACCACTCTATGAAAAGAATGCCAAACCCAAAGCATCAAAACTTACAAATCAAAACAATGAATACATGCCTGAACTATGTAGGACGAAGGGGGGTGGTGTGTTAGTCCTATACTAGGGAGATTAGACTGTGATAAGACTGTTGGGGAAACATTCAAATCGAATTTACCCAAAGTTATGCTAGCTGCACAACCAAGGACATGTAAAAACCATATAATCAAAAATAAAATCGATTAAGTCATATCTCCCAAAGTGTATGAATCAAGTGTGATGATAATGGATCAATAAATAAAGAAGATAGACTTATAAATTTCAACATTTGTAAAAATAAAGATACCCTTTAGGTGTCATCCTATTAGCAAAAGAAACCAAGAAACCACAAACTGTATGATGATCACTCAAGCCAATTTTTTGTTCTAATTTCATGCTTTTAGTCATGAAATTAAACAAAACAAACGATAGATTTAAAACAAAAAACTCTTACACGTAGGTAGTCCAATGAATCTTTTCAAAAATGAAAGATGATAGAAATATTTGCAAGAAGGAGGAGGCAACAACATGAAATTTTATCCTATGAAGATGACATTTTTCATGATAAAATTGACATGAATATATGGTTTCCAACACATCCCCAAACTGATGGTCAAACAAAAGTTGTCAATAAGTGTTTGGAAACATATTTGAGGTGTTTTTCGTCGAAAAAAAATAAATCAGTGGGCTCAATGGTTACGCTTAGTTGAATGGTGGTACAACACTTCATACCATACATATAGACACATGACTCCTTTTGTAGCGGTATATGGAAAAAATCCACCTTCAGTTCTCTCAGTTCTCTCGAAGGTCCAGGCGGTTGACCAAACGCTTACAGTTCGAGAATCTATTCCCTGTACCCTCAAAGAGAATTTGTTCATGGCAGAGAATCGCATGAAGCAACAAGAAGATCAAGGTCGCTCTGAACGTCAATTTGCAGAAGGGGATCAGGTGTTTCTTCGACTGCAACCTTACAAACAAAATTCCCTAAAGGTTGAGCATTGTCAGAAGCTAGCGCCCAATTTTTATGCTCCTTATACCATTCTCAAGCATGTGGGACAGGTGGCCTATCGATTATATTTTCCCAGTCATTCTAAGCTACATCTTGTTTTTCATGTTTCATGCTTAAAGAAGGTGATTGCAACTAAGTGCCAAATTCAAACCAACCTTCTCGAGTTAGATGAAGAAGGATCCATTTGGATATAACCACAAGCAATTTTGGACCAATGTGAGCATTGCCTGCATCAAAGAACCATCAAGGAAGTGTTATTCTAGTGGAAAGATACAACTCTAGCTGATGCCACTTGGGAACTAGCTACCATTCTACAACAATTTCCACATCTCAAGCCTTGAGGACAAGGTTGTTTTTAAGGGGGACGACATGTTAGGGTCCTAACCTGCACATAGGTAGAACAATATATTTGGATGTAATAAAGGTTAATATTAATAAGGCCTTGCAATAAAATAGAATAAGTTGAATGTAAGAATACCTAATAGAAGCTTCCACTTCTACAAGGATCTTCCTCTAGATGCTTCTTTTGATAGACATAATTAGTATAAATAGGAGTCGAGGGTATGAGAACCCTAGCTTGGATATTATTGTAATAGATATCTACTCGACAGAAGGTTTCCACCTCAAAGAGGCCCGTGAGCATTTCTCTCAGAATCAAAGTG
>JZKD02S2373382.1:0-13961 GCA_000966675.3 Picea glauca
AAGTCAAGCATGCTTTCACACCTCTATTTCAAGCCCTCTCCTCTTCAGTCTTTTATAAATAGAGGTCGACCCCTCTCTTCTATATAGTTCTATGCAGGTCAAGGGTGAGGCATATAGAGGCGCATATCAGTGAGACAAAGGTAGCATATCGGTGCTGCATATCAGCATATCAAAGGCAACCTATCAATGTTGTAGAGGCACATACAGAGGCGGCATATCAGTGCTGCATATCATCATACAGAGGCAACATATCAACATATCAGAGCCGCATATCTGTATCAGAGGCGCATATCTATGCTGTAGATCAGCATAATAAAGGCACATATATGTGCTGTAGATCAACATAATAAAGGTGCATATCCGCATATCAAGGTGCAGATTTGTGCTTTTGATCAGCATAATAAAGGCACATATCAGTGCTGGATATCAACATATCAGAGGCGCATATCAATGCTGTAGATCAGCATAATAGAGGCGCATATCAGTGCTGCATATCAACATATAGAGACAACATAATTAGAGGCACGTATCAGTCAATTAGAGGCAGTCTCAACAACCCATATCAGAGCTGATATATCTCAGTGTGTGAAAGCAACTGGGATACATCTACATCAACAAGGTCTCATAGGTCTCTTTCAGGTCAGAGTCAACTTGACAATCTCTTTAAGAGTAGAGTTTTCATGGTGGATGTTTGTAAGTGATCTTACATTATTAATGCAATAAAGGAATATCGTTTGCTGGGGTTTTTCTCCCTGTACATGGTTTCCCCAGGGTATATGTGTTGTTGATGTGCATGCTTATGTATCTGGATGGTTATTGCTATTCAATTATGATTCTATATTGTTGAAATATATTAAGCTAGAATCAAAGTGTTGAAGAATTTAAAGAAATAATCCGCATAAGAAATCAAGCTCAAAATTCAACAGACCAAGGATGAGGTCTTCAGTCGGTTTCAAGAGTTTAAAGCTCTTGTGTAGAACCAAACAGGCAACAAGATCAAGGTACTCAGATCAAACAACTGAGGTGAGTATACCTCGAGTGCCTTCAGGGAGTTCTATGCAGATTTCGGGATTAAGAGGGAGCTGACTGTGCCATATAACCCGCAACAAAATGGAGTCTCAAAGAGGAAGAACATATTGATAGTTGGGGCAACAAAGGCTTTGCTGCATGATCGGGACTTGCCCATGTTTCTATGGGTTGAGGCATGCAACATTGCTATCTATCTGCAGAACAGGAGTTTGCATAAGGTATTGGGGAGGATGACCCCTGAGGAGGCCTTCACGGGGAAGAGACCAGAGATTGGTCACATACGCATTTTGGTTGCTTCGTCTACTGCCCTGTTCTGACAGAGGAGGACCAAGCTTGAGCCTACTGCAGAGAAGGGCATCCTTGTTGGTTACAGCGAGACCTCCAAGGCATATAGGGTCTACATTCTTGCACTCAAGAGGACAATGGTTAGGAGGGACGTGAGATTTGAGGAGGACATGGCTTTCAGGAAGTCCCGTGGAAGGATGCCAATTGATGAGTAGAGTCAGGAGCAGAGTGCTCCTATGGAGGAGGCTAGACAACCATTACAGACTACAGGTCCCCAAACTTCTGTACAGGTTGGGAAATAACAACAGAGTGAGTAGGGTGAGCAGCGTCAGCAACATGAGGAAGAGCAGGATGCTCAATTTATTTCGGTTGAGTCCTCTAGTAGGAGGCCTAAGTGGGATGAGCGCTCATTGAGAGAGGCTCAGGAGCAGGTGGATGCTTCCAGGACATCAATCAGGGAGAGCAAGGTGCCACATAGGTTTTCCAGTTACATGGCTCTTATGAGCAAGTTGATAGAGGCAGAGCCTTCCAGTTTTGAAGAGGCATCTGAGTAGTAGGTGTGGAGAGATGCCATGATGGAGGAGTATTCTTCCATCATGAAGAATGATGTGTGGGAGGTTGTACCTTGACCAGAGGGGAAATCAATGGTTGGCTCTAAATGGATCTATAAGATCAAACACGTTGCTGATGGCAATGTGGACAAGTTCAAAGCCCGCTTTGTGGCTAAGGGCTTCTCACAAAGGGAGGGCATTGATTTTAGTGAGACATTTGCACTCGTGGTGAGATATTCTTCTATCAGGGCCGTGATATCCATTGCAACTGAGTTGGGGTGGAAGATCCACTAGATGGATGTCAAGACAACGTTTCTTAATGGAGTGATAGAGGAGGAGATTTATATTGAGCAATTAGAGGGTTTTGAGGTGCATGACAGGGCATCTCATGTTTGCAGGTTGAAGAGAGCGCTATATGGGCTCAAGCAGGTACCACGTGCGTGGTACTCCAGAATTAATAGCTATTTGCTTGGGATGGGCTTCACCAAGAGTGAGGCTAACTCCAACCTCTACTACATCTTGGTTGGGGGTGAGCCACTCATTCTTGTGCTATATGTGGATGACTTATTCTTGATAGGGTGTTGGAGAAGCTCATAGTGGATTGCAAAGAGATCTTGCTACTGAGTTTGAGACGAAGGACTTGGGGCTGATGCATTATTTTCTTGGTTTGGAGGTGTGGCAGAAGGATGGGCAGATTTTCCTTGGGCAAGGGAAATATGCTGTGGAGATCCTGAATCGGTTTGCCATGTAGGATTGCAGGCCTTTGGCAACACCCATGGTTATCAATTGGAAGAAGATAGATGCTTCCAAGTCAGAGGGAGTGGATCCAACTCATTACAGGCAACTCATTGGCTCTCTTATGTATCTGGTTAACACTAGACCATATTTGTGTTTTGCTGTCAATACACTCAGTCAATTCATGGTAGAGCCTAAGCCTGTACAACGGGTGGCAACACAACATGTGTTGAGGTCTCTGTGTGGGACAATCAAGTTTGGATTGAACTATATCCAGGGGGGTGGAGTGAAGCTCGTGGGTTATTCAGATGTAGATTGGGCAGGCAACAATACAGAAAGGAAGAGCATATCGGGTTGTTGTTTCAGCTTGGGTTCAGGGGCTATTTCCTGGTTCAGCAGGAAGCATAAATCAGTTGCCTTGAGTTCTGTAGAGGCTGAATATATGGCAGCCAACTTGGCATCATGTGAGGCCATTTGGCTTCGGAAGCTACTCATGGGCTTGTTTGATCGAGTGTTGGACACAACAATGATTCATTGTGATAATCAAAGCTGCATCAAGCTCTCTGAAAATCCTGTGTTTCATGATAGGTCCAAAGTCATTGAGATAAGGTACCACTTCATTTGAGAGTCGAGACTGCGTGCATAAAGGTTCAGTAAAGCTACAGTATGTTGCAACCAGTGAGCAAATTGCAGACATACTCACGAAGCCTTTGGTGAAAGGAAAATTTGTCTACTTCAGGGACAAGTTGGGGGTCGTGCAAAACACCTTCCTCTCTAAGAGAGAGTGTTAAAACTATAGCAGCAGAAGGTGTCCATACAGTTGCCTAGTGTCCAAGGCATGCATAGGACATTAAACTTACCTAGGACAATTGAACTTTTATTAGTCTAAATTTAACTTAGGAAACTTAGCCAAAAATTTGTTTCTGAGTGGATTGTGGGGCCCTGTCAAGTAGGGCGCTCAGCCTTGGTGCCGGGTGGGGCCTTGTCTAGTGAGGTGCACTTCCTTAGTGCTGTGTGGGGTCCAGAGAGAGGAGGTGCCTCAATCTGGACCATTGGAGTCCTTGCTCTGCATGAATCCCAAGGCAACAAATGGGGAAGGTTGGGTATAAAGGAGGCTGAGGGTGTTGGGCACCTCATTCTGTCATTTGGATGAACAAGAGAAGAGAGGGAGCTAGGCTGAGAGAAGCTACAGGTTGAGCTGCTGAAGAGGGTGAGTTTTGATCTGAACTAGGGCAGCTAAAGCCATTCAGAGGCCGCACTGTGTAGTTGAAAGAGGACAGCCTCAGAACCATAAACAACATAACAACCATTTTCTGAGCATATTAGGATGAGAGAAGAGGTCGAATCAGGGTGTATTTGTAGCAGCAGTTTAGGGCTGCACACAACATATTTGTACAACCAACAGAGGAGGCTGTACCAGGCTGTACAAGACAACTAGAAGGAGGCCGTACAGACTGGAGGTTGCTGGGCTGAACATCACTAGGTTTGTTGGCCAAAATCTGAGCAAAATACTTCTGTTGTACTGTAAGAATTTTTTGTTACATATTTGCTGCGGTAAGTTCTCTCAGAAAGCCTAATAAAGCTCTTCTCTTAGCTGGTTTTCCCCACATTGTGGTTTCCAGGGTATATACCGTGTCTTTGTGTGTGATTGGCTTTTAACTTTCCGCTGTGCATGCATATATACTCAGTTGGTATAATTTTAGCATAGATCAAATTTAAATTTCTGGGTTAAAAATCTATTGGCTAAATTATCATTGTGCTGAGTATTAGAAGTTTAAAAGTTGTCATGGTAAATGCCTATAAAATGATTGTTGTAGCTGATTGGCAATCAAACGTACATGTTCCTACGCTTGAGGAGTGCAGGCGCACTAGCAGTAAGTAGATGCTCACACTCTCAAGGCAAATTCCAGAGATCAAGCAATGGAATGATTGGGATGTAGGTAAGTAACCCGCAAATACAGTCCTCAAGCATTGAAGCTGATTATCAAAGTAATTAATAACTCTACTGTAGGTGAATTATCAATGCAAATAGGTGTTGTAGCTAATCAACTAATTGTACTATCCATCATAGCAATTGGATAATGGTTGATTCTACATTGCTGCTATGCAACACTATTGAATGGAAAACACATAGGAATATCCAGAGCCGAAGCAAACAACAAAAAAAATTCTATTCACACACAAATTAAATACACCTTAGACACAACGATTAACCACATTGAACAACGGATTTTTACCTTGGAAACCCAAATGTGAAAACAAACATTCAATGGAGATTTTATCATGCTCAGGAAATTGTTACAAAGGTAAGCTGTGCACTCTCATTAGAGATTTTGGTGCATTCTTACTCATTGGCAATGTCTTGCAGATTCCTATGGCATAGAGAGCACCTTTGCTCCTCGTGGATAGGTTCAATATCTCCTTCATCCTCCGATCTTCAAACAGGTGTTTTTCTTCAGAGTCCTTCATACTTCTCCTAGTTCCCCTTAGGGTCCTACCCTAATTCCCCTAGTTAGTGGAATAGATTGTTACTTAAGTATTAAGGGCCATCTGTCACTTTTTCATGCAACTAATTTCAGATCTGAAAATTACTTCCAATTGATTCAAACAACAAATCCTCGCTGTTATCACTGAACAATTTTACAGTGAAATTATGACAGAAAATTATAGCAGCGGAAACAACAAGATCAGAGATCAATCATCCATGCATTTGAGACACAAAATTTTCTGTTCTGTAAATTGTCAAATTCAGAAATTTTTGAAGTCAAAATCATCCCTCTCACCAGTCACAAATTCACCAAAAACCGAGGACAAAACAATCCTCTTGAAAAACCACAAATCAACAAATTTCCGAAAAATCTTATCACTTGCAAACCTGCGGACATCACCCTTCTATACTGCTAATGTCACCTTGCTGTATGGACCTGTCACACATGTGCTCCGTACAGATCTGTCACACGTGCAGCCTGTTCTACCTGTTCACACGTGCAACCTGTTCAGGTCGTACCAAATGTGCGACCTTCTCTGCTGTACGGTTTTGTACGGTTTGCACGTGTGGTCTGTACAATCTGTACCACAAGTGCGGCCTGTTCTTCTCAACGGCTATCTCTTCCTTCCACACGTGCGGCCTTCCTTACCTCACTCGTGTGGTCTCCCTGCCAAGAACAAAAAAATAGAATGTCCAGAAACCTTAGGCCAGATTGCCTAGTTGCAGAAATCTCCTTGCTGAAATCACCATGCCTCCTAGCGCAAGTGTTTACTCACTCATGCTAACTCCATATTGTCACAATCTTCTCCTCTCCTTTTATAGGAGTCTAATGTGAGTTTAGAAGCCCTTAGCTTACTCTAAGGGGCCCTCCACTAAACTCAATATTAAAGTAGAATATTTAATTCCTCTTTTTGGATGTGAAGCCCCAATACAAGCTCACAAATCCCATCATCAAACCCATGAAGCCCTAACTTCATTCCAAGGGCGTTTTCACCGAAACGAAAATGTAATTTGGTGCCAACGAAAATTCCCACATGCCTGACACCATGGCTACTAGTGGGAATACCTCCCGAAGCTACAAAACATTAACACTCCCTCTTAACGAGGGGAGGTATTCTCCACCACTCCTAGCTTGTCTCTGAAGTAGACAAACTTCCCTTTTATTAGGGGTTTGGTGAGAATATCTACGATTTKCTCCTCTATGGAAATGTGTTGGAGCTTCACAGTTCCCTYCTGCACCTCGTCTCTGATGAAGTGGTATATGATCTCAATGTGTTTCGACCTATCATGAAYCAYTGGATTSTCCGAGAGTTTGATACAACTTTGATTGTCGCAGTGARTCATAGTAGGCTCCAACCCTTGAYCAAATAAACTTGCAAGAAGCTTGTGAAGCCAAATAGCCTCACAACTCACCGAACTCGTTGCCATATATTYTACCTCTGCTGAACTGAGTGTCRCGAAAGTCTGTTTCCTGCTGAACCAGGAAACCACTGTTGATCCCAAGCYGAAGCATCCATTAGAAGTGCTCTTCYTGTCAATTGCACCACCTGCCCAATCTGAGTATGAATATTCATGTAGCCTTACTCCGTCACCCYYGACATATCTCAGACCAAATCCAACTGTACCTTGAAGYTACTTGAGCACATGTTKTGTTGCTACCAAATGCATTTGCCTCGACTCAACCATGAACTGAYGCAAGGTGTTGACAACAAAACAAATATTTGGTYTGGTGTTTACCAGATACATCAAACCTAATCAACTGTTTGTACATCRTGGGATTCACCAAGTCTGAATCTAAAGCCCSCAACGTATTCAAATTTGTGGTCATYGGTGTAGTCATGGACTTACAGTCCATCATCMTGAACCTCCTCAGTATCTCAAYTGCATACTTTCCCTGTCCGAGGAAAATCTTGCCCGATTGCTTCAACACATCTAATCCTAGGAAGTAATGCATCAAACCAATGTCCATCTCGAAATTTGAAGCCAAGTCCTTGTATCTGGTAATGAGCTCTTCAACTCTCGTGAGGAATAAGTCATCGACATACAACAACACTATGAGAGGATCCTTACCAACTTGTAGGAGATATAGGTTGGGGTCTTGTTAACCCCTAGATTTTCACCCTTGAAAATCTTGATGGTTAAGAGCCATCATGCATACCTTTTGTTGGCATTATGAGATTCTCCCAGAGTTTGGCACTTGTGTTGAGCAAGAGGTTGGTTCCCATCAAAGACATGTATATGATCGACACATGGTAGTTTTGTTCAGAGATAGAGTTAGCTTGTGTTCCTTTGCATTTTGAGAGAGATGTTTACATATTGCAAGTGTCCCTACTTTTTAGGAGACACGGTTCAAGTGGGTCATTTGACAGTTGGAGTGGTTCTGAGCAAACAAGGGTGGTCTTTGCATGATTCTAGGCTCGATGGCACTTTTTTCGAGCGACATGCGAGAACTTTCTATTTTTAGCAGGTTTTGCTCCAGGCCCCAGATTCAAATTATGAGCACATATTGTAGATCATTGAGACATTCTGAGAGTCTTTTGGACTTTTTCTGGGTGATTTGTCACATATTTCTATTTTTAGCAGGTTGAGCACCAGGGCTCGCATGTCGATTCTCATTGCGAATTCGGAATCCTTACAAAAAATCGAATCTAATGAGTATAAAGGCATGGACATGCAGACAACTTTCTATTTTTAGCAGTCATCGTCATCTCCAGCCATGACAGGGGGCAAGCTCAATTTCCGACATGTGGTAGAGTTTCAATATGAGGTGGCATCCACATGGCATCATTTGACCAACGACGCATGGGAAGAGGTGGCACTTCCGTGGAGAAAGCTTAGCCAATCAAGCTAACTTTTCTCACTAACTCTTCTTCACCTGCCATAAAACCCCTTTTCGTGCATTAAAAGTCCCTAAATCCATTTTCACCCATGCCTCCTAAACCACTTCCCTCTAACTCTATTCTATCCTAATCTTAAACCCACTTCCCCTTTCCACTCTACCCTCACTCACCTTTATCCTAACCCGATTCACTTAACCCTTTTGTTAGTTTTTAGCTCATGAGGTGTGTCGACATAGGCTCATGTGTCCTAGGCATGCTGATGGACACCTAAATTGACCCAGTTCAGCCCTAGGTGTGTTATGAAGGTGGCTGAGTGGTTTGTGGGCCCGTTGTTCAAAGAGGGGTGCACCACGTAGTGGAGAGTGGGGTCCAGCCCAAGAGGGACGCCCCAATCTCAACCATTGAGGCCTAAGGCTGGGCACATATCTCAAGGTGAATGGGGGGTCGCTAGGGAGATAAAAGGAGGTTGAGGGTGAAAAGAATCATGCACCCATTTGTGAGGTTGAGCAAGTGAGAGCAAGAGGAGCGCTTGATTGAGGGCGTTGTTGGCTGAGTGCGAGGGCAGTGTTAGAGTTTTGGCTAAGGCAAAATCTGCAGGAGAAGAGCAGGTTTAGCAGCAAGCTTTACAACAACACACAAAGGAGCAGAAGACATGCCATACCCGACAGATGAAGGAGGCCGTACATGTCATACGGTGCACCAGAGAAGAGGCCGAACTGTCCCAGGCCGTACATGCCAGTTCTGAGACGGTTCTGTGCTGATTTAAGCAGGCTGTGCAGGTCTTCTCTTGGCTGAGCAGAGGCTGAATTTGCTGGGCCGTGCAACTTATGTGGCTGGGCCGCACAACTACCAGAAGAAGACATTTCTGTAAGATAATTTTCTGTGTTTTTGCTGCTGTAAAACACTTTCTTAAGAGCCAATAAAGCCCCCTCTTAGCTGGTTTTCCCTACACTTGGGTTTCCAGGGTACATCTGATGCTCATATAATTTTTGTGCTTGTTTCTGTGGTTGCTTCTGCTGTAATTTTCTGATTATTAACTCAGCAGTAGGTTGCATGCATAATTTTCTGAATTTATAACAAAAAGTTTAAATTTTGGTTAAATCAAAATTATTGGCATTAACCTCATGAATTAAATAAAAATCAACACCCTTTATCCTACCTTTATTAAATTAAAATGTCACTTTATTTTATTATTAAATTAAAGTGTAACCTTATTAAGTTAAAAAAGGTTGTCCCCCCTTTATTCTCCCCTAAACCTACGTACCTCCCTTAAAGTGTACCCACTAACCTACCTATCTATGTCACCCTTATTAATCATAAAGTATGTATCTCCTTTTATTAATTAATTAATAAAGTGTCTCCCTTTTAAATCTTTGATTAATTAATTAAACGTTTTTTTTTGTCCCCTTTTTTAATCCTCCCATACGCACTTTTCTCTTTAAAATAACCCATGCCCATGCCATTTCCTTTAATTCTTGTCTCCTATGATCATGCACTCCTCCTTTAATAACTCATGCGATTTCCATTAATTCATGTCCCCCTTATATATGCGTACCTCCCTTTTAAACATAAATCACATATCTTAAACATGACGTAGGTTCATTACATATTTAATAAAGTGTTACATGACTTAATATAGCCTATCTTCTCGTTGACCCATGCGTATCATCTACCTCATGCATAACTGTACGATCCCTTACATCACCTCCTCATGCGTGTCCATCTCACTCGCTACACTCCCNGGAGGTTGAGGGTGAGAGGAATCATGCACCCATTTGTGAGGTTGAGCAAGTGAGAGCAAGAGGAGCGCTTGATCGAGGGCGTTGTTGGCTGAGTGTGAGGGCAGTGTTAGAGTTTTGGCTAAGGCAAAATCTGCAGGAGAAGAGCAGGTTTAGCAGCAAGCTTTACAACAACACACAAAGGAGTAGAAGACATGCCATACCCGACAGATGAAGGAGGCCGTACATGTCAGATAGTGCATCAGAGAAGAGGCCGAACTGTCCCAGGCCGTACATGCCAGTTCTGAGACTGTTCTGTGCTGATTTAAGCAGGCCGTGCAGGTCTTTCTCTTGGCTGAGCAGAGGCTGAATTTGCTGGGCCGTGCAACTTATGTGGCTGGGCCGCACAACTACCAGAAGAAGACATTTCTGTAAGATAATTTTCTGATGTGTTTTTGCTGCTGTAAAACACTTTCTCAAGAGCCAATAAAGCCCCCTCTTAGCTGGTTTTCCCTACACTTGGGTTTCCAGGGTACATCTGATGCCCATATAATTTTTGTGCTTGTTTCTGTGGTTGCTTCTGCTGTAATTTTCTGATTATTAACTCAGCAGTAGGTTGCATGCATACTTTTTTGAATTTATAACAAAAAGTTTAAATTTTGGTTAAATCAAAATTATTGGCATTAACCTCATGAGTTAAGTAAAAATCAACACCCTTTATCCTACCTTTATTAAATTAAAATGTCACTTTATTTTATTATTAAATTAAAGTGTAACCTTATTAAATTAAAAAAGGTTGTCCCCCCTTTATTCTCCCCTAAACCTATGTACCTCCCTTAAAGTGTACCCACTAACCCACCTATCCATGTCACCCTTATTAATCATAAAGTATGTATCTCCTTTTATTAATTAATTAATAAAGTGTCTCCCTTTTAAATCTTTGATTAATTAATTAAACGTTTTTTTTTGTCCCCTTTTTTAATCCTCCCATACGCACTTTTCTCTTTAAAATAACCCATGCCCATGCCATTTCCATTAATTCATGTCTCCCATGATCATGCACTCCTCCTTTAATAACTCATGCAATTTCCATTAATTCATGTCCCCCTTATATATGCGTACCTCCCTTAAACATAAATCACATATCTTAAACATGACGTAGGTTCATTACATATTTAATAAAGTGCTACGTGACTTAATATAGCCTATCTTCTCGTTGACCCATGCGTATCATCTACCTCATGCATAACTGTACGATCCCTTACATCTCCTCCTCATGCGTGTCCATCTCACTCGCTACACTCCCTCACTACATCATCTTCCAAACCCATGCATGCAGTCATACATTCGCTTGCTAAAACTCCTTCACTGCATCATCACCCTCCATGCGACTAACACTTCATGTCAACTTCCTCCATTCGTGCACATGATCCGTTACTCCACTTGCACATCACTCATCACATGCGTGCATTAAACACTCATTTCCTCACGTTCATTTAAACCTCTTCTACTTAGCATGTGTTTTCTCTCATTATTATGCCTCCAATCCCTCACTTAAATCCCTAAGTTTTGCTATCCCATGCACATGCATCCTCCCTTATTCCCATCTCATGCACCATGGTTACTTCTTGTAGATGTGTGCCCTCGGATCTATATATTGGATAGTTGGCAAGAGTTATCGGTCGGATGTTGCAACAGCTAGCATAGTTTCTTGGTCTCATTCTTCTCTCTCTCGTTCTTAGACTAATGACTCTTCTTTGAGCAAAGTGATCATTGTACCGGTTGTGGACTTGCCAAGTGTGGTGCAACCAACCCTCTTGCAAGTCTATCAATAAAGAAATCGCGTGTTTGTGTTCTAACCTTGTTTCTTGATGGTATTTGTTAATTTTGCAATCTGATTTGTTATTCTCCTTAACTGTTCATTGTGATTTCATTGATCTTTTGAGTAGTTTTTTGTCATTAAACGCAAAAAGTCAAACTTACGACAACGACAAATCACCTTAGGGACTCTCCCACGAGGCTAGCAAGCACAACCCAAACGGAGAGGGGTCTAGCCTGTGACAATTCGGGGCTTTTCTCCTTGAATTAGCCAAGTTTTTATCGCTGTTACAACATGTTTATTAGCTCAATTGGAGAGTGGAAATTTGTGCTAACAGGTCTGCTTCACTCTTGGTGAAGCCCATGCTATGTAAAGAACCATGCCCTAGGTGCCTGCCTGAGTCCGTACAAATCTTTCTTCCATATGCAAACATGAGATTTCCTTCTGTGTACCTAAAGGCCTTGAGGCTTCTCTATGTATCTTCCACCCCATGCTGAAGCAAGAGAAATAACAACTCTGATAGAAGTATACCCGACGACTGGAGCAAAGGTCTCTTCATAGTCCACTCCCTCTTTCTAGGAGAACCCTCTTGCCACAAACCTTTTCTTATACTTCTCGATGCTACCATCATCAACATGCTTGATCTTATAGATCCACTTGGAAGTCACCACAAACTTCTCTTTTGGTCTTGGAACTATGTCCCATACATCATTCTTCATGATGCACTAATGCTCCTCCATCATGGTATCCTTCCAAACCTGCTGGCCTGCCGCTTCCTCAAAACTGGAAGGTTCAGAATCAATGATGTTATTCATAAGGGCTACATAGCTGGAAAACCTTTGTTGAGGCCTACTCTCCCTGAAGGTGCCTTTGGGTGCTGCATGCCCCTCCGCATCCTTTAAGGTATCTCAAAGCCATCTAGGCCTCGTGTCCTCGTCACTAGAAGGGTCCATTGGATGCACTTACTCCTTTGACTCCTCCTCATGGTCTGAGGGTTGATCCTTTGCACTGGATGGATCTATATTCTCCTCAGCCTTTGGAGCCTCCTGCTCCTCACCATTTGCTATGGTCTTTCGGGACCTCATGAAAGCCAAGTCCTCCTCAAACTTGACATCTCGACTGACCTCGATGTGTGGTTGTCTTGGAATGTAGATCCGATAGGCCTTTGAAGTCTTGCTGTATCCCATAAACATGCCCCTCCTCCCTGAAGGTTCCAACTTCATCCTCTTCTCCTTAGGAACATGGATGTAAACCAGACAACCAAAGATCCTCAAATTCCCTATCTCTGGTTTCACTCCTGTGAATGCTTCCTCAGGAGTCTTGTTCTCCAAGATTTTTTGAGGACTCCTGTTCTGAACATAAACTGCCGTGTTGCATGCTTCTGCCCAAAGCATCATGGGTAGATCTTGGTCATGCAACATCGCCTTGGCAGCCCCAACTATGGTTTGATTTTTCCTCTCAACAACTCCATTCTATTGTGGGTTGAAAGGCACTGTCAGCTCCCTCTTAATCCCCGCCTCCTTGCAAAAATCTTTGAACTCGTTGGAGGTATACTCGCCCCCATTATCTGACCTTAAAACTTTGATCTTCTTCCCAGTTTGATTCTCCACTAGAGCTCTTTCCCTGAATTGATTGAGGACCTCATCCTTGGTCTTCATGAAGAAGATCCATGTCCTGGAATAATCATCAATGAAGGTCACATAATATCGGTAACCACTTGAAGATGGAATTAACATTGGTCCATACACATTTGAATGCATCAGTGCCATGATCTCCTTGGACCTACTATCACTGCTTGGGAAAACAACCTTGGCATTCTTTCCAAGTGCACAACCTCTGCATACTCCCTAGTGCTCTGCTCCAAACTCTGGAAGACCTGTAACCATCTTGTTGATGATTACAACTGCGTGAGACATCCTCCAGGACACAGACTGAGTGAGTCAACCTGAGAGAGAGCCCATGAGTTGGGTGTGCCCATAAGATGGGTGTGTGGTTCCTCTCTGAGACAAAGATGGAATGTTGTGCCCCTGTGTGAGGTGGTGAAGCCCATGAATTGGGTGTGTGGTTCCTCTATGAGACGGAGATGGAATGTTGTGTGCCCCTGTGTAGGGAAGCCCATGAGCTGGGTGTGTGGTTCCTCTCTGAGACAGAGATGGAATGTTGTGTGCCCCTGTGTGGGGAAGCCCATGAGTTGGGTGTATCGTTCTGAGACAGAGATGGAACGATGTATTGGCCTCCTCTGTGTAGAGAGTTGAGATGATGTGATACTCTAGATGATTCTCATGTGTAACGTAGTGAGAAAGAGATCTGCTGAGTTGGACGTGCCTATGGCTGAGCATAGGTGAACGTGATTCTAGTCGCTGAGCACTAGTGAGTGTGATTCTCCTGTGAGACACAATGAGATAGAGACATGGACATCCCTGTGGATGAGCACAGATGGATGTGCCCCTAGTGGCTGAGCACTAGTGGGTGTATGAGATCCCTTGCTATATTGTA
>JZKD02S2373393.1:16261-30147 GCA_000966675.3 Picea glauca
ATGAAAATGAAATGCATCTAAACTTGTAACACCCCTATTTTCCCCAGTTTATAAATATAAATATAATTGGCCAAGAGACTATGGGAGACTAGATATATATGAGTGTTTGATTTAATGAACCTTTGTATAAAATGTCAATGCATGTATTTTCTCTTATTAATAGAAATTGAATAAGTGTTGCATGACTGTTGAAAATGGGGTTTTCCAAGATAGACCATGGATTCTATGAGATATATGGCGAGGGGAACCATGAATGGTTGATATGACCCCTACAAAACCATTACCCTACTGGAATTGATGTCTCATAACAGTCCTCTAACCCAGATATGAATTACTAGTCAGAGAGGTAGCTGGGAAGGTCCTCCTCAAGAGTTAATGAGGATATGGGACATAGTACCCATTTGTAAGAATCCATATCTAACCGCGATATGGGGATTCATACCTACACAACCTTTTTTATAAAGGCAAGGAAGAGGTAATTCATGGGTAGAAGAAAAAATAGAGAAAGCGGATATGCAAAGAGAGCATAGTTGAAAACGACTGTTTTTGCAGTTCTCTGGTTCGAGGAAGAACTGGGAGATAAGCTTGTTCTGGGCGCAAGAATCCATTGGAAAGTTTTTTGTTAAAATATGATAAATGAGTCTGTTGAGTGACTGTGTAAGTACTCATGCAGACCTCCTTGCTTGTTACAGAGAAGACTGGTTGCGAAGATCCTGTAGGAGGAGGAGAGTAACCTCCATCCTTGACTGTCATTGAGAAAGAAGAAAGAGTCTCTCTCAAAGCACCATGGTATAGCTTGGGGGTGGCCAACTGTAAGTCCGTCGGGAGTGTTTGTGCCTATGGTTAGGTGGAAACATGCACTCTTTTCAGTAGTCGCCTCACACACTTTGGTTTTCTGATAAGTATCTTCGTACTTTGTATAGTGAATTGGAAACGATGATTAACTTATATATATATATATATATATATGTATATGACTAAGTTATGTAATGAATGATTAAAGTAGAAGTGTGTGTTTCTTGTCTATAATCCCATTCTTTTGAATTTTTTTTTGTTTTTTTATCTCAACCTAGCCGCTAGAGATTTATGGGATGCAATTCTGTGGGAGTGTCGGGTAGGATTAATTGAAATGTTCAAAGTCCTGCCAACCCCTCGATGTACCTTAGCAGGAATGTCAAGCTCAAACTTTGTGTAAGAAGGGAGTTTTTCCTTAGATCTTCCACCTGCATGACCAAGGGCTCATGCCCATGTCCTTAATCTACTTAAGACTAAAGGAATTTTTGCATAGCCCATAAGAAGTTTCCATAAGACCCATGTGACCAAGGTCTGGGAACCCTACGCTAGCCGAAGGGAGCTAAGTTCTTATTGGTTTTAGAGCTTCATAACTAGTCTGAAAGGGATTAGTGTATAGCCAAAAGAGTTTCCATAAGACCCATGTGACCAAGGCCTGGGAACCATGCGCTAGTTTGAAAGGAGCTAAGCTTCTATTGGTTTCAAGACTTCGGGAGCTCGGATCTTTGGGAGGATAAAATTTCACAATCTCCAAAACCATTGAATGATGAAACTGCAAAGTGACGTAGGCTGTAGATCTGGGGATGCCCCGGGAATTACTCCAACTTTTGAATCCATGCCGAGGAAACTTCGACAAAGTCCCACTCTGTGAGAATATGGATGATATTTCACCAAAATCCTGGAACGACGAAGCCACGAAGTGATGAGAGCCATGGATATGGGAATTCATTAGGAATCACTCTCAACCATTAGATCAAACTTAGCGAAGAGGTGGCACCAAGTACTTCAGAGAAATCCCACTTGGAGAGATTAGAGGTGGTTTGACGCCCAAGCTCTCGAATGTCATAGCTGAGAAGTGACTGGGGCTATAGATATAGAAACTCTTCAGGGCCTTCACTAACTGTTAGATATGGGTCACGGTCAGCTCGGTGTTGACCACTTTGGGAGTAAGGAGGAAGTCACACTATAGACGCCCTGAATGCCGAAGTTACGAAGTAATGGAGGTCGTCGATTCCAGGGTTACGTGGAATCTCCTCATCCATAAGATTGAAGAAATCGGAAGACTATTAGTCAGGAGTGACGTAGCATGGTGACATCATCCAAAGTGACGTGGACCCATGAGTAATGTGCCACGTGTTACTTGGATTCATGCATTTCACAGACCCATAGGCCCATTAACAGGTGGCATGTGTCACCCACTGAAGGGGCCACGTGTCATCTCGGCTCTTCCATGCATCACACCTGACACTAACCTCCTATCTAGGATTGACGGTCATGATCAAACTTGCATGAAGATCTACAATCAAAGATGATTTTGGAGTTTCAACTAGAAAGGTGATTAATTCCCTTCCCGAGTTCCGTGATGGAAACTGCTCATCTGCGGTGGAATCAATATCGACCATTGATCCTACTGAATCCACATGTTATCACTTGGTAATTTCTTTGGTCAAAGAAACCCCAAGGTAACCTCAAACCAACTTTAAGTTGTATTATGACCTATACAACTAGAGAGGGCTCTCTCAAATAGGTAAACATTGAAAATACTCAAAAAGATTTAGCAATGAGCACACATAGGTTAGATTATGCAATAGGACATGTTTTTTTTTTCTTTTAAAGGGTTGGTAGGAAAAACAAGAGAAAGGAACCATTGGGAAATGGAATCAACTTCTGAGATATACTATGAAGATTAACACAACTATGTAGTCCCGAGGGAACAAAGGAAAAGTAAGCATATCCTTCAATAATAAACCGTATTCAGATGATGGTATGATAGAAATAAAAAAATCCCATTACGAATCAGAGCATCTAACAAGGATGAATTCTCAATTGTAACTATAGAAGAAATAACATGAAGGGTGACTACAATGAACAAAGCACCTATCAAAGGGTGAATTTTGGACCTGCAATCATTAAAACATGAAACCTGCATTAACTATATGAAGGGGGCATCTATCAAGATTGAATTCCAATCATTTACTCTTAGCTATGCTTCGAAGAAAGAACAAAAGTGAAATGAATGTGAACTAGAGGAAAACGCACTAAAATAGTACAATGTGATGAATATATGCTATCTAAAGCACTCTCTTCTTGTAATTAAAATTCATGAATATATACAGAGTTTTCCAGCTACTGAAAAAATCCTTTCTCAAGTATGCCCCCCTCTTTACATTGAGAATAATCTCTTATATATATAAAATGTCTTACTAAACAATTACAACAAATCTACACAAATAAAATCCAAAATATTTGGGATCATCCCATCAAATGCTGCCTATATGCAACTCACAGGATATTCTTGCCATGAAATCTCATTTGAGATTTTTAATCTCCTTTAACATATCAAGCCAGCTAGGATGATATTCCTCGA
Source organism: Picea glauca (assembly GCA_000966675.3). Lineage (NCBI taxonomy): Eukaryota > Viridiplantae > Streptophyta > Pinopsida > Pinales > Pinaceae > Picea > Picea glauca. Next base: position 19,641 of record JZKD02S2373393.1, read on the forward strand.
CGCCTTTGACTGCTTCAGCTTCAACCACCTCTTTTGTCTTTTTTTTCTCTTTTTCTTTTACTAGCTTGTGTTCTCTCTTCATCCTCAGATTTATCTATATTAATAATAACATATTTTAGAACAGGGTTCAACCTGATCTTTGTGCTTAACCTCAGTTCATTAGTAGATTCTGTATGAGGTATTTTTTGTTATGAATTGTGCAACATGCCTTTCTCCCTCTTTATCTAACACTGATGGAAATGATTTTTTCATATTCTTCGAACTTGCTGACTTGCAGAAAACAACCGAGTCTTTCTCTTCCATTAAAATTTTTCCCCTTAGCATCCTCTGGTTCGCACATGAACTGAATAAAAATGATCAGGATGAAATGGATGGGTGATTTAATTTGTAGATATTTCTCTCTGAAATAAACTTTTAACAAAATGATACTACTTGTCTTTGAGAAAAATCCACAATCAATCATAATCATTGGCTACTAGCTAATGATCCTATGGGAATAATAACCTCCCATGCTGTCACATTATCCATGATTTTTAGCTGTAAATACTCAATGATGTTTATTTTATTTTTATAGTGATATAGGTGGATATCAGTGGCTACCCACCTTTTCCAACTGGCTCAAAACAATTTTCTGGCAATTTTGGTAATTTACTATTTTTAGCAGTTTTTCACTTCCAGAATCATTTTGAGGCCCTAAATGATTTTTTTTTTGGGAAAATGGTGATAAATATGGAAATTCCCTTGATATTTCCCCAAAAATGAATCTCCTCAATGATACCTTTCCAATGGGCTATCATACACCTAAAACGAAGATCGTATGCAAAAGTTACGACCCCAGGAAGTTGATGTACTAACTTACCTAAACGAGCCCCACATGAATTTTGGCGCTCCATATCCTAGGGTTAGGTTTTTGGATGTATAGGGTTTTTGTCATTCTTGTTTATTGTAAAAATTCCTTCAGAGCCTCATTGTAATCATATTCTTGCGAATGAGCACAACCGTCACATCTCTTCTTAGAGATAAGCCACCATGATTCCACCAAGCTTGTTTCTACTGCATTTTACAATTTCAACTTATTTCCTTATTGAATAGAAAACCAATTTTACTGTATCTCTGTTATTTTGTGTTAAGAACTTGTTAATGGTCTTTAGTCATTTTGTTTTTCACATAAAATCTAGATCAGTGGTATCAGAGTGGTCTGGTCCTTGTCGTCTTAATGCATGTCCCCAACAAGGTCAGAGTACAAAGAGTTGGATCTTGAGCTTGTTTCGCTTGAGGAAAAAAGCTATCGCACGCCCAAGCGACCTCTTATGGAAGGAGAAAATAAATATGAGGAGATAGGAGATCCTTTCAAACTGTTGATTGAGGAAGCCCTCATGCAACAAAGGAACGAGATGGTGGATAGTTTCACGCAAATCCTTCGGAGGTTACCAATAGGTGATGCATCTTCTTCGAGCGGAGACACCACCCCCTTAAAGGTACAAATAAACTTTAATATTCCTATATTTGAAGGTCATATAGACGCAGATGTTGTAGACAAGTGGTTGAATCTACTATAAGGGTATTTTTCCGTCCACAACTTTTCGAATAGAGAAAATATTATTTTTGCGCTCCTCAAAGCCATTCCCCATGTCAAAGATTGGTGGGAAACTTTCTGTGAGCAAAATGAAACAAAGGAAACCTCATTATTTACATTCACCAACACCTAGGAATCCTTCAGGGATTCTATTAAGTAACAATACTACCCTATCGGAAGTTATGATGACTTGTATATCAAATGGACCACACTGCAGTAAGAAAGAGACCATGCAGTGCTAGATTTCACAAATATCTTCCATACCTTGCGCACCAATATTGGTATCAAATATTCAGAGAGACATATGGTGATCAAGTATTGCGGTTCTTTGCATAGATACATCCATACCAAAATGAAATTTATTGACATCTCATCCTTGGGCATGGCCTACCGATATTCCATCAAAATCTAGGAGAAGCTCAAACAAAAGACACAACAATTTGGGCCTGGGAACCCCTCACAAAAAGAACTAGGAAAGGGTGACCCCAACCCACAGAAAAAAGGATAGAGAAAATATGGACAGTATCAGGACAACCAGTCCAAGCTGGAAGAACATAAGGACACCAGAAAGGCAAAGAAAGATACCGAGAAGTGGTGCGACTTCCATAAGATCCTTTGGCATAACATTGTTGAGTGCCGCTCAAAGTAGTCCCTGGTGGTTGAAGTGAAAGATTTTGAATCAGATGCAGGTTTTGACTCTTAGCTAGACCAGAAAGGGGAAGACGAATCATTGATGTGGAACCTAATTCCACCGTTGCTACCACCAAGCTCCATCCTGGTGAACCAGACGATCCAAAAGAAGGAGAGTGCCTCTTCCATTCATAGATGTGGGTGAAAGGCACCCCGATGCATTTCATCATTGATAGTGGTAGCTAGAATAACCTCATCTCAAAAGAGGTTGTCAAGCGATTGGCCTTGCCGACAACACCGCACCCACAACCCTACACCATTAGATGGCTCCGCCAAGGAAGCGATCTCTACGTCAGCCAACAGTTCCGACAATCATACGACATCAAGCCCTTCAAAAACGAGGTATTGTGTGATGTTTCTCTTCTTGAAGTTTATGATTTTATTTTGGGCCAACCTTATATATGGAAAGATCATGCTATATATGAGTCTAGGCCTCGTAGTGTTATTATTACTTTGAATAGGAAATTTTACAGGATACCCGAGGTAGTCCCACCTAGTGTTATTTCATTGATCTCTACTAAGCAATGCANACTAGTCTGAAAGGGATTAGTGTATAGCCAAAAGAGTTTCCATAAGACCCATGTGACCAAGGCCTGGGAACCATGCGCTAGTTTGAAAGGAGCTAAGCTTCTATTGGTTTCAAGACTTCGGGAGCTCGGATCTTTGGGAGGATAAAATTTCACAATCTCCAAAACCATTGAATGATGAAACTGCAAAGTGACGTAGGCTGTAGATCTGGGGATGCCCCGGGAATTACTCCAACTTTTGAATCCATGCCGAGGAAACTTCGACAAAGTCCCACTCTGTGAGAATATGGATGATATTTCACCAAAATCCTGGAACGACGAAGCCACGAAGTGATGAGAGCCATGGATATGGGAATTCATTAGGAATCACTCTCAACCATTAGATCAAACTTAGCGAAGAGGTGGCACCAAGTACTTCAGAGAAATCCCACTTGGAGAGATTAGAGGTGGTTTGACGCCCAAGCTCTCGAATGTCATAGCTGAGAAGTGACTGGGGCTATAGATATAGAAACTCTTCAGGGCCTTCACTAACTGTTAGATATGGGTCACGGTCAGCTCGGTGTTGACCACTTTGGGAGTAAGGAGGAAGTCACACTATAGACGCCCTGAATGCCGAAGTTACGAAGTAATGGAGGTCGTCGATTCCAGGGTTACGTGGAATCTCCTCATCCATAAGATTGAAGAAATCGGAAGACTATTAGTCAGGAGTGACGTAGCATGGTGACATCATCCAAAGTGACGTGGACCCATGAGTAATGTGCCACGTGTTACTTGGATTCATGCATTTCACAGACCCATAGGCCCATTAACAGGTGGCATGTGTCACCCACTGAAGGGGCCACGTGTCATCTCGGCTCTTCCATGCATCACACCTGACACTAACCTCCTATCTAGGATTGACGGTCATGATCAAACTTGCATGAAGATCTACAATCAAAGATGATTTTGGAGTTTCAACTAGAAAGGTGATTAATTCCCTTCCCGAGTTCCGTGATGGAAACTGCTCATCTGCGGTGGAATCAATATCGACCATTGATCCTACTGAATCCACATGTTATCACTTGGTAATTTCTTTGGTCAAAGAAACCCCAAGGTAACCTCAAACCAACTTTAAGTTGTATTATGACCTATACAACTAGAGAGGGCTCTCTCAAATAGGTAAACATTGAAAATACTCAAAAAGATTTAGCAATGAGCACACATAGGTTAGATTATGCAATAGGACATGTTTTTTTTTTCTTTTAAAGGGTTGGTAGGAAAAACAAGAGAAAGGAACCATTGGGAAATGGAATCAACTTCTGAGATATACTATGAAGATTAACACAACTATGTAGTCCCGAGGGAACAAAGGAAAAGTAAGCATATCCTTCAATAATAAACCGTATTCAGATGATGGTATGATAGAAATAAAAAAATCCCATTACGAATCAGAGCATCTAACAAGGATGAATTCTCAATTGTAACTATAGAAGAAATAACATGAAGGGTGACTACAATGAACAAAGCACCTATCAAAGGGTGAATTTTGGACCTGCAATCATTAAAACATGAAACCTGCATTAACTATATGAAGGGGGCATCTATCAAGATTGAATTCCAATCATTTACTCTTAGCTATGCTTCGAAGAAAGAACAAAAGTGAAATGAATGTGAACTAGAGGAAAACGCACTAAAATAGTACAATGTGATGAATATATGCTATCTAAAGCACTCTCTTCTTGTAATTAAAATTCATGAATATATACAGAGTTTTCCAGCTACTGAAAAAATCCTTTCTCAAGTATGCCCCCCTCTTTACATTGAGAATAATCTCTTATATATATAAAATGTCTTACTAAACAATTACAACAAATCTACACAAATAAAATCCAAAATATTTGGGATCATCCCATCAAATGCTGCCTATATGCAACTCACAGGATATTCTTGCCATGAAATCTCATTTGAGATTTTTAATCTCCTTTAACATATCAAGCCAGCTAGGATGATATTCCTCGACGCCTTTGACTGCTTCAGCTTCAACCACCTCTTTTGTCTTTTTTTTCTCTTTTTCTTTTACTAGCTTGTGTTCTCTCTTCATCCTCAGATTTATCTATATTAATAATAACATATTTTAGAACAGGGTTCAACCTGATCTTTGTGCTTAACCTCAGTTCATTAGTAGATTCTGTATGAGGTATTTTTTGTTATGAATTGTGCAACATGCCTTTCTCCCTCTTTATCTAACACTGATGGAAATGATTTTTTCATATTCTTCGAACTTGCTGACTTGCAGAAAACAACCGAGTCTTTCTCTTCCATTAAAATTTTTCCCCTTAGCATCCTCTGGTTCGCACATGAACTGAATAAAAATGATCAGGATGAAATGGATGGGTGATTTAATTTGTAGATATTTCTCTCTGAAATAAACTTTTAACAAAATGATACTACTTGTCTTTGAGAAAAATCCACAATCAATCATAATCATTGGCTACTAGCTAATGATCCTATGGGAATAATAACCTCCCATGCTGTCACATTATCCATGATTTTTAGCTGTAAATACTCAATGATGTTTATTTTATTTTTATAGTGATATAGGTGGATATCAGTGGCTACCCACCTTTTCCAACTGGCTCAAAACAATTTTCTGGCAATTTTGGTAATTTACTATTTTTAGCAGTTTTTCACTTCCAGAATCATTTTGAGGCCCTAAATGATTTTTTTTTGGTAAAATGGTGATAAATATGGAAATTCCCTTGATATTTCCCCAAAAATGAATCTCCTCGATGATACCTTTCCAATGGGCTATCATACACCTAAAACGAAGATCGTATGCAAAAGTTACGACCCTAGGAAGTTGATGTACTAACTTACCTAAACGAGGCCCACATGAATTTTGGCGCTCCATATCCTAGGGTTAGGTTTTTGGATGTATAGGGTTTTTTTCATTCTTGTTTATTGTAAAAATTCCTTTAGAGCCTCATTTTAATCATCTTCTTGCGAATGAGCACAACTGTCACATCTCTTCTTAGAGATAAGCCACCATGATTCCACCAAGCTTGTTTCTACTGCATTTTACAATTTCAGCTTATTTCCTTATTGAATAGAAAACCAATTTTACTGTATCTCTGTTATTTTGTGTTAAGAACTTGTTAATGGTCTTTAGTCATTTTGCTTTTCACATAAAATATGGATCAGTGGTATCAGAGTGGTCTGGTCCTTGTCGTCTTAATGCATGTCCCCAACAAGGTCAGAGTACAAAGAGTTGGATCTTGAGCTTGTTTCGCTTGAGGAAAAAAGCTATCGCACGCCCAAGCGACCTCTTATGGAAGGAGAAAATAAATATGAGGAGATAGGAGATCCTTTCAAACTGTTGATTGAGGAAGCCCTCATGCAACAAAGGAACGAGATGGTGGATAGTTTCACGCAAATCCTTCGGAGGTTACCAATAGGTGATGCATCTTCTTCGAGCGGAGACACCACCCCCTTAAAGGTACAAATAAACTTTAATATTCCTATATTTGAAGGTCATATAGACGCAGATGTTGTAGACAAGTGGTTGAATCTACTATAAGGGTATTTTTCCGTCCACAACTTTTCGAATAGAGAAAATATTATTTTTGCGCTCCTCAAAGCCATTCCCCATGTCAAAGATTGGTGGGAAACTTTCTGTGAGCAAAATGAAACAAAGGAAACCTCATTATTTACATTCACCAACACCTAGGAATCCTTCAGGGATTCTATTAAGTAACAATACTACCCTATCGGAAGTTATGATGACTTGTATATCAAATGGACCACACTGCAGTAAGAAAGAGACCATGCAGTGCTAGATTTCACAAATATCTTCCATACCTTGCGCACCAATATTGGTATCAAATATTCAGAGAGACATATGGTGATCAAGTATTGCGGTTCTTTGCATAGATACATCCATACCAAAATGAAATTTATTGACATCTCATCCTTGGGCATGGCCTACCGATATTCCATCAAAATCTAGGAGAAGCTCAAACAAAAGACACAACAATTTGGGCCTGGGAACCCCTCACAAAAAGAACTAGGAAAGGGTGACCCCAACCCACAGAAAAAAGGATAGAGAAAATATGGACAGTATCAGGACAACCAGTCCAAGCTGGAAGAACATAAGGACACCAGAAAGGCAAAGAAAGATACCGAGAAGTGGTGCGACTTCCATAAGATCCTTTGGCATAACATTGTTGAGTGCCGCTCAAAGTAGTCCCTGGTGGTTGAAGTGAAAGATTTTGAATCAGATGCAGGTTTTGACTCTTAGCTAGACCAGAAAGGGGAAGACGAATCATTGATGTGGAACCTAATTCCACCGTTGCTACCACCAAGCTCCATCCTGGTGAACCAGACGATCCAAAAGAAGGAGAGTGCCTCTTCCATTCATAGATGTGGGTGAAAGGCACCCCGATGCATTTCATCATTGATAGTGGTAGCTAGAATAACCTCATCTCAAAAGAGGTTGTCAAGCGATTGGCCTTGCCGACAACACCGCACCCACAACCCTACACCATTAGATGGCTCCGCCAAGGAAGCGATCTCTACGTCAGCCAACAGTTCCGACAATCATACGACATCAAGCCCTTCAAAAACGAGGTATTGTGTGATGTTTCTCTTCTTGAAGTTTATGATTTTATTTTGGGCCAACCTTATATATGGAAAGATCATGCTATATATGAGTCTAGGCCTCGTAGTGTTATTATTACTTTGAATAGGAAATTTTACAGGATACCCGAGGTAGTCCCACCTAGTGTTATTTCATTGATCTCTACTAAGCAATGCAGGAAGGTCATCTCTCAGATGGGGAAGTTTGTATTCTTTGTGATTCATTCTCAGAATAAGAAAAAGATCACAACCACATCCAGGGTCTTCGCAGTCAACCTCTCCACACAACAGAAGAAAGTAGATAAGGTCATGGAAGAATACTCAGATATCTTCTCCTCACCTACAGGGTTACCTCTGCACTGCCAGGTCAAGCACCCCATCAATCTAACCCCCAGTGCACTGCTTCCCAATGGGCTAGTCTATCGCCGCTCTCTGTTAGAGAATGAGGAGATCAAGTGAAAAATCCAAGAATTGTTCCACAAGGGGCACATCCGTCCTAGCTCATCACCTTGCAGGAGCCCAATCGTGATGGTACAAAATAAATATGGAACCTGGCGACTATGCATTGATTATCGGGCTATAAATAAAATCACAGTCAGAAATCGGTACCCGATTCCCCAAATCGAAGACCTCTTTGATCAAATCACGATGGCCAAATACTTCAGTAAGATTGATTTGAAGTCTGGCTACCACCAGGTCCCGATAGAATAGATAGATGTATGGAAGACCACCTTCACGTCAAAGGAAGGCCCTTTTGAATGGTTGGTCATGCCCTTTGGTTTGAAAAATTCTCCAACCACTTTCATGAGGATGATGGACGATATCCTATGACCATTCACCAATACTTTTGTAGTGGTGTATCTGGATGACATTCTCATTTACAACAAGAAGTGGGCCAAACACTTGCAACATATTTAGTAGGTTTTGCACACCCTGCTGTAGCACAAGCTATATGCCAACTTGGAAAAATGCTCCTTCGGAATGGACATGGTCCATTACCTAGGCTACATAATTGATTAACATGTCATACATGTGGATCCAGCCAAGATCCAACTCATCCGTGACTAGCCAGCCCCAACCACACTCATTGAGCTTAAGAGCTTCTTGAGCCTTGCCAATTTCTACCGCATGTTCGTGTTGGGATTCTCCCATATTGCATGGGCCCTCACCCAAATAACCAGGTATGGTGGTAAGGTTAAATTTTCATGGGCCNGCTATATATGAGTCTAGGCCTCGTAGTGTTATTATTACTTTGAATAGGAAATTTTACAGGATACCCGAGGTAGTCCCACCTAGTGTTATTTCATTGATCTCTACTAAGCAATGCAAGAAGGTCATCTCTCAGATGGGGAAGTTTGTATTCTTTGTGATTCACTCTCAGAATAAGAAAAAGATCACAACCACATCCAGGGTCTTCGCAGTCGACCTCTCCACACAACAGAAGCAAGTAGATAAGGTCATGGAAGAATACTCAGATATCTTCTCCTCACCTACAGGGTTACCTCTGCACTGCCAGGTCAAGCACCCCATCAATCTAACCCCTAGTGCACTGCTTCCCAATGGGCTAGTCTATCGCCGCTCTCTGTTAGAGAATGAGGAGATCAAGTGAAAAATCCAAGAATTGTTCCACAAGGGGCACATCCATCCTAGCTCATCACCTTGCAGGAGCCCAATCGTGATGGTACAAAACAAATATGGAACCTGGCGACTATGCATTGATTATCGGGCTCTAAATAAAATCACAGTCATAAATCGGTACCCGATTCCCCAAATCGACGACCTCTTTGATCAAATCACGATGGCCAAATACTTCAGTAAGATTGATCTGAAGTCTGGCTACCACCAGGTCCCGATAGAATAGATAGATGTATGGAAGACCACCTTCACGTCAAAGGAAGGCCCTTTTGAATGGTTGGTCATGCCCTTTGGTTTGAAAAATGCTCCAACCACTTTCATGAGGATGATGGACGATATCCTATGACCATTCACCAATACTTTTGTAGTGGTGTATCTGGATGACATTCTCATTTACAACAAGAAGTGGGCCAAACACTTGCAACATATTTAGTAGGTTTTGCACACCCTGCTGTAGCACAAGCTATATGCCAACTTGGAAAAATGCTCCTTCGGAATGGACATGGTCCATTACCTAGGCTACATAATTGATTAACATGTCATACATGTGGATCCAGCCAAGATCCAACTCATCCGTGACTAGCCAGCCCCAACCACACTCATTGAGCTTAAGAGCTTCTTGAGCCTTGCCAATTTCTACCGCATGTTCGTGTTGGGATTCTCCCATATTGCATGGGCCCTCACCCAAATAACCAGGTATGGTGGTAAGGTTAAATTTTCATGGGCCCGATCCCAACAATAAGTGTTCGATGATTTGAAGCAACGCTTGTGATCAATGCCAATACTTTTACCAGACATGCAACAACCCTTTGAGATCGAGACAGATGTTTCAGACTATGTTGTGGGCATCATTCTCACTCATCATGACCAACCCATGGCCTATCATAGTGAGACACTATCATATGTTGTTCGTAAGTACCCTACTTACGACAAAAAAATGTACTCAATTGTGCAAGTCGACTGCCATTGGAGACATTTGTTAATATTATGGTAGCTGTGGGAGGTATTTACCTCCACGTGTGAACCTGACAAGAATAGAATACTCTGGGAATCAAGAGAAACCATAATGAGTTGGATAATAACCCTAGAAGCCTTGTCGTCTCAAGAAGATAATTTATATTAGGCTATTAGCCTCTAAGAGAAGAAGTCGACCAGAAATAATAATAATATAATGAACATACACTTATCTAGAAGGAGAAGTCGGCCCCAACAAAACTGGCATAACTACTATAAATACAGGGCACCAGTTCTCATTTGCAGCATCTCAAAATTGCAGTTTTCCCAATTGGTGCGCACTGTAGTTGCAGTCTTGTGCACAGGTTTGGAGGAGGGTTGCAGGTGTAGCTGCAACAACAACTTGTCTCAGTATTGGGTTGAATATATCTTGGCTAGGGTTTGGACTATCTGATCAGCTTTTTGTGATGCATTATCCTTGTGGAAAGGTGTGCTACTCTTTGTTTGGCTA
>JZKD02S2373404.1:0-15926 GCA_000966675.3 Picea glauca
ATGCATACTAATGCATACTAAAGATACACACTAAGAAACACACTTTTACCTAACGACACATTAGACCAAGTAGATCTTAACTAACTCCTAAGTGTTTAAATATCCTAACAATGTTGTCTTCAACATTCATTAATTCTCCATCTGCAGCTGTAACTTTTGTGTATGCTCCATCAAAACATGATGTTGCAAGCCATTCTTCAAGAAACTGTAATTCTTCTTCAAACTTTATTGTTTTTCTCTAGTTGTTGCTAATATCTGCACACTGAGAAACATTCATGAACTTCACTAAATCATTATAATTTGAGTTCTCTTCATTTTCCTTTATGTTGAGAGTTTCCTCCCTTTCTTTATCCTCTGTCCGATACACATTCTTTTCTACATTAAAATATTTGTGGTATCAGAGCATAAATCAAGGGGGGATTAAATGCCTTCAAAGAAATAGTGGATCCAACACTAGGAGGACAGACATACATGTCTCTTTACGATGGGCGACGGAAGCGCGTCTCCTCTCTTCACACGACTTTTCTCTATTCTGCAGTAGAATCTTTTGTGACAGGAATGAGAGCAGCTTCAATCCTTCTCTCCAAATTAAGACTCTTTCTCTAAGCTCTGATACCAAATTCGAAATCAAAGTTTCACACTGCGGAACAGTGAGCAAAGATGCTCACGAAACACACTTTTCATTAATCAAGAAATTACATACATTTATAGTCGAGAGAGGCAACACCAAAATTAGAACATTCCCCTAAACTTATGGATATGAAACCACTCATTAGCTAAAATCAATATCTCATAAAACTACCTAGGAAAAATGTGTTAACCATATTCCATTTTAACACCATTCTAGAACTCCTAATTTCGACATTATTCCAACAAAAAAAATATGGAGTATTTACGCAATCACACAACATATCTGCGTATGATGTCAAGGATTTTAAATCTTGATGCATTCAAACTACACCAACCATCCACTACCGAAATAATTAACATAGGGGAGGCAAGATACAATTGTGCTTAACCAAACATGCGCATTCCCTAGCAGCATCCCGCCCCATTCCCCATTTATGCATTCCTTTGCATTGTTGAGTGATGATGTGAATGCATCCTAAGTTATCTAGTGTGTACTAGGACTAGCTTTGCATTTCAATTGTTAGTCTTTTGGTTGGGCCTGATCGAATATACCAGAGCACTCTTGTTATTGTGCATAGTCCATTTAGACTATATTGTTTGTTTTTTCTTTGGGTGAAATCAAGCTTGGAATTTCAAAACGCATGAGCATGTCAAATTTGACGGTTTTCTCGGCTTCAATGACTGTTCTGCGGGTTTTAATGAAGAATATCGATGGTTATTAAAAAAATTTAACTGTATTTGACGAGCAAATTGCCCGTCAAATTCCATCCCTGGGTGAAATCTAATATAGTAGAGCATTTCTATTGTTGCAAATAATCCATACAGATTGTGTGCCTACCAATGCCTTAATCTATTTGTCAAGAAATCAATATTGATTTTATGTTTGTGTGCACATCATATTTAACATATATGGCGTATTTTTTGAATTGGTGAAGATCTTATTTACAACCCCAATTTCATTAAATTTGAAATAATGAGGCAAAATCTAGACTAACATTGTGAATTTCATTTCTGAAAGTGTTAATATCATCATTTCTAAAGTGTACAATTGGATTATGAAAGTGGAGATATTAGTNGGATCAAATCCCCCTTCAAATGGCCAAAATATCCCAAAAACAGTGAAATCTGGGCTTTTCTAAAGTTAAAAAACCCATTTTTAACAAAAATACACAGAGTAGCCCCTTTTGGGCTAGGTGTGCCCTTGGCTCCTGGTCATTAGGCATCTACATAGGATCACAAGCTAAAAAGGAGGGCGCTTAGCTGGGCTAAGACCCTTTTGGAGAGCGCCCCCTGGTCTCATGGGATTCTCCTCAAAACCAGGGCTGAGGTTTATCCATTGGGCACCCCCCTTGTTACTTTATCACCTTTATTTATATTATTTTGTGTTTTAGTGTTACAAGCACCACCAAGGGCACATTGGCAAGGGACCTTTGTCTAAGGCTTGGGCTGACCCAAGAGGTCATGGGATTAAACCCCATGGACTCCAATAAAACTTTTGCCACCAACCATTAACGAATACCATGGTGCCACGTGGCAGCCCATGACTGGGCCACGTGGCACCCAACCAATTGCCAAACAAATGCCACTTGTTAGTTGTTGGTTAGATCCCTGTCACTGACCAGTCACCTTCTGCTGGACTGCCACTTGTCGCCACTTGTCTTTGCCATGTCAGCACTGTTGGTGTCATGCTGATGTCATCATTTGATTGGACCTGTTGACTTTTTGCCTGTTTGGGAAAATGGTCAGAGTACGATAACTCTCGCATACAGCGTCCGTTTGAGAAAGTAAATATATGGCTGGAATCGGGAGAACGATTCGGACGCAATGGAATTGGTCTCATCAAAATCTAAGAACTTTCATTTTTGAGCATTTTCTGGACCTGAGGATCCTCCTAGATCAATCCTCCCCACTTGGAAGCTTTTGGACCACCAAAATTTTGGTATCAGTTGGTAACTAAGTGAGGATATTGTGTCCTCACCTTTCTGGCCTCCATCCACTTGTCCTGACTTGGATTTGTGCCCTTCAATCCCACTCGAAGATACTCCACATCACCCCTGCGAAAAGTTCGGACTCTTTTGTCCAATATGGTGTCTTCCTGCAACTCGTTCATATATTCAGGAGAAAAATCCTCAATGGTAGGAATCTGAACATTCTCTCCTTGATCCTCAATCATAGGAGGCTCATACAATCTCAAGTTTTCCACATTTACAACTGAATGGATTTTCATATATGGAGGCAATTCTAACCGGAAAGCATTAGTACCAATCTTGTCTAAAATTTTGAAAGGACCATAACAAATTGGTTTAAGATTTTTACCTTCACCTTGCATCCTTTCCTTGCTGATGTATAACCAGAATTGATCTGCTGCTTTGAACTGATGATCAACTCGATGCATATCATGCCTTGCCTTGTACTTGGCCCGGCTTTTCTCCAACTGTTCCTGTACTGCCTGATGGATCAACTGGATACGTTCAATGAACTTTGTATCCCTGTCCACATCATTATGTCCTCCTGGTGCAATGTATTTTCCAAAGACAAAATCCAAAGGAGACTTTGGCAAGTACCCCAAACAAGTTTCAAATGGAGATCTCTGAGTAGAAGAATGTTTGGCTCGATTATATGCATGTTGTACATAACACAGATGTTCATCCCAAATCTTAGGATGTTTGCTGCAATATGCCCGAAGTAGATGCACTACTGTCTTGTTCACCACCTCTGTCTGCCCATCCGTCTGTGGATGAAATGTTGTGCTCTTTTTTAACCTGGTGTCCATAAGTTCCCATAAGCTTGACCAAAATTTCCCCAAGAATCTGGAGTCTCGATCAGATACAATAGAAGTAGGTAAACCAAAATGAACCCATACATTTTCAAAGAACATTTGAGTTGTTTGTTCGGCTGTGACCTATTTTTTACAATGAATCAAGACACACATTTTGTTGAACCTATCCACGACTACATACAAGTAATCATGACCTTTTCTAGACATAGGCAATCCCCCCACAAAATCCATAGATACACTTTCCCATGGTCTAGAAGGAATAGGAAGTGGAGTGTACAATCCTAGCTTTCTGTTACTTGGTTTGCTTATTGCACACATAGTACATCCTTTTACATATTTAGACACATTTTCATGCATTCGAGGCCAATAAAAAAAACTTTGTAACTGAGCAATTGTTTTATCTACCCCAAAATGCCCTGCTATAAGAGAAGTATGTGCTTCTCTTATGACATGGACTCTTTCACTTTCTGGAATACATAACTTGCCCAAATGATACAAGAGTTTGTCTTTAATATGATAATTCAGTTCTTCTGCTCTTTTACCATTACTTAAAGTTGCATAGACTTCCTTAAAATCTTTATCCTCAGCATATTGTTCAATATAACTTTCATGAGTGATTGAATTGTGCTTAAGGATTGTAGCAATTGTACTAGGAGGCCTAGATAACATATCAGCAAATTTATTATGAATGCCCTTTTTATATCTGATGACCAAGTGAAATTGTTGTAAAAACCCCATCCATCTAAAATGCCTTGATTATTGTAGCTTAGTTTGTGATAGCAAATACTGTAATGGTTGATGATCAGTGTGTATTATTGTTTCTTTGCCCATTAAGTAATGTTTCCACTTTTTAACACTTTGTACTAGAGCATACAATTCTTTATCATATGTTGGATAGTTAATTACTGTTGTAGTGAAGGTCTCAGAAAGATAGCATATGGGTTTTCTGTGTTGCATCAACACTACCCCCATGGCATAGTCACTTGCATCAGTTTCAATTTCAAAAGACTGTTGGAGATCTAGCAATGCCAAAACAGGAGCTGTACTAATCTTTGTTTTCAAAGTATCGAAAGCATTTTGTTGGATTCCTCCCCACTGGAATCCCCTTTTTACACTTGTTAAAGCATGTAAAGGTGTTGCAATCAGAGAGAAGTTTGCAATAAACTTCCTCCAATAATGTGTTGCTCCCATGAAGCTTCTTACTTCGGTTACATTCGTAGGYGTTGGCCAATTTACAATAACCTCAACTTTTGAGGGATCAATCTTAAGCTCTCCACCTCCTACAATGTAACCTAGATATACAAGAGATGTTTTGCCAAATTCACATTTTGACAATTTTACAAAAAATTTCTCTCTTTGCAACACTGAAAGTATCTGCCTAACATGTTGGACATGCTCTTCCCTGGTCCTACTGAATATAAGAATATCATCTAAGTAGACTATTCCAAATTCATCAATGAAAGGCCTGAATACATCATTCATAACTCTCATGAAAGTAGCAAGTGCGTTAGTAAGCCCAAATGGCATCACTAACCATTCAAACAATTCCTGTTTTGTTTTAAAAGCAGTCTTCCATATATCTTGTTCAGCAATCCTGATCTGATGGTAACCACTTCTTAAGTCTAACTTAGTGAAATTAACCACATGTTTCAGTTGATCTAATAAATCATCAATGTGAGGCAAAGGGTAATGATTTTTTACCATGATTTTGTTCAGAGCTCGAAAATCCACGCACATGCGCCATGTGCCATATTTCTTTGGCACCAGGATGATAGGTGACCCACATGGAGAAGCACTAGGTATGATGACCCCTTGTTCAACCAGCTCTTGTACCTATTTCTTTATCTCTGCATTTTCCAAGACTGATAATATGTACATGCCAATGTTAGGAAGAGGAACATCTTGTTGCAATTGTATCTCATGTTCAACTTGTCATTTTGGAGGCAATCCTTTCGGGACTTGAAATAACTCATCATAGTCAAAAACAATTCTAACTAAATCATCTCTTAACTTTGCATCACAATCTTTGAAAGTGTCCATTTCTACAGTGTCTTTAGCTTTTACCACCATTAAGAGATATCGCTTACTGACATTTACAATCCTCTTCATCTGTCCTGAGTTGATTAGTGATAAATTCAATTTATTTTGATGAGCCCTTACTATATATTCTTTTCCATCTTTAGTTAATTGATACTTATTGTCTTCACAATAGAATATTTCTTTTCTATCATACAAATATGGACTTCCAAGTACAATACCACATATATCTAGTGGAACTACATCCAACTCAACCTCATCTATGAATTGTGCATTAATTGCAAACTTTAGGACACATTGTCTTTCCACCTGCAATTGATTATCATTATGAATCCATCCTAAGGGATATGGTTTCTTATGAGGTTTAGTGATTAATCCCAACTTTTTAACGATTGCTTCTGATATCAAATTTACTTGTGAGCCACTATCAAATAGAGTATCAATTTTTGTATGTTTGGAAATTACCCTTATATGAAAAAGTTATGTTCATTTGACCTCATCAACTTCATTATCAACTTTTAAAGACTGAATTGAAGAACTTGTACTAGCTTCTGAATTTTTACCTTTAATTCCCGTGACTGTGACCTTTGTCTCATCTCCCGAATATAAGCCCAAATCGACTTGAGCTATTGCAGTAGTCTTTGGTTTTCCTTTATTCCCGAACTTTTCTGGTTTCAACTCTGGGTGAAGGATCCAACAACGATCCTCACTATGGCCTTCCTTCTTACAATGAGTACATGTAGGTTTCTCTTTCTTCATTGTATAATTTTTCTTTCCTTTGAACTTCTCTTTACCCTTACCTTTAAATTTTCCTTCAGTAGATTTAAATGGTTTTACAAAATCAACATTTACATTCTTGCCTCTAGATTCAAGATGAGTCGCTTGTACACACACCTCATCTAAACTAGTAGGATTGAACATAAGAATGGTATGTCGCAAATAACTATGAAAACCACCTATATACTTAAGCAGTGTCTCTTGAGTATCGAATGATATTCCCAACAACAAAGCTCTTTTGCGAAACTCCTGTGTATAACTTTGAATAGTTTGTCCTTTTAACTGTCTAAAGTTCTGTCATGACATAATAGCTTGTTGCATGTAAGCTAGAGGATAAAATTGCTTTCGTAAAGTGGATGTAAAATCAAGCCATGAAGAGAGAGTCTTACCAAACTTCTTAAGATCCTGTTTTGTCCTGCTTTCCCACCAAACAAGGGCGGTTCCTCCCATCTTGAGACTTGCAAGCTGGATCATAGTCTCTTCATCTATGATTCTTCGTATCCTGCAATACACTTCAATTTGTCTTATTCAATTATCTAACTTTTCTGCATTTAGTTCTCCATCATACAAAGGCAACTCAAACTTAACATCAAGTTTTAACAAAGGCATATTAGACTTATGCTTATGTGTTTGTTTTTGTATGGTAGATGTTGTAGAATGAGAACTAGCATTTTATGTAGAACTGGAAGAAGAAGGAGAAGATGGCAGTGAAGGTGGCATAGGAGGAGGCTTTGAAGACTCTCCTTCCCCTTCAATTTTACCCTTCATTAAGATCTCTCCCAAGGATGTTTTCTTTCTCTCCAAGAAATCCTCATACAACACTTTGACCATTTCAGACATGGAGAAAAGTGCATCTTCTAGTTTCTTGGTTCTTGGAGAAAGCTCTCCTTCTGAAGCCATTATTTTCTTCCTCAACAATCATTCTATCTCAGGAATGAATTCAGCCAATGATCCTTCTCCTTTCTGAGATTTGGATCTTGTAAGCATCCACCCTGCACTTTGTTAAACCTTCCAAAACAACCAAAGCTCTAATACCAAATTACTTGATCCAAAAATCAACATGTAGTTTAACAAAATGATGATTATTAGATGCTTAATAATTTAAAGAGATCAGCCTCATCAATCATGCTGCATAATAAAGAGAATAAAAGAAACCAATAAATAAAAAGGAGACAAGAAAGTTGTTAATGGAGTTCACCAATCTTTGGCTACGTCTCTGAGCCCGCTTCCAAGTGGAGGACCTATTTTTATTTCTTGTCAAACTGCTCAAGTTCTCTTACATTGGCATTATTGTTCTTACAACATGTTCTTGGTATGCTATGCAAGACCTCCCTGCTCAGACCCAATCATGCTCCCAAACTCTCCTCTCCAACATGACCTAAATGCCCCTCAATTCATGAGAAATGGACAAATTTACAATGTTGCTCCTCAATTTCCCTGCATACAAAAGCCTCCCTTCAAGCTCAAAAAGCCTTAAATTTATATTATTTAGGCCCAACAAGAGAATCCTAACTTCCCCTAAATATCTGGCCTCTTGTTGGGATCAAATCCCCCTTCAAATGGCCAAAATATCCCAAAAACAGTGAAATCTGGGCTTTTCTAAAGTTAAAAAACCCATTTTTAACAAAAATACACAGAGTAGCCCCTTTTGGGTTGGGCGTGCCCTTGGCTTCTGGTCATTAGGCATATGCATAGGATCACAAGCTAAAAAGGAGGGTGTTTAGCTGGGCTAAGCCCCTTTTGGAGCACGCCCCCCTGATCTCATGGGATTCTCCTCAAAACCATGGCTGAGGTTTATCCATTGGGTGCCCCCCTTGTTACTTTATCACCTTTATTTATATTATTTTGTGTTTTAGTGTTACAAGCACCACCAAGGGCGTGTTGGCAAGGGACATTTGTCAAAGGCTTGGGCTAACCCAAGAGGTCATGGGATTAAACCCCATGGACTCCAATAAAACTTTTGTCACCAACCATTAACCAATACCATGGTGCCATGTGGTAACCCATGACTGGGCCATGTGGCACCCAACCATTTGCCAAACAAATGCCACTTGTTAGTTGTTGGTTGGATCCTTGTCACTAACCAGTCACCTTCTACTGGACTACCACTTGTCACCACTTGTCTCTTCCATGTCAGCACTGCTGGTGTGATGTTGATGTCATCATTTGACTGGACCTGTTGACTTTTTGCCTGTTTGGGAAAACAATCAGAGTATGATAACTCTCGCATACATCATCTGTTTGAGAAAGTAAATATATGGCCAGAATCGAGAGAACGAGCCAGACGCAATGGAATTGGTCTCGTCAAAATCTGAGAACTTTCATTTTTGAGCATTTTCTAGACCTGAGGATCCTTCTGGATCAGTTTTGGTTCATGTTTCTTCATTTCTTCTTGATGCTTAGGGGTCTTTCTAGTTTCTGGGTTCCAATTATTTCTCTTTTTGAAAACCGAACCGAACTCCAGGTTACTTGTTACACTTGTTAAATTTCTTCAAAGTTTGTTAGTAGTGCCTTTAAGTGGCATTTACTCATGTCAGCATTATTTATTTTTGTTTTTTATCCAGGGAGGTGGGGTCTTATCCTTCCTTGATACATCCTGTTTTCCAAGCTATTTTTATTAGTGGTATCCAGATGGAATCAACCACATTGGATACTATTAATGCAGAGGTACAGGCATTATTGAGCGAGCCTGTGGATGAGTTATGGCAGGTAGATGAAGTTAATATGCACCTTAATACTTCGAGTTTGATATCGAACCCTAAGAGTTTTTCATCTGGAGCACCTGGTATACCTTCCATAACAAAGGAACCATGTGCTACCTCAAAGTATGAACATAATCCGTCTTTTGATACCTATTTATCAACCCCATTAGATGATGCTATAGGGGATTTTACGCTAGTTTAGAATTCCTCTAAATTTTTTGGTGGTGGTGAAGGTAAAGTTCAAAACCAGGCGGGGTTTTTTTCGGTTGGTATTGGTGATCGGACTTATAGGAAACAGTGGAGAGCCTCAAAGGTGGTAAATATAATGGTACTTGGGGCAGACATAGGTCTAGAAGATACATGTAGGCTAGCATTATGTGGACTAGTAGGCAGATTTGCCTATCATAGAATGAGTGATGAAAAACTCTCTGCCTGGTTAGAGAATATTTGGTGTCCGATTATTGGATATGTCCCATAATTGTTCATGTTATCAAAAGGATGGACTGGTTTCCTATGTAGGAACCCGAAAGATGTAGCATTACTGTTGAATTCATACTAGGTGGATGGAACAAGTAGCTTAATGTTAAAAAGGTGGAGATTAGCATTTAACCCAGAAACTGATTTTTTCCCACATAGACATATTTGGGTTTTGCTCCCGGGGTTGCCTTGGTTTTTATGGAATGTTGGCGATTTGAAAGCTATCAAGAATTCTCTAGGTAAATTTATAATGACTGACGAAGGTAATCTTTCGGCGTCTGCAAGAAAGGTTGGCAAGGTGATGGTGGAAATTGATGTTCAACATGGACTCCCTGCTACATTAGAAATTGACTGGAGAGGTAGTTTTATTCTGCAGAAACTTGATTATTTAGGGGTTCCATTTTGCTGTAGATTTTGTAGAAGCACTAGTCATCTTCGCCAAGAGTTTCAAGGAAAGAAGTTTCTTGAAGAGTTGACGGATTCTCTTAGAGATTACTATACCCAACCTGATGAGTCGATGGATATGGGGTTTGAAGGTTTTGCTGGCAGAGATTCAAGTTTTTGGGATCCCTCTTTGATGGTTCTAAGTAAGATTCAATCCTTATGTCCATCTTTTTATAATTCATTGACTTCTGGGGAAAGAGAGTTGGTTTTATCTTCTGAATGGCTTAAGCAAGTAATTGTTGATGTCGTTTCGCCACCTTTATCTATGCATGGATATTCGGGACACACTGATGACTCTGTTGAGGGCTCTGACTCACATACTACTTCCCAGATAGTTTTTAGGGTTATGGATTTTGTGGTTGAGACGATTTGACAGGTTTCGTCAATTGACAAACTCACTGACCGAAACCCTTCACATGAGTCCTTCTCCCCAGATGTGTCTTCTCATACCCCGGGCTTTAGTCAACCTGAACTGGAACTACCTACTAATCTTCCTATTTACCATGAACTAGAAGACGAAGAGTCAAATATGACTGCGGTACTTGTTTCACTCATCCTGTTCATTCGCGGTAATGATTCTTCTGTCAAATTGTTAGTTTATATTGGTAATTTAGAAACGGTCCCAGAGACTGAAATTGGTGTTTACAATGGTAAAAGTACAGACGTCGGGGAGGCTAGGAAAGAGTTCGCCTGGTCAAGAGGTTTAGGTATTGAGCATTCTCCAGTGAAAACTCGAAGTGCTAGGAAAACATCCTCCATTGAGAAGGTTGTCGAATCTTCTTTGTGATATTCCATTGATGGTGGGGCCCTTAGAGCTATGAAGGCCATCGCACGATCCAAATAATGTTATTAATCTCATTCAATATCAAGGGAATGGGGGGCATCCTAAAATTAGCCTCTGTTCAGGTACTTCTTGATAAAGTGCGGCCTAATATTGTTTTTCTTCAGGAGACTTTAGTACATGCAGAGAAAGCTCGCACCTTTTTTCATTTACTAAGACCTAGTTGGCACTGTTGTGCGGTAAAATCTGTGGGTAAATCTGGGGGTTTATTAGTATCATGGGACCCGAATTCCTTTGATTTGGTTCCCTATATCACTTGTGGTGGGATGTTATTGACATGTATTGATCTGGAATGTAAGAGGCAGATATCACTTCTTAATATCTATGGGTCATGTTCGGAGTGTAAACAGTTCTGGGAAAGGCTGGAGAAGTCTGGACTTTTAGCACTAAAGAATTTAGTAATTGTTGGTGATCTAAAATTGACCCTCTCATCTAGGGAGATTTGGGGAGGAACAAATACTTTGGGTACTTTGGCTAGTTTTTTTACTATATATTTTCACAAGAATAAGCTGATAGATATTGTTCCTGGGACTTTGGTGCCAACCTGGAGGAATGGCCGAGCTTGTACTAAGTCTATTTCAAAGCAACTTGATCTCTCACTTATTTCCGAAGATCTTTTGGCATCGGTGGGAGTATATAGGGCTTGGGTCGAGTTTCCCTACATTTCTGATCATGCTCTGATTGTACTACATCTTTATTCGTCTTCGTCTTTTAAAGCTTTTCCTTTCAAATTTAATCCACTGTGGTCTACAGAAAGAATCTTTACTGAGATAGTACAGAAACTCTAGAGATATCCTAAGTATCTACTGGAGGATGGAAGACAAAGGAGACTTGTTTAGAAACTAAAGGATTTGAAAAATTTAACTAGAACCTGGAAAAAGGAGGAGAGGCACCATAAAAACTGTAGACTCACTAAGTTGAAAAAGGAGATCACTTTTAGATTACAAAATCCAATTGATGGCATATTTATTAAATTTGGTGATCAGTCTCTTAAGTCATTGGAACAAGAAAGATTGAAGATTCTACTTGAAACAAAGGAACAATGGCGTCAGCGTAGTCGGACCATTTGGTTACACAGTGGAGATCAAAATACTAAATTATCTCATAGTTATGTGATTTTTAGGAGGAATAGTAAATTTCTTTGGGAGTTAAAAGATGAGGAGGGTCAGACACACAGTGGACAGGAAAATTTTTAAAAAGTTGATTTTCACCATTTCAAAGATTTTTATAAAGACAGGACAGGCCCTCCGGTTAGAGAGCAAGTTAAGGTGGTTGCATTGTTTAAATATATGTTAAATAATATGGAAGAAGAAGCCTTATATAAGCTGGTTGACTTGAAGGAACTTCAGAAAGTTTTATCCAATTTTAAAGTTGACAAAAGTCCGGGCCCGGATGGCTAGACTGTCGAATTTTTAAAGAATTTTTTTGATATTGTAGGGGAGGATCTGCTTGAAATGGTGGAGGAGTCTAGGAAAAAAGGGTTTATTTCAAGAGCTTTAAATTCTACTTTTATCACTTTAATCCTGAAATTAAACAAACCTCATCTCTTTGGAGATTTTCGTCCGATCTCCCTTTGTAACTTGTGCTATAAGATTATCTCAAAGGTTATAGCAGATCGTATCAAACCTATTCTCTCTAGATCACTTTCTGAAGAGAAGTTGGGATTTCTCCAGATACAGGATGCCATAGGTACAGTACATGAATGTGTCCATAGCATAAAGAAGAAGAACATTAAAGCTATGGTATTAAAGCTTGATTTACAGAAAGCATATGACTGTGTCAATTGGGACCTGTTGAGATTAATCCTCCTACAAATAGGTATGGGAATCCATATGACCAAATGGATTATGAGTTGTGTGGTCTCCACTTCATATTCAGTCTTGGTAAATGGAGAAGCTACGGATTTCTTTAAGAGTTGCAGAGGATTGCGACAAGGTTGTCCCTTATCCCCTTTACTCTTCATACTAGTTATGGAAGGATTGAGTCTCCTTCTAAAAGAAAGTCAAAGTGTTGGTTTATTGATAGGTATATCGGTTTCCAGATATTTAAAAATCTTACATATTATTTGTGTTGATGATGTGGTCATTTTAACAAAGGCTACTATGCAGGAGTGGTGGCAGAATGACAAAATCCTGAATTTCTTTTGTTTAACTACTGGCTTACAAATAAATATTGTAAAATCTACTTTTCATCATGCTGGATTAACCGAACTGGATCACAATGTTTTCAAAGTTGTTTTCTCTTTTAAGTTTATTTCGATGGACCTGGGTTTCAAATATTTGGGATTTTATCTCAAAGCTCGTGCACAGTGCATGGAAGAATGGAATTGGCTACTAAAAAAAATTGAAAAGAGAATCAATAACTGGTGTTACAGATGGTTGTCTTTGGGTGGGTGTCTAACTCTGTTGAAAGCAGTTTTAACAATCCAGTTGGTCTATTGGTTATCTATGGCAGTTGTACCTGTCTCAGTTTTGAACATGCTGAGGAGATGATGTTCAATTTCTTGTGGAAACGAGACAGTGTCACCCACCATCTTCACCTATGCAATTGGGAGAAGATTTCAGTTCCAAAATCGATGGGGGGTTGGGGCATTCTTAATATTTTTTATTTTGGCAAAGCATTAGCAGCGATTACCCTTTGGAGAGTTCTTATGGGGAAAGGTGTTTGGCATAAGATTATCATTGATAAATATCTTGGCAATAGAATGTGACTTCCTGGCTAAGATCTAGTACATTTGTGCAAAACAAATTCTCAAAAATTTGGAGTGGATTATTGACGGTAGTTTATCTTATTTTACATGGAATACGCTGGAACCCGGGAGCAGGAGATCTAGTGGCTTTGGGGAAGGATCAAATATTGGGTATGGAGGACAGCTCCATTTTATGCATTTTCAGCATTGAACACTCAACAGTTTCACCATGCACTTTCAGACTTGGCCATTCCTTCCTTGCTTGCTCTTCCCCATGCCCGTCACCTTCGAATGTGTGCATAATAATAAATAGTGTTTATGTGTGTGTGTGTGTGTGTGTGTGTGTATATATATATATATCTTCTTTCTAAATCTTTAATACTAACAGGTTGTCGTGCAGACACCGTCTAAGTTGTCATTGATGCGCACAAGGCTCGAGAAGTCCTACCATCAATGCAATTTTTGCGAGGGATTTTCTTATCCCTTCCCAGTCTTAATTTCAAACACCATGGAATGTCATTCGTACACCGCCATCTTGCTTCCTTCACAAAACCTCGAATCTCTTCCCAATCTTAATTTCAAATACCATGGAATGTCATTCACACGCTACCAGCTTGGTTCGTTCACGAAACCTCCAATCCTTAAATGTTATTCACCATAACTGCCACCTTCGCACTTCTAATTATGAAATAATTAAGCTTTACTTCTAACAGGTCATCATACAGCACGCATAGATATTGTCATTAATGAGGATATTTTTCATTTGCACGCATTGAAGCAATGTTTCTGGGGGGGTTATATTGTCCCCTCCATTTCTTCATTTCAAGAAGTGTCTGGAGAAAACCAACATTTTCATGAAGTACTAGCACCAGCTCTACAGTCGTTTTGTAGAGATACAGTGAACATCTTCCTCATGAGCTTCTCGTGCAAAAATTTACAATGAAAACATGGATCTTGACATTGATTTCGAAAGCATATTCTGCAACCTTGATCAGCCCAGAGACGCAGTTCAGCATACCTACTCAATGGACATGGTTGATACCCTATTTTTTTACGAAGATGAATCATTTGTATTCTAGAGTGTTGTTTTTTAATCTGAATCAAAAAAATTAATCATTGAAAAAAGAGATGTAAAAAATAAGAAAAGAAAACATCATTCAGAGATTGACCTTGCCAATATGCAAGCATCCAAAACCTCTCAACTTCACATGGAAACCGGAGATGCTCTTCATTATTTCATTGGAGTCATTGAAGCCGAAAATGCCAGGCTAAAGAATCGGATTAAGGAATTAGAGGAAGCTTTGTTTCCTATGCCATTACTTCACAGTTCTTTTGGAATAGCCATGCCTGCTACTACGTGAACCCCTGCAACAAATCTAAAAGGGTCCTCCAGCTTCCTCGCAACCTATAGAGGATATGTCAAGAAAAATATCAACAAAAGAATGGAACTGATTACTAAGGCCTGGGAAACATCACAGAATATGGATTCCTTGGGGAGCAGGGCACATAACT
Organism: Picea glauca; assembly: GCA_000966675.3. Classification (NCBI taxonomy): domain Eukaryota; kingdom Viridiplantae; phylum Streptophyta; class Pinopsida; order Pinales; family Pinaceae; genus Picea; species Picea glauca. The sequence continues at coordinate 14,889 of JZKD02S2373404.1, forward strand.
TGCTCCTACTTCTGCAAACGGATTTAAAAAATGAAGAAACTTTCTATGTGCACACGGTCATACCTTTTAGCTTTCATGTCAACAACATGCCAGAGACGAGAAGAAGACAACATGATCTCCCTTCCAATAAATGACTCACTCAATTAGAAGCATGCTGGAAAGAGAAAGTGAAGAACCTGTATCTCATCGTCCAATCATGTGAGCAAGCAATATCAAAGAAAGAAGCATTATTCACAAATCTCACTAAAATAGACTTAGCAGGAAAGACAAATGACTTCCAGGACCCCAGATTAATCCTCAACGCCCTGGCCTCAACCAAGCAAGCTTATGATAAACAAGTTGATAATTTGAAGGCCTTGTCTTTAGAAAAATTTTACAGGATTCTTGAATATCATGAAGAAGAGGTGGACAATTGGCTAGTCCGACATTCGGTACAGAATCGAGACATTGATGAAGCTCTGTGTAAACTTTCAATTGACCTAAGCGAATTAGAAAATGAATTTTTCAGCATTAAAATCCGCAATGACATCGATGTCGCCCCCTTGAGAAGCTATATTGAAGAGAACTTGAACTGGGTCATCGAAGAAATCCAACAGGGAAATGCATAGTTCTTTCTTTATCAATCCAGTGATTCCAACTTTTCTGAGTAGAAATCTATAGCCAAAAAATGATCTTCCCATTTCTACTTTTCAGGTATTACATTGTACCGTGTCCAACTTCTTTCCACAGTCCTATTTCTTGTACATATTTCTGTTATGGTCCGCGGGAGCCCCAATCCCAGTCTATATGACAAACACATTTACATTTCCATCTACAAGATATTATTTTTTTCATATATTCCAAATAAAACTACTCTTTTCTCTCCTTATATATTTACGTGTTCCTAGATTTTTATCTTTAGTTATGCTGAATGTGAAGTCATTATGTTTATTTTATCTCAGTTCTCTTTTTTTCCTATGCATATTTTCGCTGGCTTGGTCATTTTCAAAATAAAGTATGAAATAAACCGCTGACTCAAATTTGAGATATCATATATAT
>JZKD02S2373415.1:0-17296 GCA_000966675.3 Picea glauca
TTTTACCTTAAAAATTGCCAAAATTTTATAAAAACTATATAAAATCCTTATAAATTTGAATATTTTTACAAAAATATTGCCAAACATTTATAGTTGGCATATGAAGGATTAGTAAGATTCGCGAAGGTTTCTACATTTCAAAACAAATTCCCATCCTTAAAATCATCCCTGCAAGGCATTTAATGTGAAGTATAGCCTTATAAATATTGTTGTTGTAAATTTATGTTTGCTTCATTATTATCAACCAATTTCTTTTATTGAGAAAGTTTATGGTTTTATGAAGTGCTAACCAACAAGTGTACTTGCAAATATATACAATTTCTTGTTGCTTTGTTCCAGGCAGGTACACTTTGACATATTATCTCTTTATTGGTTATAAAACCAGACTTTTTGATCGGTGGTGACTTGTGAGAGGGGATCTTCATCTAGTCACTTTGACTTTGCCTTCTCAAACCCCCAGGTCACCGGGGACGTCTCCCCTGGGTGTACGACCCTAAATAGAAAGAGACATCCTATTGAGGTGACAGTGATAGGATAGTCTCTCGTTATGCCAATTTTCTCTCATTTAACCTTTTCTTCTATCAAAGTACAAATTGCGTGATAACATTTGGGCGTCGTTGTCGGGGAACACTGAGTCAATATTCCTCAAACGACACTTTTTTCAGTAAGACTTTATCCAGAGAACTTTTCTTACAAGCTTACCTGGTGACTCCACTAAGAGTGATTCCCTTATTCCTTTGATAATTTCAAGAAAATTATCAGGCGACTCCACAATCCACAAGGAGGCACACCAGCCCTCCCAAATCCTTTGGAAGAAAGCCTCCCCGAAAATCTCCTGTAGTAAAATCACTTTTCAGAGGCAATCTTCCCTTAAACACGATGTCTAGCACAATAACTCAGACCTCTATTTCAAACCAAGCCAATAACCAAAGACAATGGTCATCCAATATATTCAAACCACTAGACATGACAACTATACTAGGCTACCCTAGGCAAATGCCCCCCAAGTATGAGAAATGGCTGCTTAAATTCACCGGTAATGATGCAATCAGTGCCAACGATCACATGAGTAATTTTTGGGCATTCTTATAGCTTCATCCCATTAGTGATGATGCTGAAGATTTGGCTATGAAATTGTTCTCTGCTACCCTCCATGATGGTGCAAAGCGTTGGTACAATGGTCTTCCTGGTGGAAATATTAAAACCATGGATAAGTTAGAGGAAGTCTACCTCAAACGATGGAGTATCAAAGAAGACCCTAATATGTTACTGATAAGGTTGAATAACCTCATGAAACAGAAAAATGAGACCATTAGAGAATTCCAGAGCAAGTTTGAAATCCTGTTGCAAAAAATCCCTATGAGTCATCATTCATCTCCTAGTTTCCTTTTGTACATTTATACCAAATCCTTTACCGGTCAATTAAGGTATCTCCTCAGAGATAAAACCCTCAAATGATCCAAGAAGCCCAAGAGGTAGCCACAAGGATTGAAGACAACCTTTTATCATCCAAAGTTGAACCTTTCTCAGCCCCAAGAGTTAGAATGGACACTAAACCTAAGATAGTCCACAATGTTGAACCTACCTCAGACATTAGTGCTAGCTTGGCTAAGTTACAATTGACTGTAGATGGCATGGTAAAAACTCAAGAGCTAATGATGAATAGGATTGCCAACCTAGAAAGGACTCAACAACAAGCCCCTAGGGTTCCGTATAAGGGTCAATTCCAGAAAGGGAACCAAGTTTTCAGACCAAAGAATGATCAAGAGGTTCCAAATACTTTAGCTCCAGCAAATGTGGTGGATGAAAATCCTTGGTGCCTACAATGCAGTGAGTCACACTGGGAACATGAATGTCCTTACAACTATGGAAACCATGACCAGGTAAACATAATGGACCACACCATAGAGGATCCCCAGATTTTCCTTAATATTGCCCCTGAGTAACATCAAGAGGGAATAAAGCAAGCAACCAGGAAGGCTAGGATGGAGGTTACAAATAACCTTGACCAAGAATCAAGAGAAAAGTTGAATAAACAATAATTCCAAGTATATACTAGACAAAAGAAATTAAACCAACCTATCTCTACTGGTTTTGCAATATCCCAAACAAGAACTCCACCCATGAACATTCTCCTTCCTAAAAATCTTCCCAAGACTGAAAGAGTGGACTTAAACTTTGACTCTGAAGGGGAATTAACCAAGATGCATGTGACCATCCCCTTGAGAGAAGTCATCAAGGTACCATTCGTCAAAGAAATATTTGATAATTTATTCAAAGGATCAGATGGACCAATGGACCCTCCTATTATGCTACAAGTTGATCACTTTAGGGTCTAGTATGATGAACACCCACCTTTCTTCATGACCTTATTGATAAATAACAAATTCCTTAACAATTGTATGTTGGATTCAGGGGAAGGTGCCAACATGATGTCTCTAAATATCATGCAACAATTAGGCCAAAAGTCACACGGCCTTACATGAATGTGTGTGGCTTTGAGTCAAGAGTGATACCCACACAAGGGGTAATTAAAAATGTGGAAGTATGCTTTGGAAGATACCCTAAGAGAACGATCGATATGGACATTGTAGTAGTAGATGTCCCAGATGTGTGGGGAATGTTGTTGTCTAGGAAATTGGCTGCAATGTTGGGAGGCACTTTAGAGATGGACCTCACTTATATCAATGTGCCTATGAACGATGGAATGATGATCCATCTCCCGAATGTGCCAATGACCAAAACCCATGTGCGAGAAATTAGTGACCACATCAAGACTGAAGAAGCACATGAGGGAATCATAGAAATTCTTCCTTAGTTTTCTCCTCATGATATTCCTTTTGCTACAGAGGAAGATTTTGATCAGATACAATGGCCAAAGAAGGAATATTATCAGCAACTCCTGAACAAGTATAAAAACAAGGAAGTTGGGGCTGTCGGGTTTTTAAAGAAAGGATAAGATATCGTATTGATCCAGCCATCCCAACAAGAAGTTTTCACATCAGAATCCCACCCTCCTCCCTCTACACAGTACACAAGGTTTGTTCAAGAAACAACCAAGTTCATATCTAGATATTACAAAGAGGGAGACATAGTATTGATGTGGGACACAAAGAAGGGAGAGCCTACTAATGTCAAGGGAAATGCACAGTTTTGGCTTGGACCCTTCAGAGTTAAAAGAAAGTCAGTCAATGATGCCTACTATTTGTCTACATTGGAAGGAAGAAGGCACCCATTACCAGTTAGCGGGTGCCTCCTTAAACCCCATCAGGGGGCAGAGACTTGACTTCACAGGTAAGTGCAGGTAAGTAGGTAGTCATTTGCATTCATTGTATATACCCTTTTCATTTCATGCTACAGTAGTTTGTATTTCCATTTGTACATATGATTTATTTCATTTTCTTTACAATATATATATATATATATATGTATATATGAGTTGGGGGTGATATCACCACCCCAAATGATTACTAATAGTTTTATGTTGAGATCAAGCAGGTCACATGTTATGCCAGAGATGTTGAGGTTATCATGCGCTCTACGGTGAGCACATGTCCTCGAGTTGGAGCCAGATGTTATCCCCTAACCTAGGGATAACTAAGGAGATTATGTCTCGAGGACCACAGGTCCTAGACATGGAGTATCGAGAGCCAGATCGAATTGAGCATGGCCCTGTAGGGCCCATCATTTTCTTCTTCAACGCCTCCACTTTGTCAGCAACAACAATGTCCATCACATCGGCTTGGTCTTGCAGTAAAAATGAGTCTTGCTCCATGAGGTAATGAGTCTGGGTATCATGGTATGTGTCACTCTGATTCTCAAAACTTTTGAATATGTGCATTTAATTATTTTTTCTTCTAACGTATGCTTGGACCTTATGCCTTTCCACTTGACCACACTTAGGGGGAATGACATGATTCCCTAGTAAGCTGGTTCCCATAGGGTTTGAGTTGCCACTGGGGGGATTCATGAAAGTTCATCGTCTGTTCCCACCATACTTACCACTTTCCATCTTTTCCCTCTCATCCATCCCATTATACTGGTCTATGCATTGGGTTGGCCAAATATCTAAGGGTTGTACCTTACCTTGTGGGAAGAAGGGGCTAAAGGCCCAGAGGGTAAAAGTAGCTGGAAAAAGATAAAATACAAAAGAAGGAAACCTTGAGATGCTTCACCCGAGGATCCCTGAGAAAGAAATAAAAATATTCTCAGCAAGAAACAGAGGGACCCATAAAACAAAAAAAATCAAGAACTAGTTGGAGGATAGGGGGTCTCATCACGATCCAACCTATTAGGTCCATGGGCATGTAGCGGTATGACTCTACTAACAGTTGGTCACCAGACCAGGGTAGTGTCTCTTGGTGGCATATCCAAGAGAAAGAGGGTCTCATCACGAGCCAACCTTCTCATTTCCATGAAATGCTTATGGGTAACATTGCCACCACCGGTCACCATGCCAGGGAAGTGTCCCCCAATTGATCTCTTGAAAGAAATAAGAATAAAAGATAAGAGGCATGAATGGTCTTGGAAAAATTTGCATCCATGACAAGGTGCAACTCACCCTCTTCATAGGAACCCACAGGTAAGCCATACATTTCTCTGTTATCACTGCACCCATTGCCCAAACATCCTTTACCACCTCATCCACTCACATGGCCTGGATTTGACTTCACCCTGGAAGATCCCACATCCAATGAGCACTCACCCAATAGGACATCCTAGCATCCCCTCCAAATTTGGCCTATAGAATAGCATAACGTCTTTGAGCACTTGTCCCGGTAAAAGGGGTTTCATGCACATGTTTAAATAACTTAATGATTAGATGTGATTGACATTGTTATGATCCCCGTGACTTATGAGCCCATGGAGGGCGTATTTTTTTATGTTGCAGGGCCACAACCAATGGACAGTTACATCTGGGGAGATTATTAGTTCAGACCTCCATAGGGCTAAAATCCCACCTTATGGATGTTGAGACCACAACCAAGGGCAGAGACAGATCAGGGATTTCACCAGAGAGAGAGGATGACGTTTCTCCAAGGATAGCCTGGCAGGCCTAGACCCAAAGGGGTTGTACCCTTTTCACCATGATGTAGGCCTTGGAAGGTCCATGACATCACCCAAGTCACCCATGACATCACCCAACATTTTGGATGTTTTGGAGGCAGTTGTGTGCCAAGTGGCATGTGTGGCAAGATCCTGAGGCCCAAGGAGGCCTGGTGTTTTGCTCCAGGAGGCCAACGTTGCCAAAAAAGGGCCTAATGTCACCCTAAAAGGGCATGGCATCACCTTTACAGCTTGTTTTAGGGTTTAATTATGACATTTAATGTAAAAACTAGATATTATGTGTAACAGGCCATGTCGACCTTTTTTGACCTAATTCTAGTCATTAGTATTGTATAAATAAGGGTTTAAACCCTTGTATTTTTCATCATCTTTCACTCACACAAGTGAGGTCTGAAATTTGCACCATCCTTAGGGTTTATTGGCTGAAATTTTAGGTGCACTTCTTGGAGGAGGCTTAATTTGGTGTTTCTTGACATTTTTCTTGGTGGAAAATCGTCAACTAGGCTTATTGCTAGATTATTCTTGGTGGATGTAAGTGAATTTCAACAATCCTTCTTTTCTTTGAATGTTTATGGTACATTTATGTTTCATTTATTGTAAGTGATTGTGCTAGAAACCCTACCTTTGAAGCATTGTACTAGAGCCCTGCCATTGCAGCACTCTAGTGTCATTTGTTTCATCAAGCCATTAATTGTTTCAAGCTTGAGTTAAAGAAGAAGGAAAACCACTAGGACTTAGGGTTACCTACTTCCTAGTACTCGTTTTCCTTCTAAGGCTTGTTGATTGAGGCCTTGGGTTACCAACACCTCAATCATCATCCTTCTTGGTCTTTAGCTCTTACATTATCATTTGTTTCCTTCAAGTTATGTTTCTACAAGTGACTCCATTAGCCCTAGAAGGCACTGATTTAGACCTTAAATTTGTTTGATTGATGAAACCAACCCTCAAATCTTTTATCTCAAACAACCTACTAACATTTTCTAACCCTAGAATAGATTAACCTACTAAATATTTTGGTGTTGTTACTAAAGTAAGCTACAACCATTAATTGCAGCATTAAAAGCTTCTAAAAGAAGTTGAAAAGGTTGATTTAATCATTGTATTGTTTGCTTCCAACAAATGCTAGTATTATTATTTCAATGGTAAACGATTCTTAGTCATTTTTGAAGCTATTGCAAGGCATTTAATGTGAAGTATAGCCTTATAAATATTGTTGTTATAATTTTTTGTTTACTTCATTATTATTAGCCAATTTCTTTTATTGAGAAAGTCTATGGTTTTATGAAGTGCTAACCAACAAGTGTACTTGCAAATATATATAGTTTCTTGTTGCTTTGTTCCGAGCAGGTACAGATTGACATATTATCTCTTCATTGGTTATAAAACCTGACTTTATGATTGGTGGTGACTTATGAGAGGGATCTTCATCTAGCCACTTTGACTTTGCCTTCTCAAACCCCCAGGTCAGCAGGGATGTCTCCCATGGGCCTACCACCCTAAATAGAAAGAGACATCCTATTGAGGTGACAGTGATAGGATAGTCTCCCGTTATGCCAATTTGCTCTCCTTTAACCTTTTCTTCTATCAAAGTACAAATTGCGCGATAAGAGAGGGATCTCATGGAAACTCTCCTTAACCTAAGGAAAGATCTACCCAATAGGACACCTCGTCAACCATCCCATATTCAAGCTTGATAAGTTGCATAGTGTTTTTGAGCAATTAATTGTTTGATATAGTGATATTTTATGCACATGCTTAGATGACTTATTTATTGATTGGATTCACTTATCATGATGTTATGACTTGATATCCTTGGAGGGGGTGCTCATTTGTCTTTGCAGGACCTAGTTGGTGGATAATTTTGAGAGAACAAGCCTAGCTTGGGCTTCCATGGGGCTATAAGCCCACGGGTTGGATGCCAAGGATGCGCATGCCAGATGAGAAAGATCAGACTTGGAAGGTCTTGATGATGACTTGGACGACATAGCCTACCCCTCACTTGCCAAAGGATTTACCCAGGAGGGGAAAAACATCCTCTTTTTGAGCTTAACATCATGTTTGGGGGGCTAGGGAACGGTGGTGAGATGATATGCATTGGCACTTGGACGTTTTGATGTGTTTGAGGCTTTGACCATGAAGGAATACATTTGGATGCTTGACACATGGCTTTGGGAAGCCTTACTACCCTCCTACATCAACAACAACCTTCTCCTAGTGCAAAAACATCACCTAAAGGGGTGACATCCATGTAAATTAGGGTTTTATTTGTGCAAAAGTGAAATTTTAAATGAATTGTTTAATATTACTTTGTTAAGGGGGAAAGATTAGGGTTATTGAACCCTAATATTGTGGTTTACCCCTTAATTTGTGGACAAGTCACCTTGGTGACATTTTGTATAAATAAGATATCATAAGACCTCCTTTTAACATTACTCTCCCTCATTGTGAGAAGTGTTGGTCTGAAATTTTCGCTACACTTGGATCTATTTGTCTCTTGTGCACTTGTTTATGGCTATCTCGATGAATGGTTGATGGAGGATTGAGGTGCTAGCCTTGGATTATGTTTTCTAGCTTTTATGATGGATTATCTTGGCATTTTTCTTGATTTTGGTATGGTATTTTACTATTATTTCAAGTCAAGGATTGTTGTGCTAGGAGATAGGTGGGAAGTATAAGGGCATACACCCCCACCATAGTCTTCATCATTTTATGCTTCACCTTATTGATTATACAAGGGTTTGCTAATAGAAGTATAAGGGCATGCACCCTCTTAGCTTAAACTCTAGCTACAAAAACTTGCCTTGGGAAGTAAAAGGGATTACACCCCCAAGGAGGTAGCTTCTCTAGCTCTTTCCTTTATTTGACTCCATTAACCCAATAGTAAAGACACTAGTAATATATTTTTTGCATTGGAGATATAAAATCATTGCCCTGGGAAACACAAATTTTGATCTTTTGAAAAGTTTCCCGCTTGAAGTTGGTTTGCCTCATTGAGAGGAGTCTTCCCATACTAGGGCATCCCCTCTTTCCCATTACTTTAATTGTTGTTACAAACTTTAACCCACAGCCATTAGGGCTTCTTAACCCTAGATAATAATACTATCTTAACTCCTAAACTAACCCTAGACTAGCTCTCTAACTTCACTCACCTAGTCTACTAACTAGGGAACACCTTTTGGGATACTTCTTGGCACTTTTCCATGGTTGATTTTGTTGCTGCATGCCATTGAATGCTACAGCCATAAGGCTGCATTTTTCGGCAGAAAATACATTTTATAACAGCTTGTTTTATTCAGCCTTAACGTGTCATTTTTTAGTCATATTTGAGAGCCATACTCATTGATAATATTGTCGTTTGACTTTATGCTTTACATGCTTATTTGAATGTCTTACTTGCTGATATAAACTGTCATCTATTGCTGCAAATTAGGGATAACAAGATTAACTTGTTGATCCATACTAACATATATCATTGCAAGTTGGATTTTCTTGTGTCTCGGACAGGTACAATCGTCCAGAGAAGTAATATACCTTTGGGTAAACAATCACTTTAGTTACAAGACATCTCTTCCCACTTTTAATTCCACTTAGACTTTACCTCTATGGGCTTCACTTCCATTTCTCTCCATCTCCATCTCAATCCCCCTAGGGTTGTCGAGATCGCCTCCTTAGAGTGACCTAGTCACCCTTGAAGTGCGGGACCTACATCGAGGTGACATTGGGTGTAGGATTCCCAAGTTGTATCACTTGCTTTGTGGTTGGGTTGGGATTTTCCCAACCTACAACTTGCGCTACAACAAGCTTTAAAGAACCAGATTTTAGAAAAATAGAAGATACTTAGAAATTTACCAGCAAGTGTGCATATAGAGCATGGTTGAAGTGTTTTCCTTGACCCACTAGATGGCAACAAAGTGCTCTGATTAGTAAATAATTGTAAATAAATTGGTGCAATATCAAGATCTATCTCAATAGAGATATACCAAATTAATAGAAACTCATCAAGTGGCTACCCAAGCAGTGCAAGAAGTTGAACGATAGAAGCTAGTTAAGGATACAACAACTATGGAGCTCGTTCATAAGTATCAGGCCATTGTACAAAATATTGAAACTTTCTACAACCAAGTGGCCCAAAAATTTGAAGAGTTCACTAAGAAGATAAAGTAGGAGCTTTCTTCATTGGCTCCTATTTTGTAGGAAAATGTTTCATTGTCTCGAGGGTGAGACAATCAAGTGTTGGGAATTGATTGGTGCCCTATTTTTCAGGATTTTAGCTATGAGCATGCGATCCAAATTGCCATGCTAGGTTGAGCCACATTGTAGATAGTTGTAACCAATTGGAATTGTAATGTAACGACTTTATGCTATTATATCTTATCTAAAAAATTGTTATCTCCATCTATATCTTATGCTATTGGCGAGTTGACAAATCGTTATCTCCATCTATATCTTCACATCACGATTCTGACCGACCGTCGTTTGGTTGCATACTTAGCCAATTTTATGAACGCGACTTCGCGGATAGGTGCTATCGAACTATGGTAGTTCGTGTTCGGTGTATACATCCTGCACCCAGAACTTTCGTGCTCTACAATTCGACCCCGCACTCCTCTAACTCACAACCGTGCCTCTGCCTACGATGAGTTTGTCTATCTGACCTACCTTTCCATACTTAGTCGAGTTTTCAAATTTTGGCGGGTTAACGCCTTTCCAGGTTCAAAAAAGTTTAAAAGCATTTGTCGCTCCCCTCCATCCCCACTACCTTCCGCCCTTCCCAATATAAATTAATTATGCTTTCAAAAGTCACAACTGACCAGACAGGTTCGAAAATATTGGCTTTAATAAGTGGAAAGCTCGAGGAAATCTCCCATTAAAATGAATAGACATGCGAATATTATGGGATCTAGTAATTTCTTTTGCCTGCATTTTGAATTTGTAAAAAAAAAAAAAAAAATTGCTCTTTTAGTTTTTTAAAGGATTCATCATAGTAACAGTGCAATACTGTACTACCTCACTGCCATCCATGAACGTGTCACCCACATAGGCCTTGACATCATGTCCCTCTTTAATATTGTGCATATGTTAGATGTCAGATTTGAGAATCTGCTCAGATATGGGAATGTTAATACGTGTTGTTAGTCACTGTTCAACGTACATATTACTGTGCCTCTGCCTACAATGAGTTTGTCTATCCGACCTACCTTTCCATACTTAGTCGAGTTTTTAAAGTTTGGTGGGTTGCGCCTTTCTGGATTCAGAAAAGTTTAAAAGCATTTGTCGCTCCCCTCCATCCCCGCTACCTTCCGCCCTTCCCAATAGACATTAATTATGCTTTCAAAAGTCACAACTGACCAGACAGGTTCGAAAAGATTGGATTTAATAAGCGAAAACCTCGAGGACATCTCCCATTAAAATGAATAGACAAGCGAATATTATGGGATCTGGTAATTTCTTTTGCCTGCATTTTGAATTTGTAAAAAAAAAAAAAAAATTGGCTCTTTTAGTTTTTTAAAGGCTTCATCATAGTAACGGTGAAATAATGTACTACCTCGCAGCCATCCACAAATGTGTCACCCACAGAGGCCTTGACATCATGTCCCTCTTTAATATTGTGCATATGTTAGATGTCGGATTTGAGAATCTGCTCGGATATGGGAATGTTAATACGTGCTATTAGTCACTATTCAACATACATATTCGAAAAGATTGGCATTAATAAGCAAAAATATCGAGAGCATCTGTCATTAAAATGAATTAACCCAAAATCTATGGAAGATCGTATTGTCATCCTCCAGCGTTGCTTTTAAATACTTATTTCCATTTATCTCTATCATCAAAGGGTTGGGATTTAAGGTGCCTTCGTTCTAATGTTCCTGGTCATGGACATGTAAGACAACTTAGAGATGCGATTGAGGCCCAAATGAAAGAAGAGTGAGATTTGAGCCAAAAAAAAACTATGTTATCCAACTGAAACTCAGACAGGGGAAAAAAAAAAGAACAAGTATCTTCTGGTTGGTGTTCTCCCTGTATTCGATGCTTTGGTTGGGTGAAAATTATGCCTGGAGATTTGTTTGTTGATCTTCTTTGTTTTCTTGCTGGGAGTTGGAATGGATTTTTAGGTCACGTGCAAAATACTTCTTCGTTGAAGTATATAGTTTCTTCCAACAGCACATAATTGGCAAGTGTATCAAATTTTGTAGTGCACACAAGAATTTGTCTTTGTCAGGGGCATCACACTTACCGTGGCTTGCAAAATGGTCTGTGATGTTTGTAAATGACGAGAAATATTACTCCATTCACGAATGTACCCAGAAGCGGGTAGCAGAAACTATATGGGTGGATAAAACAACATATTATAACTACAAAAGTTTCTATTTCAAATTTTGTTGAGCTACTTCTGGGTGTGGTAACAGACTTGACAGAAAGCCATGTTCTTTGTCAAAATTTGTTCGATGCCCTATGGATGTAGTTACATACTCCACATATTTGGCGTCACCTTCGAACATTCCAGACCTTTCTGTGGGCCGCCATGTCTGCCACCACTATGACGAAAGATATATTCTAATGTGATCTGCATCATTTGATACACTTGCCAGACCTGTGCTTCTGAAAGAAGTCATGTACTTCAACAGAAGACCATTTTGTAGCTGGCTTGGACATTCCTTCCAATTTACTCTAATAAAACAAAGAAGTTCAACATACAAATCTTCAGGCAGGATTTTCAACCAAAGAGATGATCGAATACAGGGAGAATAACAGTCACAACATACTCAATTTTTTTTTTGTCCCATAACTGATGTCACATAAAATGACTCCCTCAACTTTGAATTGGGCCTGAATCACATTTCCAAGTTGTCTCAGATGTTAATGGTCAAGAACATTACAAGGAAAGCATCTTAAACCCCAAGTTTTCGATGACAGAGGGAAATTAATACTTAACAAAGAATGGAATGTTGAATAACCAACCAATGCAAGAAAGCCATATCTAGAAGAGACAATCTATTCAAAAAAATGGGATAGATCTAGTTGGTAGCACCAATTAAGTCCAAGACCTGAAATTGATATTCAACTCGTTGTTTTTTACGAATAAAGGATTTGATTGTCAAGAAGATTGTCAACAAGCTTCATCATTGTACATATTTTTAATTGGTAGGTGGCAGGCCAAATCACAATCATTGTGGCAAAAATTCTCACCTTTATTTTGTAACCCATCTTATTTGAATATAGAATATTTGTGGTTTTTTTTTTTTTTTATGGTGTTTACCAATCTCTGGTATTGCTTTTCATTTTATTTTGTACCTTTTTTCCTGTGTGTCGTTAAACATGGACGACAAGATTTTCTTTCTGCTACTCGGTACCTCAATTTAAATAAAGGCTACTCTATTCGTTGCTTACATTTTACATGGAAGAATAATTTGTCATACGCCATACTTATGTGGTGTTGACCCTATACTTAAAGAAATAAATTGGAGGACCCGTCCTTCTTTCATTCTTCGGGTCTCGTAAATAGAATGAATTGATCACTTACAACAAGGCAACTCAAGTGTTGACGCCATGTTCCTGCTTAATATCTTGCATATATTGCAGCATCTTCTATTTGATAATATCCATGCATATATACTAACATGAGTACTATTGGAATAAATATAAAAACAAGTTCTCTTAGACAAAACTTAGGCAATTATCTGCCACCAGGTCCTGGGTTTGCGGTATTCAACAACTATGTCCCCTACTCCATCATATACATATTGCAGCCAAAGAACTTCTGTGATCTGCAATTTATGCTTTAACTAGTGATAACACACCAGGGGTTCGAAAAGCTTGGCATTAATAAAGGAACAATAGATTTTATTCTATGAGATACTTAGCCCTTTTCCCCTTTTCTTCTTCCCGTCTATTATCACTTTTTGGTTATATACTTAGTCACTTTTCTATGATTGCGGATTCCAGGGTTGGTAGGCTAACATATCTTCATCTCCATCTATATACTCACATGATGAATCCAACCGACCACTGTTCCTTTCAATACTTAGCCAATTTTATGGCCACGATTTTTGGGTTGGCGCTTTCAAACTCGGTTGCTTCTTGTTGCGTTATATACATCTTATAGTCAAAACTTTTGTGGTTTCAATGAAATTTGCGAATCGAACAACATCCTGCAAATTGGGAGATGATTTTCATTTGAAACTGAAATAATCCATTAATATATATTAGTATGAATACTATTGAAATAAATATCAAAACTTTCTCTTGGCCAATACTTAGCCAATTATCTAGTCACCGGGGCACGGGTTCATGGTATCCAACACCTATGTCCCCTGTTCCCTCATATACATCTTGCAGCCAAAGAAATTCCAAGATCTACAATTTATGCTTTTACTAGTGAGAACCCAACAGGGGTTCGAAAACATTGGCATTAATAAATGGAAAAATGGGTTCTCTTATGTCATATACTTAGCCCTTTTCCCCTTTTCCTCTTCCTGTCCATTATCACTTCCTGGTTATATACTTAGTTGTATTTTTATGATCGCAGTTTGCAGGGTTGGCGGGCTGACATATCTTCATCTCCATCTATATCCTCACATGACGAATCCAACCGACCGTTGTTCCTTTCCATACTTATTCAACTTTATGGCCGCGGTTGCTAGTTGGCGCATACAACCTCACCTTTTCTTCTTCCCGTTCGTTATCGCTTTCTAGATATATACTTAGTTGTCTTTCTATGTTCGATTCTAGGGTTGGCGGGCTGACGTCTTCATCTCCATCTATATCCTCACATGACGAATCTGACCAACCGTTGTTCCTTTCCATACTTAGCCAATTTTATGGCCACGATTGTCGGGTTGGCGCTTATGAACTCGGTTGTTTATTGTTCCGTGATATACATCTTGCACTCAAAACATCTGTGATCTACAATTCCACCGCGAGTTCCTCGTATACATTAACTTCGTTCAAAGTATATGTCGTTGCCTTCCATCCCCACCAACTTCGCGTTCTTCCTAATATATATTTACTATGCTCTTACTAGTGACAACTAGACAGACTGGTACGAAAGAATTGGCACCCGCTCCTCCGCCATATACAAATTGACTACCAGATTCTGACATCGTCCCCTCTTTTGTGTTACACATTATGCATTCAAATGTTCCGAGCTATACAATTTGTCCATCAGGGCCTTGCATATTCTGTGGAAACCTTGTCACCCTATTTTGGATCCTCGCGTTGGCAAGTTCACGAAAACTCCAACTCCTAGTCAATGTTTTCCTATTCTGCCCATCCTTGTACTTGTTTCCAGATATGCAACACCAAATGTTTAATACTAAAACGACATCATGCAACAATCGTAAAAATCGTCATTAATAAGAAAAAGTCTCGACAATGAATCATCCCTACAGAACTTGTCCATAAGCATGCAAAGAAGATCTTGCGAGGTAATGGAAAAGCTATTACAAATTTCAATATACTAGCGAAAACAAATCTCGACCAGCGTTTTCGTGTTTTTTTAAATACTTGCACACTTTTTCAATTGCGGGTTCCCAGATTGACAACCTCAAAATTGTGTTTTGAATCGTCCATGACCTGCAAACAGCGCCCGTAGTTCCACAATATACAATTTTTCTGCAGGAATGTATAAAAACTCTTAATTTTTCTCTCCCCCCCCCCTCTATTATCCCTTTGTGGTTCTATATTTTGTCACAGCTACATGATCACGACCTCATGGATTCACAAATTGACAACTCTTTATCTATATCTTCACACCATGAGCTCGACCAACCGTGGTCCCTTTCAATACTTAGCCAATTATCTAATCATTGGGTCTCGGGTTTGCGGTATCCAACACCTATGTCCCCTGTTTCGTCATATACATCTTGCACCCAAAGAACTTGCGTGATCTACAATTTATGCCTTTACTAGTGAGAACTCACCAGGGGTTCGAAAGGATTTGCATTAATAAGTGAACACTAGACGTTCTTCTGTGAGATACTTAGCCCTTTTTCCCTTGTCTTCTTCCCGTGTATTATCGCTTTCTGGTTATATGCTTAGTCACCTTTCTATGATCACGGGTTCTAGTGTTGGCAGGATGACATATATTCATCTCCATCTATATCCTCACATGACGAATCCGACCAGTCGTTGTTCCTTTCCATACTTAGCCAATTTTAAGCTCGCGGTTGCCAGGTTGGCACTTTCGAACTCTGTTGCTTCTTATTTCGTGATATACACCTTGCACTCAAAATTTATGCGATCTACAATTCCTCGCTTTCTGGTTATTTACTTAGTGGCCTTTCTATGATCGCAGTTTCCAGCGTTGACGGGCTGACATATCTCCATCTCCGTCTATATCCTCACTTGACGAATTCGACCGACCATTGTTCCTTTCCATACTTAGCCAATTTTATGGACGTGTTTGTCAGGTTGGCGCTTTCAAATCTGTTGCTTCTTGTTTTGTGATATACATCGTGCATTCAAAACTTTCGTGATCTACAATTCCACTGTGGCCTCCTCGAACTCGCAAGATTCACTCTACCACAGGTCACAAATTCTTCAAAGTATGTGTCCCTACCTTATATCCCCACTAACTTCATATCCTTCCTAATATACATTAGTTATGCTCTTACTAGTGGTCAGGGGATCAAATTTTGCTCAAAAATTCAAAGTGTTCAAAATCGCTTCAAATCGAATGAGAGCGTAGGCCTCGTCGTTATGAACCCAACACAACTCATTTGGGTTCAAATGGACGTCGGGAGCGAGAGATATCGCGTTCTGTTCAAAATGACAAACAGACAAAAAAAAGGGGTGTTGACTGTACAATCTGTATAGTCAAGACGGATGCTGACGTGGCAGGCCGTACGACACGTGGAAGACCGTACGACATGTGGCAGATAGTTATTCGGACAGTTGGCATGTGACATGGCATGTTTGTCAGCGACAGGATGACAACACGTGGCCCAGTCAATGGCCGCCACGTGTCATATATTTATTGGTTTAAAATTTATGTCGTTGGCCAAAGTCGACCCCGCGACCTCCAGGCAGGGGGGAAAGACTTGGAAAGAGCTGCCAACCTGAGCGCCACTAGTTGTTCCTTGTACTATATATGGTGAAATATATTTAAAATTTTGCATATGCGTGTAGTTTGGAGCGTGACCGGGCCTGGGCTTAGCCCCAGCCCTTGGTCGCACATTGTATTACATATGACCCAATGCTATACTATTCGGGCGCACGTGCGGTTGTGTTTGTTCCAACGGTTATACAAACGACCCGCCATTTGGCCTTTGAACATTGTCTTGTGGAACGGGAGCCTATGTTTATGCTAGCGCGTGGTCGCATGGGTCATATGACCTTGCCCTTGATGGTTAGGGGCTAGGTGTGCCCGTAACTGTCCTACAGTTTGCACGGTTCACGCAGTTGCGTCCGGTGCTAAGTTTTTACACTTACATATGCGTGTGGGCTACGTTGAGCCAACAAGGGTGTGTTTTGTAGATGCAGATACAACAAGCTTGAAGGGGGGACTTCCAGGAAGCCTATCTTCTTCAATTTTTGGCCAAACAAGGTGTCGAAAAAGCCCAGCTAGGGGTTTTTGGACATTCTGAAGCCATTGGAGCAGTCTATTTGGCATTTTGAGCATTGTAAAGAAAATTTTTGAGCACTTTGAGAAAATAATACAAATGATCCATTGGAAGCTGGACCAGGAGATGTAGCCCAAGAGAGGGGTGAATTCCTTTATCATTTGTTGTGTTATGTGTTTTATGTTCACTGTTTTTGCTACTTTTTATATGCATCTTGAATGAGTAAATCCTATTAAAGTTGTGTTGCAAAGTTGATCCATTTGTATTTTAACACATAAAATTTAACTTGCAAATATTTTCAAGAAAACAAGTCTTCTTCATTATTAGATCAAGTTGGTATCAGAACATAGGTTTTTGAAGACTTGATTATTTGCAAGTGTTTGTTTTATGATGCTCACAAGGTTGAAACTCACAAGAGGAGAAGGTCAAATTGTAGAGCCAAGTTCTTATCCTTCAAGGAGGAAGCATATATAATCACCGCAAGTTTCAAGGAGGCATTCACCAAGTATGGCTCATGAAGAGAGTCATGAACATGTTCCTGCAGAAGATGAGATCTCAGAAAGGCTGTCATGGAAATGAGAGAGATGATGAAGATCTTGATGGAAAGGAATACAAGGTTGCAAGGTGAAGGCTCCAACCCTTCAAAGCATAAGGGAGACAGTGGT
>JZKD02S2373448.1:0-11782 GCA_000966675.3 Picea glauca
TAAGGAAGATTCTCTCTGGACTCTGCCATACCTCAAGGCCTAAGAAGTAATGCATTAGACCAAGGTCTTTCATTTCAAATTCTACGACAAGTCTCTGTTTACATTCAACGATGAGCTTTTCTTCTCCAGTTAAGAATAATTCATCCACATAGAGTAATAATATTACTGGTTCATTATCCATAATCTTGAAGTAGAGATTTGAGTTTACTTTACTCTTGGTAAAGCCCAAGCTCGTCAAGAAACTGTCTATACAGCCATACCAAGCTCTAGGAGCTTGCTTCAATCCGTATAAGGCTTTCTTCAATCGATAGACATGAGACTTCCTATCTTCAACCTGAAATCCTTGGGGTTGCTCTATATACACTTCCTCTTCGATAACAACATTAAGGAAAGCTGTCTTCACATCCATCTAGTGCAGCTTCCATTTCATCTTGGCAACAAGAGCTATAATGGTTCTGATCGAAGTGTATCTGGCCACAGGAGCGTATGTCTCTTCATAGTCGATTCCTTCCTTCTGGGAAAAGCCATGAGCGACAAATCTTGCTTTATATTTCTCAATACTTCCATTAACAACATGTTTTATTTTGAAGAGCCATCTGTAGGATACCCCATCTTTATTCTTCGGTCTGGGAATTATTTCCCATACTTCGTTCTTCATTATGGATTGGTATTCCTCTGTCATGGCATCTGGCCATTCTTTTCTCTGAATGGCTTCTTCAGAGCAGGTAGGCTCTTCATCTGGGAGATAACATATCAAAGCCGTGTAACTGGAGAATGGCTTTGGTCTTTTCACCTGTCTCGAGGTTCCTTCTGGAACACCATACTTCTTTCCATCTTGAATAAGCTCTCTTGCCCAAGCAGGCTTTCTTTTATGGGAGAAGGTCATTTGAGGAGGTTCTTGAACTTCTACTATATCATGGTCTTCTAGAAGTTCCTCATCAGGGGAAGTTATGACTTCCCTCACTGGTTCTGCAGCTCTGGGAACCTCCATCATTGATTCTGCAATCCTGGGTTTTACAGGTTCCTCCTCATATACTTCTTCAAGTAGGCATCTTCTTGATTTCTTAAGTGTTGGTTCTTCATCAACGGTCACGTCCCTGTTGGTCTCAATATGGCGGTGACCAGGTATGTAGATTCTGAAGGCCTTGGATACCTCACAGTATCCCACAAATATTCCCTTCTTTTCGGAGGGTTCCAGCTTGTTTCTTTTCTCTTTAGGTATATGAATAAGCAATGGATAGCCAAATATTTTTGAGATGGCTTACCTCTGACTTCTTTTCGGTGAACATCTCTTCTGGTGTTTTGAGCCCAATTGCACTATTGGGCAATCGGTTTTGCACATCATATATTGTCTTGATCTGGGCAATTCTAACATTTTTTTGCAGGTATACAACCTTGGCAACCATTTACCAGCTCATAAGACTCTTTCCTAAGCCGTATTCTCGTCCTTGACTTTGACCTATAGGGGTATTGTTCAAAGTCTTTCATTATCCCATTACAATCCCCCTAGGATCACCTGGGAAGCTTCTTTTGGGTTGGACTTGTCCTTCACTAAAACGGGGGGAGTATCTATTGAGGTGACAATGATAGGTATTCTCAGTTGTGTCACACACTTGGTGTTTGGGTTGTGCTTTGCCTAAACTACAAACTGCGTGATAGCAAAAGGCATGTTACAAAGTCAAAATGCAAAAGAATAATTAGATATGAATGATAAATGAAAAGCCAGGAATAACTTGACCTCTACCCCCCCTCAAGCTATGATGATGATGCACCCTTGGATATGGTCCTTTGGAGGACGTTTCATGATGATGTCATGCATTGTATGGGGGATGTTGCACTTATGATGATGAGCGTTGGGCCAGGTGATGACTTACATGCTCTTTCATACACTTTGACACCTCTTGGACCTGGAAGTTTGTACATTGGAGTTTTTATGGCACAGTTTGTAGCTAGGAAGAAAGGCTATAAAGTATAAGGCCAAACTGGCGTAACATGAACCTATCCCAACCAATGTCACCACGATGGGGAAGTTCTTTCTCTTTAGGGTGGTGAGGCCTAGGGGAGATGTCCCTGGTGACCTGGGGTTTTGAAGAGGCTAAAGGATAATCAGACAATGACAAGTTCCCCCTTCACAGATCACCACCAGAACATATAGTCCGACCTATAGCCAACAAAGATAACCAAGTAGAATCCCTGCCCGAGAAGAAAGCAACAATAGATTGATATATGCCGGCTTTGGTTAGTACTTCATATATATCTACGACTATCTGATATTCAATATAAGCAATTTGAATATAAATATTGACGGAATCAATGTTTATTAATAACAATAAAGATCATGTCACTTCATGAATAATTATTAAAATGATGTGGCATTCAATGTAATAAACCAACACTTCAATTAACTTATGCCTAAATCACCATTCAATTGCTCAAAAGACGAAATGTTGTTGCAATAAAGATGTAATAACCAATGATGACGTCAACAACTAGGGTTAGTGGGGTTAGCTAGAGCTAGGGTTAGTGTAGTTAGGGTTTAAGATTTCAGAGGGTTTTTGAGAGTTGTTTTGATCAATTTCACTTCAACGCTGGAGGTCTTAGGATCAATGCCTTCTAGGGTAAAATGGAGTCAAATTAAAGGAGGACGCAAGGGTTGAAGGAGGATGACTAAGGATTGGAGGGAAGAGCTCTGATGTGCTGCTATGGCAGGGCCTCAGAGACAAAACCCTAGGGGAGAGAGGCTCACTCCGGTGTTGCTATGGCAAGGTCTCGTGCTGTCTTCTCCTTCCTTAGATGGCAAAAACGACTAGCATGAAAGATAAAGTCAAGACAAGAGAGTCAAATGAGGGAGAGTGTTGCTACAACAAGGCTCTATCATCAAATCCTAGAAGAAAACGACCCTAAGTGTAGATAACCTAGGCCTAAGACGTCTTCTCCTTCTTGAATTCAAATAGGTACGGCTAGCAAAGGGAGAAGAGGAGAAATGAGTGTAGCTATGGCTAGGCTCTCTTTTTCCTCTTCAATGGCTGAAAAACTCTCTATCATAGGACATGAGACAAGGACCTACTGGTGTGCTTGTCACCTAGGGTTTTTAATCAACAAATTATAAACATATGGAAGAATATAAGACTACAATCATTCATTCCAGAAGTTTTGCAGAAAAAAACACTTACATATCGCCATGAAATAGTATGCAAACCCTAGTTGTAACACCTTCCTTCAAGAGAATTGCCAAAAAATGCCCAAAAATCTTCCTTCAACAAGTGCGCCTTCCTTAAATCAGCCAAATACCCAATTTAGGGCGCAAATTTCAGACCTCACTAATGAGTGAGTAAGTTGTGATAAAAAATGGGAGATTATGAGAGTGAAAATCTCCCATTTATACAAAACCTTGACCTAATTTTACATTTTAGGTCAGGTAAAAAGGTCGACAAGACCATAGTATCAAATTATATTGTTTTTACATTAAATTGTCAAATTAAATCCTAAATCAAGCTGGAAAGAGAGTAAAAGCCCCTTAGAGTGAGACGTTAGCCCCTTTTTGGGTAGATGGGGCGTCTTGGATTAAAACATTAGCCCCCCTTGGGCTTCTCCAACCTGCCACACGATCCAAATGCCCTGTCCATCTACCAAAACGTCCATGAAGCAAGGATGATGTCATGGACTTCATGGTTGACGTCCTAGACCTTCCAAGGCCAACGTTCCACTGAAAAGGGGTCAACCCCCCTAGGTCAAGCTGTGCCAGGGTGCCTCTGGTGGAACGTCCTCCTCTTCTCTGGTGCAAAGCCCCTGATCCATCTCTATCTTGTATCTGTCCCCTGATGGGGTCTCAACATACACCTGATGGGCTCTTCAGCCCCATGGAGGTCCGAACTGATTATCTCCCCATGTGTACTGGTCAAAGGTGGTACCTGTCCATCGAGCATGGTCCTGCACATCAAAAGCTACGCCCTCCATGGGCTCATCAGTCACAAGGATCATAGCAATGTCAATCACATTTCATCATCAATATTATTAAACACATGCATAAACTCCTTAATATATTAGTTAACAACTCAAAGAGGTTACGCAAACCTGCAATACAAGTTTGGAGAAAAGGACGAGGCGTCCTATTGGGCTAGTGTCCACAGGAAAAGGAAAGTTCCCAGAAAGATCTCATCCAAGCCATGTAAGTGAGGTGATGTGGTCAGGGGATGTCCAAGCATGTGGGTGCGGTGAGGGCCAAGGATGCATAAGTGTTACCTGTGGGTGCCTTTGTAGAAGGCGAGCTGTACCTGTTATGGATGCATTCTTTCCAAGCCCATTTTTGGCTTTATTCTTTTTCATTCTTTTATTCTTTTTTATCTTTTTTTTGTTCAAGAGCTAATCAGGGGACATTGCCTTGGCATGGTGACCAGAGCTGACAATGTTACCCAAAAGTACTTTTGCATAAATGAGAAGGCTGGCTCATGATGAGATCCCCTTTACCTTGGCCATGCAACCAAGAGTCACTGCCCTGGCGTGGTAAATAGTTGGTGGCAATGTCATACTGCTAGGTACCCATGAACCTAATAGGTTGGCTCGTGATGAGACCCCCTATCCTTTGACTAGGTCTTATTTTATTATTTTTCCGGGTCCCTCTTGTTTCTTGCTGAGAAGCCTTTTATTGCTTTCTTGGGGATCTCTAGGTGAAGCATCTCGAGGTTTATTCTTAGGCTTTTATCTTTTACCAGCTTACTTTTACCTTCTGGGCCTTTAGCCCCTTCTTCCCACGAGGTAAGGTGCAGTCCTAAAATAGGTCAACCCAATGCCTGGACAAGGGGAATGGGATAGTTGAGTGGGAAACAAGATGTAAGAGTGGTGCTATGATGGGAGCGGACGGTGGCTTTTCAGAAATCCCCCAGTGGCAAACCAAAACCTACAGACACAGGCTTGCTAGGGCACCCTGTCACCCCCCCTAAACATGGTCAAGTGGGCAAATATAAGATCGAAGCAGTTGTTAGAGATAAAAGGAATCAGACACATATATTTAAAGGTTTCAATGATCAAAAGTGACACATACCATGATACCTGCAGCAATTACCTCATGGAGTAAGAACCTCTTCTGATACAGGACCAAGTCGATGGTGATGGATGCTGTTGCTGCTGTCAAGACAAAGACAATGGAAGAAGAAAAGGTGGGCCCTCTAGGTCCATGCTAAGGTCAATCCCGCTCTCGGTACTCCATGTCTAGGACTTGTGGGCCTCGAGACATGATCTCCTAGTTATCCCTAAAAAGTGGGGATAACAGGAGCTAGGACGTTGTGTATGCATCATGATGTGTCATTGAGAGTGTAGGAACCCACAGACTTGGACGTTGCACCCTTTTGAGGACGTTAGGGTTTGGATGGATCCCATTGCCCTTGATGATGATGATGATGCATCTCTTTTTAAATGTTATTGAGCCCTTATCCACCATGATGTCACACTAGGAGCTTGGCATGTTGCACACATGAGGATGATGTCATGCTTGAGTTAGATGTGAATTTTGCTTGAGCCGACCTAGCACATGGATATTGATTTGGCACTTTGATGATGGTGATATGTCATCGTATTGATGAGGGGATGTGGCTTTTGATGATGCTTTGCACCTTTTGGGGATGGATGTGACCTTCGGAGCTTTTATACCCCTTGAGGAGATGACGTCACCTTCATTTTATCCTCTACTCTTAGACATGTGCATTTTTGAGAGGACGTTTTGATGTATTAGGATTTTATTTGTATTTTGGAGCCTATTTTGGGGGTCAACCTAAGACCTATCCACATTGTATCATGGATTATTATGTTTTTGGGTCTTTTAGAGAGATAAGGCGCTAGGTTTGCCTCATATATATAGAGGATGGTTTCTTCATTTGTAAATCATAACTCATCTTGGGGAGAATCACTTCTACACTTGTCTATCTTTCTTATTCATCATGGAGAACTCTTTCACACTTTTTTAGAGGTGATCCAGTGGGTGCTTCTCAAGTTTTTTGTGAATGATTTTATGGTTTTTTGTGGATGATGATCTAGTGGATGCTTCTCAAGTTTTTTGTGGACGAAGCACATGAAGGAGAACAAGGGCCACCTCTTGAAATAATTAAAATGGAAGAAGACTTTAATGAAGCATATAATGTTGAAGACCGAATCCATGATGAAGGCCCTATTGAGAATGTTCGTCTTTTTCAAGATGAGACGCGTATATTTGCTCCATCATTTAATGAAGATGAGGTCACCCAAGCCTCTGTCTCTCCTCCACATGAAGACAAGGGTGTGGTAAGTTGTACTCCTTGTGATTTTTCTCTAAACCCATCAAATAAACCATAATCTATTTTTGATTTTTAGTTACAGCTAGGTTATTTTCACAAATAAATTTGTACAGTAGAAAACTAATAACTAGGAACTTAACAGTAGAAGAAAACCACAATCACATCACTTATACACAAATATTTTTGGATTCCCTAGAAAAACCTCAGAGAGAAAACCAATGCAACGGATTTCTTTGTTTTATTATTAGCAATAGAAATATAGAGATATCTTACAAAGAATTTTGGCCTAGCCAAATTATTGAGTAAACTGTCAGCTTTTCACCTCTACAACATAAGTACAACGTCTCCCCATGTCCTTGAATCAAAACGACTCAACATCTGCCTTTGCTTTAGCCTCTACGTAGATGTATGACTCTTGCGTCAGCCTTTGCGTCACCCTGTACGACGACTCTGAGATCTGAAGGTGGTGGTCACTGCCAAACTGAAGAAGTGTGTCGATATCCCTTGAAGAATCCTCCTTGGTCTTCCTGCAATCTCTCTCCAACAAATCCTAGGCAAATGCTTTCACTTGATTGAGGTTCACCCTCTCTCTCTGATGAATAACGTGTCGTCCTAGCCAAAGCAATTCTTTATACTTCCATGAGCAAGTGAAACCCTAATCTTATAAGGATGGAGGGTTGAGATTAACTTTCCCTCCCTCTCCAAGATGGATGGCTAAGATTAAAACATCCATCACTGAAATTATATTTCACTTTAACCTTAAAAAAAGTGCTCAATAAAGTCAACTGAAGAATAGATCACATTAATAGTCCTTTTCCTAGGTAAGACTTAGGGAAAAGTTTAATTAATCAACTTTGGCTAATGTTTCAATGTCTTCCACAATGCTAGGATGCTGCAATGTGTAGAAGACCTTCCTTGCTACATTTTCAACACTCCTTTCCAAGTCTTTGATTCCTATGATGCGTTCGTTGATAACTTGGTGAGTGAAGAGTTTTTAGGGAAGCCCTTGGATTTGGAAGATTTTTCATTTAATGAAGAATGTGATGACCATGAGATTGAAAATGATGATGAATTTCTATGTATCAGAAGGCATAAATGGGATATGAGTTGCTCTCATTTTGATGCAGATCCCATTAATGATACTGAGGACGACTTTAGGTTCAAGAGCATGGAGTTGTTGCCTT
The DNA here is from genome assembly GCA_000966675.3 of Picea glauca. NCBI lineage: Eukaryota > Viridiplantae > Streptophyta > Pinopsida > Pinales > Pinaceae > Picea > Picea glauca. The sequence continues at coordinate 7,451 of JZKD02S2373448.1, forward strand.
TGGAACAACCATCCATGTACATTAATGATTCAGATTTTGGAAAGCATGAAGATGATATTGTCATGGACCTGTGTCAACCACCTAGGAATGATTCATTACAAGATTTGCATGAGGAAGGTCATTAAAAGCGAGTGAGAAGACCAAGCAAGCTCGAAATGCTATTCTACGTTGTTGTAGGGATGGGTGGGTGCAACATATCCCAAAGTAGGTGGTAGGGGATTTGTAGTTACTGAATGGACAAGGTACAAATGGCCTACAACAAAGCTTAGGGATTGTAGGCGACTCAACATTGGAATAGACATAAACCAATGTCTTCGATTATTTTGGACATTCTCATGACCTCCTCAAGAATTGCCATGATGATCCCTCCTCCCCTTGTCATTTCTCCAACCTATGTTAGGGGTGACACTACTTTGTTGTTGGTCATGGTTTATGAGTTCGTGATGGGTATTTCCTCGATCAGAGGTTCAAGAGAGATTGTAGTTGTGAGTTGTGACATATTTATAATCAAAACTACAAGTAGAACTTTTCTTCCAATCATTAATAAATCGATACTATGATCCTCAGAAAGATTTGTTTCATAAGCATTAAGGAATGAAACATGCATGGCAAAGTCAGATTATGAATCAACTGTGTACAAGCAATAAAATAAATACTCAATATCAAAACATGCGCAATCTCCAATCAAATACAAATTCTATTTACAACTTCGAATAACCTCCAGATGGCCTTGTAAAATTCATAGGGGAGCTCATCAAGGTGAGGGGCTTGGTTATCAACCATTTCTTGCAAGGTTGTAGAAAACTCATTTATAGAAAGTGTTGAGTCAAGCGTCCTTTTCTCCTTCGTAAGCTTACATGGAACTATGTCGAGGCATTTTTGGGTGGCTTCTTGTTTGTTAGGAGAAATCCCTTAGGTTTCAAACATCATTTTATAAAGCTCTACAATTTCTCTTTCAATTTCTTCTTGATTTGAATTTTTAGGGAAGAGATAGTCTCACTAGCTTCTTTAGTGGCTAGAGATTTAAATAAATCTTTTGTAGGTAGGTCCCTAGTTTTGTTGTAGTGCAGTCGTGCTGACAATCGAGTGACCCTTGCTCGATAGACATTGTTCACTCAAAGTATATGGCTCACCTTTATAGCACAAACTTGCTTGGCATCATCTTAAGGGTCCATTGTAACCCGTACATGAGGCCCTCCACCTTACTAAACAATGGCTCATTATAACTGCAATGAGACTATGCAATTTGATTGCCATATTTATGTAGAAGGTGATCATTTTGAAGATGCATCTACCCACTAGCCTATCCAACGATTCTCTCTATGTGGCCTGAGATTTCGATTTTGTACAATACAAATAAAGGCTAGGCAACTTAACATGGTTTGGTGGTCAAATAGAGTAAATGAGCCAACATGGATTGGTTGACCTTTAGAGGTGTATCAAGTCTTTAGTAGATTCGCTTTTGTCTAGGTGAACAAGGGTTTGGATGAGTCTTGCAAAGTTGCTCATTTATAAACAAATATGCAAGTTTTTCATTTATATAGCAAGAAAGAATGCATATAACCAAAATAGCATCAAGTGCAGTCTATCTCTGAACCAAAATACATCAACAACAAGGCTTTAAATGGCCTCTAGAATTCAAGAAAAATCATGCTACAACAAATAACTACATATCATCAAGTTCATTACTTATATTTGGATCCTCATCATTAGTGTCACCCTCTAAGCATTAAAATAAGATAGAAAAAGCTTAACATGCCTAATAAGTGATTTTACATGAGGGAAGGGTACATTTTTACTAGTGTCATGACAAAAAAGTTCAACAATTAGTTCCATGCCCTCATACATGATTAAATGGCTTGGTGTTCTTGATTAAATGTTAGTTCCATGCCCTCATAAATGATAGAATCCCATGGAAATGTTACAATCCTACCAATCTCGAAATCCTGAAAACTATCAAGTCTGTTGAATTTTGAATGGGACCTAAAATTCTACTTTCTCCATATGACGTGCAATGAGGTTGGAATCACTCTCAAACATCCTGAAACAATTAATGGTAATGTTAAAACTTTAAGTAAAAGTGATTCATTTTCATCCTTTTACTTTAAGAATTTAACATTATCATTACCCCAAGGTTACGTAATAGGTACCCCTTCCATTTAAAAAAAATTCTAAAAAAATTTGAAATCCGTGGGCCTAGATGCATCATATTGATGTCATATGGAATCAGTCGGTTCAGTACTGAATCGGCCAAAAGCAGTTCTAGTACACTGGTCCGTCTGTTTTATCCCTAAATTGGTTCAATTAGTTTGTTTTGTTGGACCGGTCCAGTTTTAATGACATTGAGTGTACCACATAAATCACTATGAAGAAGGTGCGAGTGCGTCAATAAGCTACTCATTAGAAGAAGTAAATGTTTCATTGAGGAAAAACCAAAAGTACAAAGTGCATGTTCATGAGAAGAAGAGTGAGAATAAGAATTAAAATTAATGTTGTGTTTCTTCATTGTTGCTTCTAAGGCTTCCATCTTCTGGAAACATTTAAACTACAAATGACCATTTCGTTGACAAAATTTACAATGTCTCTCAATTCTCTTGCCTTTCAATTTTGTTTTGTTATCAACATTGGGAGTAGGAGTTGGTGTTGAAGCTTTTGTAGCTTTGGGAGGTATTCCCAGTAGGGGCCATGGTGTTAGGCATGTGGGAATATTCGTTGGCACCTGATTACACTTTCGTTTTAGTGAAAACTCCCTTGGGATGAAGCTAGGGATTCATGGGCTTGGTGATGGGCTTTGTGGGCTTATGTTGGGGTGTCATACCCGTTGATTTTTCTAATTTCCAGATCTGATAATTAATGCCTTATGATTTTCAAACAGGTTTTATTGCCACTATTGTCATAGTTTAATCACATACTGGAGATTTCAACTGAAATAAACTGCAGCGAAAATAACGAAATCATAGAGAGATAGCCATGCACAATAGACACAAGATTTATCCTAGAAAAACCCAAACTTTGGAGAAAATCCCAACCAACTTTTGTATAGAAGAAATTTAATCCAAGTTCATGAATACATCTCTAGACAAATGAAGAGTTCCAAGCACATGGAAAGTTGCACCCTGGTGTGAGGAATATCCCTCAAGTAGACCAAGATAGCGCACCACAAAACTAACACAACTGGCAATTGGCAACTGCAACTGGCACGAAGCAACTGGGCAATGCGCACTAGAAGAGGAGAGTTGATGAGTTCATGAATACATCTCTAGACAAATGAAGAGTTCCAAGCGCAAGGAAAGTTACGCCCTGGTGTGAGGAAGATCTCTTAAGTATGTTGCATCACTAGACCAAGATAGTGCACCACAGAACGAGCACAACTAGCAATTGGCAACCACAACTGGCACGAAGCAACTAGGCAATGTGCACTAGAAGAGGAGAGTTGATGAGATGTGTAATAATGAAATGAATATGCCTTTATTTATACTAGTCAAGTCACCTTTTTTTTTTTTTTTTTTGTTTACTGGGGGAATCGGCAACTTCGCGGTTCTCGTACTTACGTGACACGGGGTCGATCCCCAACGACTACCACTATAACCCCAGGTGCAACCACCCAGCCCGCAAGAATGGCGCACGAGTAAGACCGGGTGAGAATCGAACATGAGACTTCATTTTACAAATTTCCTTCCATTTACACGGCACTTGCCAATCCATCAAGTCACCTTATTTTATTGGAAGGGTCGACTTGTCATTTTTTTGCCTTTTAACTTTATTTTATTTATTTTGTTGCTTTTACAAGTGTTTCTTCAATGCTTCAATAAAGCCAACTTGAAAATCTTGTCTTATATTTTTTTTTTTGTGCTTTCTGGATTCTTCTTTAACAATCTTCTTTGTATCTTCTTGTGGAGAATGACTTCCCGAAGTTGCAAAACTTCAACACTCCCTCTCAACGAGGGCGACATTCTCCATACTTGGATTTCTTTTGACGTAGAAAGGTTGTCCTTGAGCTTGGTCGATGTAGCCTTCTCTGGCTTGCAGCCAGTTGATGTATACTTATCCCACATAACACCTAGTTGATATATGCTTCTCCCACATAGCACCTCAAGTCTCTGTCAGTCCTTGTCAAGTCACATGATCAAGGATAGAGACCACACTTGAGCAATTCTCCTTAGCCAAGTGATATGGCCATCGAAGGAGAATGTCAACCCGATGCTAATACACATAGAACATCTGTTGAAATAATGTAACTGCGAAGAGCATTCTTATTATTTTGTTATTGGATTAAATCCCCATTGTGGATTAATCATGTCATTATTATTATTTTTATTATTAGGTTAAATC
>JZKD02S2373459.1:0-10243 GCA_000966675.3 Picea glauca
CAACTCATGGCTCATTCCTTTTATGAATACCAACATGTCTTCTCAAAGAAAATATAAATAAACATAATATATTCTAAATAAACCAATCAAGCTACTACAAAGGGCTCAAGCTTCAATCAAGCATCAAATGAGAACTAGAAGCATTCAAGGGACTAACACAATCTTTAATCAAAATAAAACCAAACTTCCAAAGTTGAAGAAATGGTCCAAATGCAAACAACAAACAAACCATTAAAATTTTCCAATATATCAAAGTTACAAATCCAAGAAGTTTCATGCACTTGAGTCTTGAATGAGACCATTCTTGCTTAGCTAAAGTCTTGTTAATTAGTTATTTAGCCTTTAATACTAGGACACTATCTATGTGAAGAGATAGGTCTCAACTTCATCAAATGTTAGCTTCATTTCATGTCACAGATAGGAAAAAGAGGATGTCTTAGTTAACTACCAAACCATCAAACTTAAAATAGCTTGGATCAAATAAATGTAGCTTCAATGTTACACTATTTAATACAAACTATAGAACCTATTTTTACCTTAAATGCAATCTCAAATTTACAGATGGTAATCTTTCTCCCATAAAGAATTACCTTTTTCCAATGTACTCCAAAAATAGAGGAACAATTAAGTCAATAAACTAGCAAGAATCACATCACATGTTCCATTTCATTCATTATTTCTACAACTCCAATCATCAATGGAACATGTAAGTCAAAATAAGTGTCCCTCATGTATATTGGTTTAGATAGCATCTTGGGGTATATTAATATCCCATTTCACATCAACATGTCGACCCTCGTTTTCTAACTCTGCAGATGAACTATTATTATGAGCCTCCAAAAGATTATCTTACATATCAAGTTCATTAGAGGAATTTGTTGTGTTGTATTCTCCCCTTCTATCACAATATGATCGTCAAAGAGCTAGTGCTCTATTGAATGGAAAATTGTTTATGTCATACTTTGTTACATATAATCTTAAACATGTATCCATATGTTTATCAATCTTGTTCCTCAACTTTGACTTCAAGAATGATAGTGCACTAAACATTCTCTCATCCTCCACCGATCCCAAAATCATGGTTTGACATAAATATGCTAATTTGAAATATTCTGACATGTTTTCTTCTAGGTAATGGCTTTCACCTAATTTAGTCCATAATCTTGTTATTGCGCCATGTTCTAGAGGTTTCTCCAAACCACAATATTGATCTAACATTGTTTTAACAAAGATATTGGTTTGTTGATACAACTTTGATGAATCTAATATACCTTCAATCTCTTCTCCTTGTACATCACGATTCTTGCCAAATTGGTGCACTAAAATTTTTAATTTTGCTAAAAAGTCAACTCTTTTAGCCTCTCTATTGTGTTCACGGTTCCAATATTGAGGGTATACCATAGACATGGCCTCCAATAATTCATCTCGAGGAAATCGTTCCCTTATCTCTGATGCTAGTGATTTTTCAATTTCTATCAAGTTGTGCTTCACTGAAATCACAACATTGTTGAATTGGTCTCTTGACACATGGAACTCTTCAATGATTCGTCCCATATTACTAACATAATGAAATGGAACCATATACCCGTGCACTACCATACACAGTATTCCTTTTCCTATCAAACTTCAAATAATTTTCAATGTTTTCTATATCGATGATAGTATTCCAACCTTTAAATGTTGGACCTGTGAAAGACTCTGGCATTGTATACAAATTATCCAATTGAAGACATGTTAATTTTCGTGTGTGTATGTATTCTACAATATACATTGTGAGACTCTGAGACATTTTCACAAGGACATTCATTTCATAAAGAATAGGAAGAATTCCAACTAATGTTAATAATGTCTCTATATCAGTTAATCGAAAGAGAATATCTTGAGCTTTGTCTACAATGAAACGATGTTCATACATCACCCCTAATAAGGATTGGTACTCACTAAATAGTCTTTGAGCTGGTCCATTCAATGAGATCCATCTTGTATCAACATATTTTAGTAGTTTTTTTCCATCTGTAACACCCTCAACAAATTGTTGAAACTCTTTAAATCGCTTGGGACTAAGACAAAAGCATGCAGGAGTTTCACGTACAAGATATTCAACTTTTGAAACCAATGGAAACTTGCTTACTATTTTAAATGCAAGATTCATTCTATGAGCCATACAATGAATATTAATCATAAATGGTGAAGGTGATAGTTGTAGTTTGACACAAAGGCCATTCCTTTTCCCTTTCATGACTTTTTCTCTGACACATGCCAACTTTGTCGCAATCACTAAATTATCAATACCACCAATTTCCTTCAAAGTCTTGATGAAAAGTTCATAAATATTTTGAGCTATAGAATTCTCCCTCATTTTATGAATCCCAATTAAATATGAATGACTAACATGATCATTAACCATATAAATGCTCATGCAGATCCAAGCAGTATTATCAATAGTTGTAACTTCATCCAAATACAATGAAAAAAACCTAGCATTTGCAATATTCTCTTTCAAATCATCCTTTTCTAATTGAGATAGATATTTTTCTCATTCCCAACCACTTGTTACTGACCAATGAGAAGATGGAAAAAATGACACTTCAAGAAAAGATATAAAGTTCTTGTAATCTAGAAAATCTATCACAGGAAAACCTCTAGATAAGATGTGAAATACAGTGTTTAATTGCATCGTCATGGATAACTAATTTCTTTCCATCGTCTTTCCAAATAGAGATGTGATGGTTCCTCCACTTGCCTCAAGTTTTCTCTTAGTGATTAAGTATTTATTATATTCATCTTCATATTTGACATGTCGACATTCCTCATAAGATTTCCATCTGATAATAGATTTATCCTCGCCATTTACAATTTCTTTATCATACACCTTTCCTGCATGCTTCTCTATTGTATCTAACTCCATCTTCAATTTTACTGTCTTTCCAAGTTTCCAACTACATATAATGCATCTAACTTCTCGTGAAGCCTCTTTCTCATTTGTTGGAGGTATTGGTTCAATAAATGGAAATTTTGAGACCCATTTTGATTGGAATTGTCTCCCTATGTCCCATTGGCCTTTTTTCCTTTTCCATGATTGTGAATGGTTTGTGTTGCCTTCCAAGGAAAAACCTTCAACATTGTTATCGTCAATTTCTAGTCAAAGCATATCAATTTGATCACTAGAGGAACCTATTTCATCATATATTATATGGATATTAGATGCATTCTCATAAGAGTTGACATATCTTTGACTTTCATTGATGGGTTGCTCAAAAGAGCTTGAATCATGAAGAGAATCTGGGTTCTTGGATTGATGCTTTTGAAAGTATGAAAATACATCCCTGTGTTTTGATATTTTCTTTCCACGATTGTTGTTTGACATCTCACTGAAATTTTCACAATTAGAATTTCAAATCGATCTAGAAACCAAAAGTGAAACCTGCATTTTGATAAATAATATAAAATTAGTCATACATTGGCAAGTCAACACAAATGCAAGAGATCTATCAATTTTAAGAAATCAAATATTCCCAATAAGTTAAAAAACCACAATACTTATCCAAAAATAAATCACTTCATTATACCACAAGTCATTTTCATCTTGCATATTATTATTGGCTCAAAATAATGCCACATCAATAAAAATTCATTTTTAAAAACTATTTTTCCTCTGATAGGTTGGTTTTAGGTTGATAATATGTTTTGTCTAGAAGTGTGTTCCATGAGTCGTGAGAAACTTTATGTGATCCATATGTATATCATGGGCCTCCCACGTATTCCAACTGGTTCGTTTTTCCAATTTTCTGGTTTGGCAGTTTTTTCCTAGTTTTCGGGTCCTTGACTTCCGAGGTCGTTTTGAGTCCCTAAACAACGTTTTTAGGGATCGCCATAGTTAGATTGTGGACTGAGTCAAAGTCTGATGGAAACATGTGTATTCCTCAGATAGTCCTTTCCAATGGGTTATCATGGGCCTAAAACGAAGATCGTATGCAAAAGTTATGACCCCGGGATGTTGATGTACTAGCTTACCCCAATGGGGCCCACATGACTTTTGGCTCTTCATCTCCTAGGGTTAGGTTTTTGGATTTATAGGGTTTTGGAATTCATGTTTATTGTAAAAAAATTCCCTGAGAGCCTCATTGTAACCATCTTCTTGTGAATGAGCACAACCGTCACATCTCTTCTCAGAGATAAGCCGCCACCATTCTAGCAAGCTTGTTTTCCGCTACATTTTACAATTTCAACTTATTTTCTTATTGAATAGAAACCAGTTTTACTGTATATCTGTTATTCTGTGTTAAGCATATTTTAATAATCTGTATTCATTTCATTCTTCTCATAAAATCTAGATCAATGGTATCAGAGCAGTCTACTCCTTGGCGTTCTTAATGCATGTCCCCAACGAGGTCATGGTACAAAGAATTGGGTATCGAGCTTGTTTCTCTTGAGGACAAAAGCTATCGCACGCCCAAGTGACCTTCCATGGAGGGAGAAATGAAATATGAAGGGACAAGATATCCTTTCATAATGTTTCTTGAGGAATCCCTCACACAATAGAGGAACAAGATGATGGATAGTTTTGCTCAAATCCTTCGGCAGCTACCAACAGGCGATGCATCTTCCTTGAGTGGAGGCATCGCCCCCTTAAAGGTACAAATAAACTTTGATATTTATATATTTGAAGGTCAGATAGATGCGGATGTTGTAGACAAATGGTTGAATCTACTAGAAAGGTATTTTTATTTCCATAACTTTTCGAATAGAGAAAAGATTACTTTTTCACTCCTCAAAGTTGTTCCCCATGTCAAAGATTGGTGGGAAACTTTTTGTGAGAAAAAGGAAACAGAGGAACCCTCATTATTTATAGTCACGGTCACCCGAGATTCCTTCAGGGATGCCATTAAGGAAAAATACTACCCTGTCAGAAGCTATGACGACCTATATACAAAATGGACCACACTGCGGCAAGAAAGAGACCAAGCGGTGTCAGAGTTCACAAATATCTTCCATACCTTGCGCACCAAGTTGGGTATCAAAGATTCTGAGAGACATATGGTGCTCAAGTATTGTTGTGCTCTACATATATACATCTAGGTCAAAATGGAATTTCTGTACATCTTATCCTTGGGCATGACCTATCGATATGCCGTCAAAATCGAGTAGAAGCTCAAACAAAAGACGCGAAAATTTGGGCCTGGGAACCAATCACAGCAAAAGCAAGGAAAGGGTCGCCCCAACTCATAGAACAAAGGACATAGCAAATATGGAAAACATCAGGACAACCAGCCCAAGCCACAAGCAAAGAAGGACACCGAAAAGGCAAAGAAATATACCGGGAAGTGGTGCGACTTCCATAAGAGCCCCTGGCATAACACTGTTGATTGTCACTCAAAGAAGTTGCTTGTGGCTGAGGTGAAAGCCTCAGAATCAAATGCGTTTTCCGACTCAAAACCAGAAAGGGGGATACGGATCATTGATGTGGAACCGAGTGCCATTGTTGCTACCACCAAGCTCCATCTTAGTGAACAAGACGAGCCAAAGGAAGGCGAGTGCCTTTTCCATTCACAAATGTGAGTGAAAGGCACCCCGCTGCACTTCATCATTGATAGTGGTAGCCAGAATAACCTCATCTCAGCAGAGGTCATCAAGAGGTTATCCCTACTGATAATGTCGCACCCACAACCCTATACCATTGGATGGCTCCGCCAAGGAATCGATCTTCGCATCATCCAACAATGTCAACTGTCGTACAACATCAAGCCCTTCAAAGACGAGGTATTGTGTGATGTTTCTCCTCTCTAAGTTTGTAATGTTATTTTGGGACAACCTTATTTATGGAAACGTCATGTTGTATATGAGTCTATGCCTCATAGTGCTATTATTACTTTGAACAGGAAATTGTACAGGATACCCAAGGCAGTCCCACCTAGTTTTGTTTCCTTGATCTCTGCTAAGTAATGCAGGAAGGTCATCTCTCAGACCGATAATTTTTTCTTCATCATGATTCGCTCTCATAGTGAGAAAGATAGTAACCAAATCCAGAGCCTTCGCAGTTGATCTCTCCACACAACAGAAGCAAGTGGATAAGGTCATAGAAGAATACTCAAATATCTTTTCCTCACCTACTGGGGTACCTATGCATTGTCAGGTCAAGCATCCCATTGATCTAACCCTTGGCGCATCGAAACCCAATGGGCCAGTCTATCGCCACTCTCTGTTAGAAAATGAGGAGATCAAGAGGAAAATCCAAGAACTTATCCACAAGCGACACATCCATCCCAACTCATCGCCTTGTGGGAGCCCAATCTTGTTGGTGCATAAGAAAGATGGGACTTGGCAACTCTGCATTGATTGGAAACGACAGCACAATCTATATGCCAACTTGGAAAAATTCTACTTCGGCATGGACAGGGTCCATTACCTAGGCTACATCATTGATCAACATGGTGTGCATGTGAATCCAACCAAGATCCAGGTCATCCGTGACTAGCTAGCCCCAACCACACTCACTGAGCTTCGAAGCTTCTCGGGCCTTGCCAATTTCTATCACAGGTTCATGTTGGGATTCTCCCATATCACATGGGCCCTCAGCCAAGTAATCAGGGATGGTGGTAAGGAAAACTTTGTGTGGGACTTGTCCCAACAACAAGATTTTGATTATTTGAAGTAGCACTTGTGCTCAGCCCCAGTACTTTCATTATTGGACATACAACAACCCTTTGAGATTGAGAGAGATGCTTCAGACTATGCTATGGGCATCGTTCTCACTCAACACAACCACCCTGTGGCATATCATAGTGAAACACTATCAGATTTTTTTCGTAAGTACCCTACTTACGACAAAAAAATGTACTCCATTGTGAAAGCCTGCCACCAGTGGAGACATTACAGTCTTGGTAAGGAGACAGTCATCCACACTGATCATAAGCCACTCCAGTTCATGCAGAGACAAGGCAAATTGTAGAATGACCTCCATCAGAAGTGGTACACATACTTACAACAGTTCCACCTCAACATAAAGTATAAAATAGGAAGTATCAACTGAGTCGTTGGTTGCCTTAGCCGACCTCTAGTTGCGACACTCACCATGGTGCTAGACTCTTGTAGCCACGAGACCTCCAGATGGCCCCACCTCTATGAGATAGACCCTGACTTCGCCACCACCTACCAAATTTTGGGAGAAAACTCAGTGGTCGCTAATTTCCATCTTCAGGACATGTTGTTGTGCCATCTGGGCCATCTTTGCGTTCCATCAAGCAAGATAGTGAAGTTGATTTTTAAATCTCACTACAGTTGGGTGGAAGGACACTTCAGCATTGAAAAGACAATGGCGGTGCTACAGAAACATTTCTACTGGATGAAACTTCGACAAGATGTCGGTAGGTATATCAGGTCCTGCACCGCCTGTGTTATTGCCAAACCGACCACTAAGAAACAGAGCATGTACACCCCTCTGCCTAATCCTAACAGGCCATGGGAATCCATCTCAATGGACTACATGTCGATCCTTCCATCCACCAAGAGGGGAAATGACTGTGGTTTTTTGGTTGTTGATCGCTTTTCCAAGATGGCAATTCTAGCCACCTGCAAGAAAAGCATCACAATAGAGGCCATTGCCAAGCTCTTCTTTGAACGAGTATGGGTAAATTTTGGAATCCCACAAACCATTGTCTCAGATCGGGACAGTCAGTTCCTCAACATATTCTGGTCGAGCCTCTGGTCATTGTTAGACACCAAGCTCACCAAATCCACTTCCTTCCACCCCCAGACAGATGGCCAAACTTAGGTCGTCAATCAGATGATCTTGCATATCTTGTGCATGTACAATTCCAAGCACCCCAAAACACGGGATGAGAGTCTTCCCTATGTCCAACATAGCTACAATCGAGCCCTACATAGCTCAACTGGCCACAACCCCTTTCAGGTGGGGTTGGGATTCCAACCATTGGGCCCCATGGATGTTTCACTATCCCTTGTGGCCACCTCGGTCGAATCGTCCCCTACTCCACCTGAAGCTGAAAAATCCACCCAGTTCATTGAGAGGATCCAACACATCCTCCAACAGGTTCAAAATATTTTACATAAGTCCAATGCCATGTACAAGCAGCGCCATGATCAACACCAAGTGCCACATAAGTTTCAGGTAGGAGACAAAGTTTGGATGCACTTACAGAAAGAATGCCTTACAGGTCCCCATCGGAAGCTTCACCCACTCCATTATGGGCCTTACACCATCACCAAGGCTATGGGTGAAAATTATTTTGAGCTCAACATTCCCCATTTCCTTGGCTTGCACCCAGTATTCAACGTGGCTCTCCTTCAGCCATATTTCCCACCATTATTGGACACCTCAGAGATAGTAGAACAGTTGACACCAACAGAGCTCAAAATTTAATGCATGCAACATGAATCCAATGATCATATTGTGGACACACAGGTCAAGGGAACTCGACAACAAAGGATCCATCTTTATCGAGTTGTCAAAGCAGGGCAACTCCTGCACCAAGGCAAGTGGCTCACCCAGGGCCAAATTCAACAGAAATTTATTCATCTGATGGGGGAACTCAACGCAATGGATACCATTGCTTCCTAAGGGTGGAGGATTGATCCATATGGATTTCGATGGCCTCCCACCTATTCCAACTGGTTCATTTTGGCAGTTTTCCAGTTTGGCAGTTTTTTCCTAGTTTTTGGGTCCTTGACTTCCAGGGCCTAAATAACATTTTTAGGGCTCACCATAGTTAGAATATAGACAGAGACATATTTTGATGAAAAAATATATATTCCTCGGATAGACCTTTCAAACGGACTATCGTGCGCCTAAAACGAAGATTGTATGCAAAAGTTACGACCCCGGGAAGTTGATGTACTAGCTTACCCCAACGGGGCCCACATGACTTTTGGCACTTCATCTCCTAGGGTTAGGTTTTTGGATATATAGGGTTTTGGCATTCATGTTTATTGTAAAAAATGCATTGAGATCCTCATTGTAATCATCTTCTTGCGAATGAGCGCAACAGTCACATCTCTTCTCAGAGATAAGCCGCCACCATTCCAGCAATCTTGTTTTCCGCTGCATTTTACAGTTTCAACTTATTTCCTTATTGAATAGAAACCAATTTTATTGTATCTTTGTTATTCTGTGTTAAGAATATTTTAATAATCTGTATTCATTTCTTTCTGCTCATAAAATCTGGATCAGTATGGCTACATTCATTCTTAGATACAATCATACAAAGATAGATTAGAAGTTCCCTGTTGCCAGACATTGTGCATGTGGATTTTACCACATGTTTTTGCTTGCCATCTTGGGTTTATCCCAGATCCTTGATGTATTACACTGTTACAGAGTACGATGGTCCATTATTTTCTATTGGGACCTTTATATGTCATATGATATGAGTGATGAGATGTTGCTATTTGTGCCATGTTTAAAGTTTTCCTACTATGCCATGTCAAACAGTGATGATGATTTGTACATTCACCTAAAAATAATAGTTATAGAGTACATTCACCTACAAACACATATTACTGATAAGATGAACAACAAACTTGCAGATATGAAAACAGTAAACTTGACACATGCAAGAAGTTTGAAGCATCCTCAAACCCTAAGCCTTTTTCCTAATCAAATGGATAACAGTTCCTGAGTTAATGCATCCCAATTGGAGAAAGGTTGTGGCATGTATGCATGTACACTCCTCCTTAAACTCTACACCCTCACTCAGCTCCTCATGCTTCCACACTAACTACCTATCCTCTAGGGATTGGATCCCTTCTCTAAGAATAGATCATGCATTTGTGTAACTGAATAGAACTGAAATCTGGACTGATAGAAAACTTAACTGAATTGGAAATTACTAAATATGAAATAGTAGTGAACTGAATCTGGAACAATAGTGAGAGTAGATTTAGTAAGGTTCATTTTGGACCTGGGTTCTTATGTGTTTGGTTATAATTGGGTTGAAATAGTAATATATGGTGGTTTAGGAAAATCCTGGAGTGGACTGTGGAAAATTTTGGTTAATTGATTTTCATGGTGAAAAATGGCCATATGGATAACTATGTTTCATTATTTTTTTGTTATTAGCATACTACATAGTAAGCAGTACATTGTACAATATGATATAGGCTATAACAATTGGTTGAGCCTTGAGGAAATGTTTGTATGAAATTATAATACCAACAACTTAGAATATTGTATGAGGATGCATATGAAGTGTTTGTAGAAATGTATGCATTAGATTTTTCATTCTTG
>JZKD02S2373459.1:54489-65017 GCA_000966675.3 Picea glauca
ACCAACTTTTAAAAATCCTTTACAACAAAACAAACTTGTGCCTCTAACTAGCCTAATATCTGAATACAAACAAAGCTAAACTAAATAGAGAGATCCCTCTCTGAAGCTGGAAGGGCTAGATGCCAGCTTTAAAAGTGGTTGGTTAAGGTTACCTTTGTGTATTTCCTCTTTTTCAACCTCTAGGAAATTACAGAGTGATAACAGAGTGGAAGCCTCTCAAGCTGATTTCGGGCTAGATACCCTGCCCTTGTGTGTGGATTGGACTGTCGACTGTTCCCCGAGGAATTATTGTTGTTGGTGGTAACCTTAGTAGCCTACCTTCTTAGGGTCTTACACAAGGTGACTATGAAGGGGAAAGTCTTCACGGTACCTGGAATCGACGTTGTCCAAACTCACTCGAGCTCCTTGGAGGGTATACCCACGATTATGTGTGGGAGCTTGCACTAGGGTGTAAGTTTGTTAAGCAGGTCTTCAACGTAACTTTTCCACCCTAGCCCAACCCCTTCTTGTCTCATCGTCGTGATGTTGGATTTCATCACCAACTAGTGACTTCGGAATTGGAAGGTCTTGTTATCTTGGTTTTGCTTCCTAGATTTTACTAGTGCATGTTGTTTGTTTACCCAAGTTGGCTATAGAATTTATTTCGTAAGATTCAAACTCGATCAAATTGACCTTCCATGCCATTCACATAGAATGCAAGGCCTACCCCTAGAAGATCTGGAAGGTTCTCAACCCTTGCTTACCAACTCACTGGAGGGCTCTTCTCAACAGAGTGAAGTCCAGGACGTCACCACTCCGCAAGTGGAAAGAACTGACTCGTTAGAATGGTTCAGAAGTACCAATTCTCAAGAGGACTTCCAACTTCCTACCAACTCTGAGAGACGTATTATTCGAGTGAATTCTTCTAGAGATCTAGTTGTTCAGTCTTCTGGATCACCAACCGGACCTTTCATAGGACCTGAGGGTCAAGATCCTTTTTGGACTACTGGCATTTTTATATCAGATCTCTTTGGTTTAGGAGCAGGTGTTGATATCACTATTGCACCTGAGCTACCCAAAACATCTGATCTAGGCACAGTACCTTTTACTACTACATATTATTTTCCTGGTACAGAAACTCCAACTGACCACATCTTGACTCTCCCTCTACAAACAGTCCATTACACAATGGTCCTGGATATTACAAGTCCTCACACCAGGATTACAATGGTTGGCCAAGACCCCATTGGCACACCGCTTTCGCCCAGAAACACCCCACCACTTCCACCCAGATATCATGCATTGAATGCTTCTATTCTCACTCCTACACCAATCTCATCCGAGACTCCTAGCAGTTCCACTCCTTCTAGGCACCATCTTCTCAGTTTCATTCCGACACTTCCTCCACCCCCTTTCAAAGGACCTCTTCCATCCTCTATCAGAGGCACTGATCCTAGTGGCACCATCCCGTCTTTCACACCTAATTACCAGATTTCTGTTGGTGGACAATTTCACCGAGGAGGCCAAACTCAACCCCTTTTTGCAGGAAAAATCCAAACCAAGACGCAACCCCCGATTGGAGGGAAACCCCCATTGACCCCACCCTATGGACAAAACATACCTCCATACTTGGCCCAGTATTGGAATTATCTTATACAACATAATCCTCAATCGATTGGGGGGAAACAACCTCAAGCTAGCTCTGTCATACCCCCTAGTACAGGCCAACCACATACAGGCACATCTAATCCTATTTGGGGATCGAATGCTCAACCCCATGCCCCTGTCCAAGGGTACAACCCTAGGAATTACTTGCCTCCACACCAACCACCGAATCTACCCAAATCTTCGCATAATATGCAGACTGCTTATGGTCCCACTGGTTTACCGATGGGACTCCCTCCCCAAAGTCACCAGTACCCGCATGTGAATAGATAGTTACCTTTCTTAGCCACTCTGGACCTCCCGGATCTGTCGAGGATTTTAAATGATCCAATCCATCACTCTCCTCAATGGCCTGCCATACCGACCAAACTACCATCTGATATCCCTAAATTCGATGGTAAACTGGGAGGACCCGAACAATCATGTAATGACTTTTCATCTTTGGTGCTCATCCAACTCCTTGATGGATGACTCTATTCGTTTACACCTTTTTCAGCGAACCCTCATAGGTTCCGCCATGAAGTGGTATATCAAGTTGCCACAAGGCTTCTTCACCGACTTCAACACCCTCGCTATGGCTTTCCTCACCCACTACCAATTACCGATTCGCTACAAAATGGGAACCGAGATTTTGAGTTATTTCAAACAAACCAAAACCACTCATATATCTGATCACATTCATGAGTGGCGACGAAGACGATGTCTCATCAAACTCAAACTTACCGATCAGTTGCTAGTAGAATGGTTCACGAAATCATTCGTGAATGACGTCGATCATGACATCACCATGGGTGGAGTTGTCACAGAAGAATAGGCCATCAGTCGTGCCCAATACCTAGACCTCGTTTACTCACAGACGGGTACTCTTTACGACTTACTACCCGATGCACCTCGTCTTTCTACTTCTACTACTTCAACCACTCATGTTGCTTCTCATGCAGCTAATGGTGTGATTGGCACCTTCCATGCCCAACCTCATTCCGTCCAAACCTCTAGCAACAACCCCAGATCCATTTCTTCTAATGTTCAAAATGCTCCATCTCCTACCCCTCCCACCAGCAAGACTTCTGAGGTAAATTATGTTCAATCTACACCCGCCGGAAAAAATAAATCCAAAAAAGGAAAGGTTAAGACCGAGGAGGATAAAAATAATCCACAAATTGAGAAAACCAAAACACCACCTATTGACGATAGGGATAAGCGCAAACCCTGATACCCTTTTCTTATTTGTGGTGATGATCACTACATAAAGGATTGTCCACAATGAGTCGAGGTTACTAAGTTCCTTCAAGGGACCACAAAACCCCCCACTCCGGTCATATTGTCACAACCCTTCCCTTATCAACAACAGACCCAATTGATCATTCATGACCAACCTTCCCCCTCCAATACATCCTATGCCTTAATGTGTACAAGTGATTCAAAGCAGAATGACATCACACTTACCACTCGAGCCAAAGATTATCCTTCCTCCAAAGAGAAGGTTAATGCAATACATCCTTCATTAGTCCAACCATCTCCCACAACTCCACCTACCAATGGTCCTCTTCATCTCGAATGACCAAGCCTAGACACAGTTCTTCTCCCTCCTCCAAAGGGTGTCGTTCAAAAATCGGTTTTCAATCCTCATGCACGTGCTGCCTAGAACTACAATATTGTTGAAGATCTGGCCCAAGCACCATCCGTGATGTCAGCCCTCGAAGTCCTTCAAAGTTGCCCTATACAACGGAAGGCACTGTTGAAATCTATTGGTGGAATCGATCCTACGGATACAAATTTAATAATTTTTGACTTGGAAGATCAGATTCCAAGGTCACCCCCTCAGCTCACATTCCAAATACAAGTTATTGTCTCCGACAAAAATGTTTTTAGGACAGTTATTGATGAGGGTGCCTCGACGTGTGTCATGTCTATTACCTGCTGGAAATCCATCGGCTCTCCTCCTTTGACTGAATCCCACAACACGCTCAAAGCCTTCAATGGCTCTAGTTTTAAGCCTTACAATGTCCTCCCTTCATTTCCTATTACGTTAGAAGGAAAAATGGTCCAAGTTGAAGTAGAGGTCTTTGACGCTCCTCTCGATTACAACCTTCTACTTGGTCGTAGCTAGATCGACTCCATGTGAGCAGTTGTGTCAACTCTTTTCTATGTCGTGCATTTCCCACATCAAGGAAAAGTAGTGACCGTCAACCAATTGGCCTTCTTCCACTCCAATACACGTACCAACAATGTATCGTTCATTGTAAACCCCCCGGATACGAGAACGTCGGTGTGGGTCTTATTAAAGATTCATCATTAATGGGTACTTTCCCCATACCACCACCCGATGTTCCACATCTGTTTGTTGCCTCAATCAACATGATCTCCACCTCTGTTCATGAGACCCCCGCGTCTTACGACCCATGGATGGTACCCAACCCAGGCGATCATCTTCGTTACGGTGACGAAATGCCTTTGAGTTCGATCGAATCTGCTTATCAAGCCATTCAATCCGCAACCCCTGCTACTCCCTCTCTTGGTGATTTATCTCCAGACCCTTTCTGCATCATTTTTCCCATGGACGAGATGATTATGTCTGTTATGTCCATGGAAGACACCCCTTGGGACGATGGACATCAACGTTCCATCCTCTTCCTGGAACAACACACCATCGAGGGTTACTAACGGATCTCGACACCATCGACCGTTGTCGTCATTTCTACTGTTTCCGAGTCTACACATGATCTATTCTACGAAGGGAACTTAAGTAATATCTCACCCACCATCCCCCTCGACATGTCCATAAAACATGGAATTGTCGAAAATGTGCATATCAGAGCTTCGTGTTCCCATGACGAAGTTGTCACCTACAAGTCTCTTTTCCAAGAATTTTGTGACGTCTTCGCCTGGAGCTATGAAGAAATGTTGGGTATTGACCCCGACATTGTGATACATGAGATTAAGACATACTCAAATGTTAAACCCGTCCGGCAACGACTTCGTCCGGTCCACCCACGTAAAGAAGCCGTTATCAAGCTTGAAGTTGAGAAACTTCTTAAGGCTAGCTTCATTTACCCGGTGTGGCTCTAACTGACTGGGTTTCCAATATTGTTCCAATCGACAAGAAACAAGGCACTATCCATGTGTGCATTGATTATAGGGACATTAACAAAGATTTTCCTAAAGACAACTTTCCTACCCCTTCGTTGACCAGATCTTCGATGATTGTGCCAAAAGCGAAATCTTCTCTCTGATGGATGGTTTCTTCAGATATAATCAAATCAATATCGTACCAGCGGACCAACATAAGACCTCTTTTATTTGTCCTTGGGGCACTTTCACCTATCGGAAACTCCCATTCAGTTTAAAGAATGCCGGTGCAACTTTTCAACATGCTATGTCTTACGCCTTTCATGACATAAAGAACATTGTGCAGCCATATCTCGATGACTTACCCGCTCATTCCATGCGCCGTGTAGATCATCCAATACACCTCCATGCAATTTTCTTTCGATGTCGGTTTTACCATATATGATTGAATCCCCACAAATCTATTTTCTTCGTAGAATCCGACCGACTTCTGGGCTTTATTGTTTCACGTCAAGGGATCAGGGTAGATCCTTTAAAGGTCGAGGCGATTCTCAAACTCCCTCCTCCTTCCTCACTTCGCCAGTTACAAAGTTTGTAAGTGAAGGAAAACTTTCTTTTTTTCTTCATCCCAAACTATGCTGAGCTAACTCTTGGATTTACGTGACTGCTCAAGAAAGGTTCTGAGTTCATATGGGATACCACTATCAACAAAGCTTTTGAATCTTTGAAATTGTCTTTGACATGTACCCCACTACTCTTCCCACCTAATTACAGTCGGGATTATTTCTTTTACCTTGCAGCCTCAGACTATACCATCGCTATGGTTCTCGTCTAGGAGGATGATTCTCATGACGAACATGTCATTTATTACTTAAGTTGGAGTCTCACAACAACCGAAACCAAGTATTTACATGTTGAAAAACTGGCCTTGGCAGCCGTCCAAGCTGTTCAATGTTTCTGGCACTATATCCTCTCTCGCAAGACTACGGTAATTTCTAACTGCAACCCTATGCAGCACATTCTTACACACCAATTGCTAGGGGGAAAATACTCCAAATGGATTTTAATACTCTAGGAGTTTGACTTAGAATTTGAACGTGCTAAGTCCAAGAAATCCTTGGTGTTTGCTGAGTTGATATGCGACCTTCCCTGCTCTGAGACAGAAAATGTAGAAGTTGATTCATTACTTGATGAATCCCTTTTCCTAATTAGTTATGATGACCTTTGGTACGAGATATCATCATATATCTCTAGACCCAAAATTTCCGGCCCAATTTGTCTAGCACTGACCGCCGTCGAATATGCTACCAAGCCCATCAGTATGTCATCCTCGGTGATACTCTTTATCGTCGTGGGATTGACTCTATTTTTTTATGTTGCCTCACATTTGACAAAGGCGAGAAAGCCCTCAATGACTACCATTCTGAAGCCTGTGGTGGTCACATGTCTGGGTATGATACTGCCCAGAAGATCTTGCAGGTAGGGTATTTTTGGCCTTCTTTATTCAACGATTGTATCATTGTCGTCCAAAAATGCCATGTTTGCTAGACCTACAACAACAAAATACAATCACACCCTACTCCTCTACACCCTGTGGTCTCCATTGGTCCCTTTGCGAAATGGGGTATCGATTTCATGGCATGTCACCCTCACTCGGCTAGGGGGAATGGATACATTATTGTAGCCGTAGATTATTTTACGAAATGGGCTAAGGCGATATCAACATTTGGCAATACTAGAAGGACTGCAGCATTATTCATATTCAATCACATCATTGCTCGTTTTGGTGTTCCTCAAGCTATCATTACTAATCACGGTAGCCACTTTAGAAACTTCATGATGTCCGAACTCACTGAAAAGTTGGGTCTTCGCCATGAAAACTCAACACCCTATTACCCACAAGCCAACGGCTAGGTTGAAGCAATAAACAAGGCCCTCATTACCATGCTTCGACGAATGATAGGGATTCACAAAATGAGTTGGCACACAATGTTGTTTTCAGCATTGTGGGCTTACTGGACATCCGTTAAGTCTACTACCAGGTTTACACCATTCCAGTTTGTTTATGGTCTAGAAGCCATCTTGTCGATTGAATGTGAGATACCCTACTTAAAACTAGTCGTCGAACTTCTCCCAAACACTTCTGCTGAAAAAGAACGCATGTTGTATCTTATGCAATTAGACGAAACCCGTCGTGATGCCACCCTAGTTATAGAATCCCAAAAGAAACGCGTCAAATCCTAATATGAAAAACATGTCAAGCCACATGTTTTCTCCAAAGGTGATCTCGTTCTTCTTTACGAACAAAATCGGGATATGCTAGGAGCTGGAAAATTTGAAGCTATGTGGCAAGGTCCTTATATCATCAGACGAGTTTTGGAGAAAGGAGCTTACGAGTTGGTAGACTACGAAGGTATCCCTTTGAGTGAACCCAGAAATGGGTTGTACTTAAAGAAGTATTATGCCTAAGATCACCTGTGCATGAGTGCTTGTATTTTATTGTATCATACTTTTTGTGTGTTACTGTAGTATGTTTTTTTGTTATTTGGTCTCTGCCCTCGACCGCTTATGTTACATTGTGCTTGGTTTCTAGATGTCGGAGTCTTCGCTACCCCACATTGGCTTTGCCGATGGCGCTAGCCGTAGTACTGAGAACCTTTCCTCTGTTGCGTTGGCAATTTACACACCTACAAACAAACTTATCAATCTGCGAGGTGTGTGCCTTGGTCGTGCGACCAATAATATTGCAGAATATAGCTTCATCGTTTAATTGTTGATTGATGCTCTTTCGCTTGGTATCCACCACCTGGTTATACAACTTGATTCATAGCTAGTAGTACTACAACTAAGTAATGTCTATGCTATTCGAAGTCCTACTTTATTAAGGGTATATTTACGAATTCGCCTCTTGGAACGTTATTTTGATTATATTGAGTATCAGCACATTCCTAGATGTCTAAATACATTAACTGATGCATTAGCTAACTATGTGTTAGACAGACATTTGAGCCATTTATAAACCAACCACACATTACATGTATAAAACAACACAAGATAAGTCGGTAAGAGCCATATATATGTATATAATGATCAAAAGTGTTTACAAAAAGTTTCTGTCCAAGGACCAAAATCTCAAAAATACGAAGCCCATGGCTTCTACAAAATAGCGTCATGGATGACACTCACGATAACACACAATTTCTCGGGCTACCCTATGAAGCAGTCGACTGATAGACTCGGACACACCCACAGTATGGCGTTGGTAACGTCTAGGGATCTCCCTAATAGCCATATCTAGGATTTCAGCAGTCAACCCCTCCAAGTTCTGCTCCACTGCCTCGTAGTCTTCGGCATCCCATCTCGCTACTGGAGCTGCCTCTCCTCATCGTTGAATAGGAGACTTTCTTAGAGGTCGATATGGCCCCACATCTGTGTCATCAAAAAGAGATTTTTTGATTAGTTCTTGGATAAACACAAAAACATTTAATATGATAAAACTTGCAAAAACATTTAAAAAAGAACAAAATGTGCACTTTTTACCTAAATCACCCCACTGAGCATCCTTAGGCAGATCCAAATCCAGATCCCCTCAGAAATCAAAACCAGCGTATGCGTAGTTGTCAATCATCAACATCTGGGGCCGCAACTAGTCGAAAAATGAATCATTCTACTTGATGATGGGCCCTGCTACGTGTCGATCCATGAGGTTGCACCACCTCAGCATCCTCGGATTCTGTGGGGATCGTAAACCCTAGTCAACTTGTAGTCTCAGCAATGGGACCCTCTCAAGGAATAAGGACACCAAAAGTGATCCGTATCCAAACTGCTTCAAGTTACCCCTCCTACCCTTCATCAATTGCCTCTTCATACTATGGAGAACTGCATCCGACTAGTTGAAGACCCGAGGCTCTGTGCACTCTATGGTGTATTGGAAGTAGCTTTGGAGATCCATGTGTGGAGCCACGCTCCTGGGCATGCGTGCTATAGTGAACAAGATGGTTCGCATGATCAAGTCTTGGACCCCCAAATAGCAACCTTACCCTTGCTTCTTTCTGCCTCGGGAACACAGTACTGGCGACAATACTCACTCATAGGGAGTCCACTGCCTCAGCTACCGGTCAAGCTAGCATGGTACCCATGCCGTGATAACCCTCTTAAAAAATAGATATCCTTGATATCTAGGGTCAACATGTGGACTCCCACGTGAAATAATTGTTGGTCCACGTCCCACATATGGACCAAGTATTCCAACAATCTGAGTTGGGCTCTCATGTCAGGAATCCTAAGGAATTTCAAGAGCCTACAGTCTCAAAGGGCAACGATTGTACCCGGGTCATTCTCGATAATAGTATCGTCTTTCTCATGTTCTCTTTCTCGCCACTCCAACATTGTGATGGTCAAATACCTGCACAAGAGCCATGAAAGAAGAGTTAGCAACTTGTTCCAAAATTTTGCATGATTTTTATTGGGAAAAACTTAACTTTAAAATCCATGTTTCGACCCTCGCAGGTGAGCCTTTGGCACTCATAGGTTCCCTAAAGGCCACCTAGAGAATCCTAGATTCTCATAGGTCCCGCAAAGTCCGCCTGCGAGAATGCTCGAACGCATAGTGGGGCCCTAAAATGGACTCAAAACCCAAGAAATGGCCAATAAATACTAAAAATGAACCATGAAAAGTTAAAGGATCAAAAGCTTACCTCGTTGGTGGAAATGGTTCGCCAAATGGTTGCTTGTGCCTCTCGCAATCGAGCGAAGAAATTTGAGGGAAAATGAGGTATGTTGGACAAGTTTTGGGCAAAATCACAATGAAATGTTAAAAACCCTTTTTACTCATATTTATTCACTTTTACCATTTTTTATTGATTTTTATATTATTTTTCTTATAAAACCTAATGCCCTAATGGTCTTGTGAGTATGGTTGTCATAGGTATAGCAACTTCGAAGTCCGAACAGGGGGGTACGGGTATTTTTTCTTTTTGTCGCATGTACAGTTACATTTTTAGGGTTTTTGTAGGAAAAACCTCGAGCTCAGTCTTCGTTCATTCTCACGCTCGAAAATACATGAGAATGTAACCGAGTATACTTTTTCTCATCTTTTCGTACTCATATGGTAACACGAAAATGACGAACCTAAGGGAGTATTCTTTAAGCTCTTTTCACGCTCCATAAAAATGAAAATATTGTCGAGCGATCTTGTTCTCTTCACGCTCGTTAAAGTATATGAAGAAAACGTTCAACAGGCGATATTTTATCACTTTTTCGGTCTCGTCGAACTTATTTATGAAAAAGGAACTGGGAGATTTCTCTTTAAGTGTTTTTCAGGCTCTCAAAACATGAAAAACTCTCGAGTTTTCTATCCTTGGACTCGTTAAACAAACATCGACAGACCCATGATGGGACTAAACCACTCCTTCCTAGGTTTCGTTAAATATACTCTGAGGGACTCATCCGAAGGATGAGCTTACATCAACAAGCATATGTTATCCTCCTCAAGCTTGCGTAAAAATAAAGAGGTACTTGCTAGAAATGGTGGGGGGAATTTTGGGAAAGGGATGTGTTTTCATATTCATATTAATGGCAGTAAGCATCGCTCTTGAAAATGACACCCCCTATTTGTTGGATTACTGAGAGGGGGGGTGAATCAGTAATAACGTAATTATAATCCTTTTTCTTCAAATGTTAAATCAATGTAGAATTATAATCCAAAAGTGAGTAGTAATAAATAAACAATCACACACATGAACAGTACACCAGTGTTTTACGTGGAAACCCAAATCGGGAGAAAACCACGGAATGCTTTTTCTTATATGTCTTG
>JZKD02S2373459.1:72762-89511 GCA_000966675.3 Picea glauca
AGACAATAATAATTCATATTTACATCAAACACTATTGGGTCCATTTCCCAAAACTTTGTGCTATGGGTCTTTCTTCAAGGGTTGACATCAATGACAACCAACCTTAATCAACACTATTTGTCATTTGAATCTGGGTTGGGAAATCCATTTGTCTCTCGTTCGACTTGCTACAAGGTCATATCTTGGGTTGTCTTTGAGTTAGTGTTTGCAAGTCTTTGGTCGTGTCATTCATATGTTCAAGAGAAGTTCACACAAGCCCTCTATTGAGTCGACCATCTGCAATTGTCCATTCTTACTATGTTGGCCTTCCCTATGTCCATTTCGACTCATATTCATACTTTGTCTCATCCTCAAAATCTATTACTTATTTCGTGTCATTGATGGGGGATACATCAAGGCCCTCCTGTGACAAGTCTTGTTCCGTCGACTCCAACTCATTATCCGGAAATGAGACTTAGAAATCATTTAGTACCTTGGAACCTGCATGCCTTAATGGCAGGACTCTTCGCTTTCGATAGGGGCTTCACATCATTGATCCTTGATCGAGAGATTCTGCTGAATGCTCGACTTCAGCTCATTCATTCGCATTCGTTTGGATTGTACATTGGTACCTTGGGAGTCATTGACATTAATGATGATTTCCCTCGCATTTGTTAACAGTTTTCATCAATGACTGGTAATCAAGTGGTTTCTACCATGTTCGATTTCAACACATGTAATCGTATGGCTAGATTCATACTTTCAGGTGATGGGATTGAAGACCCTGGGTCTCATATTTTTTATCCAAGCTGCGATGGAGTATGTATGATTTGTGTTGGTGCATAGATCCACTTTGTATGCCATGTGGCTATGTCGTCTTAATTCAAGTCTTCTCACATAGATCCAAAGTGTATTCCTGGTGGCTATGTAGCATTTTTTACAGCATGGATCCACGGTGTATAATTGGTGGCCATGACTTACATTTGTGTTTCCATTCATTTTTTATCTAAGCGTGGGAATGCCTACCTCAGAATTGGTATTATATTCTGCAGATGTTTGATTGTTTACAGGTTTCCGATTAGGTGCGCTCCTGGTTTCTGACACACACACGTAGTTTACAAAGTATTTCAGTTGTCACAGAGTCTAGCCTCATACTTTGGGGGGCATTCTATTACACATGATTTTTTTCACTCTGGTGATGTCTCTACAAGTGATGTGTCCAGGCTCCCACAAGGACCTTTTGCCTGAGAAAGATGACTGTTGTCTTCTTCCAAAAACACATTTTTAAGATGAGTTCGTAGGCTGCCTATGTTATAGGATGCTATAATCCCTCATTCTTGCAGGCCACCCACACTTAGGGTGCGAACTATTCGCGGTCTGCTCCATAGATAGGGTGTGAACCTGTTTTTAAGCTTGGAAAGGAGAAGAGGTCACGAAGGTTCTAGAAGGGGATCTTCTAGAAAATGAGTTGGCATTTGCATGGTTGGCATCCTATTGACTTCTCAGATTTGGTGGGATCATCCTCATCCATGTAACCATCCCTCCTTCTCCTATATATTGAAAGGTTTCTCATGGAAAAGGTTAAGCAAGATTGAATGAAGAATTGGTGAAAGAATTGTGTGAAGAACCCTACTTGGACAAAAGCTTGAAGACTCTATTTGGTCTATCAAGAGGAATTGGATCTTCTTCATGCAAGTACAAAGCAAGTGTGTGTGTTGGAACCAAGAGTCACTGAAAGGAATATTGCAACATCAAGGCATTTAGGTTGTATCTTCTACTTTCATTTAATATAATACAACGGCATGTCCCTTTCCCATAAAATCACTCTTATTTTATAGCATAAATCCTTGATCATATGCATAGGTTGACATTGAATATACTTTGCTATCTTCACTTTGGTTGGTTTGTGTTGTCTTGGACCTGACTTCACAAGAGCATCGGAGCCAAGCGAGAACAACAGAGACCTAAGGAAGCAATATAAAGGTATGTCACTTATTCCTTCTTATCAGTAGATTCAATGACTACAACTTAGGGAAAGAGTCATGTCCTGTCTTGTTTTGTTCTCGATCCAGGTGGATCTAGGGAGATCTGTTAGTGTCTACACCTACCGATTTGTTTGATAACAATTATGCCATGAGATCTATTGTCTTTCTCATGCAAGAACTCTTAGGATGGAACCCCTTGTTATAGTAGGAACACTTGGTATTCTCCTTCTTTCTCTTTGATTCCTTAGAACTTGAACTCTCATCTGTGAACTTTTTTTTACCTTCCTTCTTGTTCTCTTGGTCCCTCTTTCCCTTTTTCTTTTGCTTATTCTTCTTTGAACTTCCTTGAGTTGTAAGCGCATGGGGCTTGGAACTCTTAAGTGCCCATGTCTAGATGAGCTTTGTTTGCTCATGGATAAGTGACTCCATGAACTCATCCAGGGATGGCATCTTCCATGTAGACCCCATAGCTAACCTAGAAGTATGAAAACAAGAAGTGTATACATAATAATTTGTTCTTAGTTTGGTTAGAATTGAAAATATTAATTGTGCATTTTTCTTATCAATTCCACAAGCCCTAACATGAGAATCAACGTTTTAAACTGAGATAAGTAGTCTTGTAGGGTATTGAAATATCTTGGATCCAATGCATATAGATAATTATCCATCTAATGACATCTTAGACTATCTTGTTTTCCTAACAAATCCTTCAACTTTTTCCAAACAACGTTAAGAGTCTTGCAAGTATCGACATGAAAGAGGAGATCTGAAATGATGCTCAAGCACAATATCTCATAAGATTCATCCATTCTGCTAAATTATTTTGATTTCTCTATGGATGAAGTAGGATCGACCTAATTCCCAATGGTGACCCTATACAAATCCTTGCCTCGAAGTAGAAGCTCTATCTTGGGCTTCCATTCAAAATAGTTGAAGGGTGTCAAGATCACTGAAGAAGATGGATGATCCATAGTTATTTGTGGGTTGTCCAATCTGATATATAAACCTACAATAAAAGTGAATAATCCCTCACAATAATGGCTCTAATACAATGTGGGATTAAACCACACTCCAAGACCTAATTGTGAGTAGGAAATACTACACTAGCTAATTGCAAAAGAAAGAGAGGAGAGAGAAAAATAGAATCAATTTTCACACATAAGACACTAAGAAACCAAATCAAATCACCATGTATTAACCCTTGGTTATGACTACAATATATAGGACTCTATACAAGAGGAGTAATGAGCACTAGGTTGGGGTTTCCATGTGCATGCTCAAGTATAAAAGCAACCACTCCTACTAGTAATAGTTAACTAAAGTCAAAAGTTGCTAAATATAAGAAAAGGTCAAATATGGGGAGTGAAATCAAGTGAGAACTCTACATGAATTCAATAATGCATTCCACAACAGAAAATATCTCCTAGAATAAGACTAGATTCCAAAAATGGAATTAAAGTCCTAACTAAGTGAGAATTTCCTAAATATGGAAAGTCATTAAATAAGTGACATAAGTTAACTCCAAGTATTAGATGGGTAATGTGAACTTCCATAGGAGGTCATTAATATCTATAAAAAGTGCACATTAGGTGCCATGTCACTTGTCCAATCACTACCCAGCCACTTTCAAGTGGCTACTACATGGAAAACTTGCTAAAAATAGAAATTACCAAAAATAGACTGTTAAGGTTTCGGTCACCTGCTAAAAAGAGAAAATGCTAAAAATAGACATGATGAAGAATAGTCAGGCTAGGTAAAGAAGTCAATCTAGGTATGGTAGTTAGGATAGGCTCAGGCAGGGCTATAAATATACATTCCATAAATAATAGTCCTCCTAAGAAAGTGGAAAAATGAAAAAATGAGTATGTCAATGAGTATGTAGTTGAGCATGTACCCCAACACACATACCTGCCTTGTTGGCAATACGAACACAATCACATGCATTTTTTATTACTTGACAAATTAATTAAACCCATTCATAAGAGTCACAAGTTCCCACACTACCCAACAATAACCTATATCCCTGTAGATGAAGAATGACCTCTTTTCTAAGGAGGACAAGTTTGAGGAAACATGTTAAAGTCTTAAGGAAAAATATATCATGCTTATTGTTATAGCAAGATTTGCCTCACCCTATGCAATCTTGCACAGAGGGCCTTTTTCCATTTCCCTATGCATACTTGAAGTCCCTTTTTGCAAATACCAGAGCTAAAAACATAATGTGTCCCCATATACGCACCTTGCCTATATTACAACATGTGTATACGCATGTTGCACCACTGCATCCCGCGTACATCGGGAAATGTGCCCAAAATTAAAAAATGGTATCAGGTTTCCATGTCACGTCATGAGATCAATGATCCTTGGCCTTCCATATACTGGAAACGTTCTGACTCGGCCCTTCAGTTCCACGTGAATGCTATAAATGGGCCAAATCCGAGCTATAGAAAAGGAGAGAAAGAATTCAACTTTGAGAGCAAACGTACTCTGGAGAAATTATTCACTTCACATTGAGTCTACATCCCTTTGTCCTTTAAGTCTGAACACATTGTTCATCCCCCAAGCTCTTCCCTTATTGATTGAGAACTTAATTGTCTCTCTTATATGGGCTTTCCTTTGGTGGAGGATTGAAGTGGTGGAGGCCCAGCTGGAAGGAACTTAGTTTCTTGGTTCCAAACAGTGTCGACACAGAAGTTTGTAACTGTTTCACTTTTGTTGATTATATCTTAATGGAAATACTCTTTTCTCGTCCAATTAATATCTCACAAATATTTGAATTATTATTCCATGGGCGTATTTGTTATAAATATTGATTTATTATGCTATCAAATGTGTTAACATTAAATATTATCACCATATGCTTGCGTTGCTTGGTTGTTGAGGACTAGTTGCAGGTATATTGATTTGGGTCAAGTGCTCAACGATGGACTTCATCGAACGTTTGGATGAGGTAGGCCTTTTATCTTGTCTTGCTATCATAATTGTCTATATAACATACTTGAGATTAGAGTTGATTTCTACAGTCATTTCCTTCTGTTGTGGTTTACCCCTAGTCATAGAGATATTTTGCTCGTAACAAAATTGGCGACCATATTAGGGATATAATCTTCTTTTTTGGGGTTTGGAGTGTTTTTTCTCCTTAGATTGCTCTCATTCATATTGAGTGCTTTTTCGCCTTAGATTGCTCTCATTCATATTGAGTTTCTTGTCGTATGATTGCTTGATAGCCTCTGTTCACTCTGAGTATGAGTTTCTTAGCATTTTCCTTAGCCTAGCTGTGTTTTGACACATATACGCAGGTTTTTGCTTGACAATCATGTACATACGCGTGTTGTACTTCTACAAGTTGCGTACATACGCACTTTTCCCTTGAACAACCATGTACATCAACCTTTGTTGCTTGATTTCTAGGTTTGGTGGTTGTTGGGTAGATTTTGATGATTGTTGAGTCTTCTTGGGTCTCTGTGGTGACTATTAAGTGTCTGTGGAATGACAAGAAACTTGTCTTTGGTTGAATTTTTGGACGATGCCTTTCTGATCATCTTTTCATTTTGATTGTCCTTGGAACTTGGGATGGGTATTTTTCTCCCTAATATTCTACTTGGGTTGTCTCTGTCTATACACAATAGAGTCTTTATATAAAGTTGATGTTCAGTCCTTGCATTTTCATTCTCTTATATTGAAAATACAAAAATATTAGGCATTTTACATTGATTGGCATTTTGATCTCTTGAGTCTTTGTCATTTATCTTAGTGCATGTAAAGAAAGATTACATTTTATTTAGAATTGCATAATTGAATTGAAAATTTCATTTTTGAAAAGCATATCATTTATTGGAAATTGAAGTTAAGACTTTGCATTATATTCATATTCATTTATTTTACTTGTTGGGTCATAACATCACTATTTTCACGACCGCGCCTTTTGAGTAAGTAAGGCCATTAAAATTAATGCTATAATTTAAAATTGATTAGTAATGATTTTGTTTTCTAGGGTGCACAAACTAGCTTAGGATTTAGAGCCTTGGAATAGGATTTTGTGAGTAAATTTCTCCAAGGCTATTAAATCAACATATGTGTCTGACTAAGGGAGTGGAGAAATCCATTGTATAATCAGTAATATCAGGAGGCTCCACTTACACCGGAGTTAAGAATGAGGTCGCATGAGGTTGGTTGAAGGGATATCCCCCTGATACCTTCTTAGCATCAGATATATTTCTGGGGATCTATTCATAAATGGGGATCTTGTTAGTGCCCTTACCTCCATGAGAGGCGGTGCTTTCAAGGTTTTGGGCTTTGATACCCTGCCCATATGGTGGACCTAACTTACGACTGTTCGATTGTGCATCAGTTATACCTTGGTTGCTTAGTTGCTTGACTTAGGTACCACATAGGTTACTTGCAGGGGTTATTCTATAGGTACCCTGGGTTAGATAAGGGTCAGACATCACACAACCTTTATGGAGGATTACCTCTCCAGGGAGATCTAACCAACTGGTTGTTAAGCCCATGAGGGCCCTTGTAATTGATTCTGCTTCCTCCAATCTTTAGCAGTGGAGTCTCAGGCCCCTCTTTGGCGAGGCATACCTACTTTAGAGAGGGAGGTCCCTTTCAGCCACTTTATCATGTTTGTGTGCATATTGGTTGTTTGATTATTTTTGGTGTGCTCTTTGATTATTAGTAGACGTGCCTTGAGTTGTCATGATCATGAATAGTGGAGTCCCTTTGGCTTCCTAATTTAACGCTACCTCTCCCATGACATTCGCTCATTTCATGGGGACGAATTCATCCGCTTTTCATAATGGTATGAATAATTAAGACACTCAATCAATGTCTTAGGTCTCTAATCATTTTTCTCATGGTATGCCAGACATGTCTTCGCACTTGCCATCCTATGTGAATCCTAGTTTTGGTTATGGGGGCATGATGCCTCCTGATTCTCCCTTTTCGTTTGGTGGGAGTCATATCCCTCAAACAACTCTTACAGTAGGAGGTTGGAATCTTCCTTCCTACGAATCCATTTTTCTAGGAGCAAGTGATAAAATGGGCAGTCATTCTACTTATTACACTTCGTCCACCTATCCTTCTTTCGCTATGCCGGCTCCTACTGATTCTTTTCCCATGGAGGACCTCTGTATGTCCTCTGGTGTTTCATCTGGGGAGAGTCATTTTTATAGTATGGGGAACCCCTTTCATGAGGTTCCTTCATCTGGGGGCAACATATATCGTCACATGAGTAACCCTTGTCATGTCACTTTCTCTTCACAAGCGGCTTCCTCGGTGTCGAAGCGTTTACACCCCTTTATGAATCAACATGGAGGAGGATCCTATCCTACTGGACAGGGCCATGGTGTATACCAGAACCCTTCTTGGCCTACAATTTCTCAAAATAGTCTTTCCCAGAACCTTGGTCTCAAATGCTACAACCATCGCCATCACAAGTCCAGTCATTGTGTGTCATAATGGAATTATATCACCAACCTCTGCTAGTCATGTTGGAGATTGGTCAACAACCTATGAAAGTGATGTTGAATACCATCAACCAGTCATTGTAAGTCATGTTGGGGGCACAAGTCTAGTCATCACTAGTCACACTACACATTCATCACCAACCTCTGCTAGTCATGTTGGGGATTCATCACCAACATCTGCTAGTCATGTTGGAGATTTTCTACTATCCTCTGCAAGTCATGTTGGGAGCATGTCACCAACCACTACAAGTCATGCTGGGGGAATTCATACGATTGAGAAGCCTATATGTGTAAGACGTAATCCCAAGTTCCTTTGCAGGAATTTTGAAGGAGATCACCTTACTCGTTTGTGTCCTTCTGCTACTGGGATAACGGAAGTGTGGTCCTTATCAGGGGGCCCTTCAGGTTTTGAGTTGTCTTTGGCTTCCCAACCTTATTTGGTTGATACAGTGATCATGTTGATGCAATATTTGACTGACACCCCTCTTCCTTTAGGGGTTGATGTATCTCTTGACCTTGTTGTCCTGCATCATGTTCAACCAGCAGTCATGTCGATGCAATCTTTGACTGACACCACTCCTATTTTTGGTGGTGATGAATCTCTTGAACTTGTTGTCTCACATCCCATTTAACCAATGGTTGAAGAATTGGTCACGCTGATGCAATTTTTGGTCAATCCCGCTCTTCTAGTTATAGTTCTATACCTTCTATACCATGTCATTAGCATTTCTAGTACTACACTTTCTTAACAAGAGAGAGTTTTACTCTCCCTAAGTACTCTCCCTCCAAGTCTTGGAGAGGTTCCCTTTGACTGGGATGGTCTTTTGGGGTATCCAATTCCTCATCCTATGCCTTTTCAAGTAAGAGACGTTATTCGATATATCGTGGAGAAGGTAACCTCCACTAACACTTTATCCCCCTCGACCTGGAGGGATTTGGGTTTTCCCAAGCTTGTGTCAGCCATTCATAAGTTGCTGAAATTTCACAGGAATCCTGCATGAGACCCTTGGCCTCCCCCATGACATCCTGCCTAGAAAGCTCTCAACGAGTCTGATTTAAGCTCTTTTCCGACTCGTCTAAAAAGAGAAAAGATTGTTGAGTGAAATTGTCTCTTTCACACTCGTTAATTGGATTTGAAAGATTATGACTCTTAGTTAAGCTATTTTCTAACTCATTTTCAAAAAGCGGAAAGATTGCCAAGTGAAATTGTCTCTTTCACACTCGTAAATTGGATTTTAAATATTGAGAGCCATCGATGCTGCCAGGATTAGTCGTATTGTTCCTAGTGCATTGCTATCAAGAACCTCCCATTCTTCATCCTTCATGGTCATCATATTCTTTGTTATTCCACCCAATGGTAGGAATAGATTCTACTGATATAAATAATCTTCCATCTGCATCTTCCATAACTGGTAGTTTTGGCCGTTAAATTTATTGACCCTAAACTTTCCATCTTCTGCCATTTCTCCCACTCAAACCAAGAACCCTCTTTTCATGTGAGTTACCTTTCGCCCTGATACCAGTTATTAGAAAAACAGGATCACGGAGCAATAAAATAAAACAAATGTGGAAATAAAACATAGAAGATACAAAATACAATAGAGACACAGATATACATGGTTCACCTAGTGTGGGCTACGTCCACCAGAGAAATTGTCAGATCCTTCCTTTATTATTATCCAAAAAAAGAAGGGATGCAACCTACATCACACCCGTTGTAACTTCCTCTTCTTTCTCTCACAGTGTCCTCACTCATAATACAATATTCGCAATGATACATAGCTGCAATACATTTCCCTCATAAAAGAGAGTTTCCTTCTAGGGAAAAAACCCTAACATAACTTCTATCGTCAGATATGAAACCTTATAATGAACGGTCCAATTTTACAATGAAATTACAATATACATTTACAAGACAATTTTTCCTTCGGGGGGATATCCCCCCCTGCACTCCCCTGCGTGGAGTGTACATTCTTCAGGGGTGTAAAGTCTTCATGGGGTATAACATGGTTGAAAACAAAGACCTCTAAATCAAGA
Organism: Picea glauca; assembly: GCA_000966675.3. Taxonomy (NCBI): domain Eukaryota; kingdom Viridiplantae; phylum Streptophyta; class Pinopsida; order Pinales; family Pinaceae; genus Picea; species Picea glauca. The sequence continues at coordinate 82,235 of JZKD02S2373459.1, forward strand.
AGATAATCAGGCTTCACAACCAACAGAAGAACTGATCACAGGTTTGCATGTTAGCATGGGAAATGCTTAGACAAATTCTAATGGAAGAAGAGACAGGAAGGAGCCTGTAACTATGAGGAGTCTGCAAAGAGAAGTGCGGATATATAGGGTTGATAATGAAAGGATCATGAAATATTAGGAGGAGATACTACAAATCGCGAATATGTTACAGAAGCAAGTCAACAAAGATTCGGGCACAAAGCAAGAAGCTAGTTCTAGACAAGTAGAAATATCTATATCTCATGATAGGAGAGATGATCATCGACATCATCATTCCTTAGGGAACTCGACCAGAAGAGCGTATGCATGTTCAATATCGGCAAGAAAGTCAAGTATGTCTCATGTCAGACATCAGAGAATCATACATGGATCAAATAGCTTACAAGGGGAGATAAGGAAAATCAAGCCACCATCATTTGATGGAGAGAAAAAGAGAGGAGAAGATGCAAAAGCATGGTTGTTGGGAATGAGGAAATATTTCCAGTTACATGACTACTCATCAAATATATAAGCCATAATTGCAGCCTGCCATATTCAAGGAAAGGCATCTATGTGGTGGGATAGACTGAAGCATGTTAAGCACCTTGATGAGAAGAGAATTTCTTGGAATCATTTCAAGAAATATTTTCAACAGCAGTACTTTTCAGAGCAATATTATGACAAGAAGAGAAATATTTATTTGAACTCAAACTTGGTAACATGACCATGGATGAATATGAAAGGAAATTATTGTGACTCCTCAGGTATGTGTGTTTCATCATGGATGAGAAGGTCAAAATTCAGAGGTTCCTGAGTGGAATGTCATCCTTTTACAAGAATAAAATTTAGTTTGATGAGCCCAAGAATTTAAAAGAAGCCATAAGAAAGGCTAAGTACTTGTATGATCATAATAGAGGAAGGCCAACTTTCCAAAAGTCTTGGGATGACAAGAAGAAAGAAAAGATGGATCAAAGGAAGAAATTATTTAAGCCACCTTTCATCAAGAATAGATCTCAATCATATCAACAAGGAAAACCATCTCAAGGCTATCAAAAAATGACATATTCCTTTGGAAATAGGCCAAGACAATAGCCCATAAAGTGTTGGGGATGTGATGGAGATCACATGTATAAATATTGTCCTCATCGGGGAGATTAAATGAATATTGTGCATAGCATCAAGCAAGAGGAGACAATAGATGATGTGGGAAGAAGAATACCAAGGATCTATGAAGCCTTGGACAATAGAAAAGAAAACTATCAATCCCACACGATTGAAGTGGAAGGTAAGATTGATAATCAACCCATAACTATTTTGATTGATTATGGAGCTCGTCATAGCTATATAGATCCAAATCCAATTGAAATATTTAAATTGAAGAAATGTAATAATGAAAAGTCTTGGTTAGTTCAGCTAGCTACTGGAACCAAAAGAAGAATTAATGAGCTTGTTGATGATTGCCCAGTAAACATGAACAGAATCAACACTAAGGCAGATTTCAACATCATATCGCTTGAGTCTTATGATTGCTTGATTGGTATGAATTGGATAGAAAAGAGTCATGATGTATTAGATTGTTATAACAAGGCTTTCACATGTCTTTATGAGGAAATGAATTCAAGGACAATGAAAGGTATTCCAAGGCCTATATATGTCCGAGAGATTTCAACATTGCAATTGAAAAGAAGTTTTAGAAAAGGGTGTCAGATATATGCAGGCCATATGGAAGAGCCAATGAAGGATAAGGAGCCAAGTCTTGAATATTATCTAGTCTTGAAAGAATATGAATATGTGTTTGGGGAGTTGCCAGGATTTCCACCAAAGAGGGATATAGATTTCTTTATTGACTTAATTTCTGGAGCTTCCCTAGTGTCCAAAACTCCCTACAGAATGAGCATGCTAGAGTTAAAAGAGTTGAAAATTTAGCTAGAATAGTTGTTGAAGAAGATATACATAAGCTCAAGTGTTCCTCCTTGGGGTGTCTCGGTTCTTTTTGAGAAGAAAAGAGATGGAACGATGAGGTTATGTATTGACTTTATATAGTTGAACGAGGTTACAGTTAAGAACAAATATCCTTTGCCAAGGATTGATGATATTTTTTATCAGTTGAAAGGAGAAAGGATATTTTCCAAGATCAATTGAGGTCAGGCTATCATGAAGTGAGAATCAGATAAGAATATGCTAGCAAAATATCCTTTCAGACAAGTTCAGGACACTATGAATTTGTGGTGGTGCCATTTGGATTGAAAAATATGCTTGCTACATTTATGTGTCTGATGATGGGTTCTCATAGATTTTCTGGACAAGTTTGTCATTGTATTCTTGGATGATATTCTTATATATTCCAAGACAGAAGAGGAGCATGAGAAACATTTGAGGATGGTGCTACAAGTGTTGAGAGAGAACCAATTGTATGCCAAATTGAGTAAATGCACTTTTTATCAAAAGCAAATCCATTATTTGGGTCACATTAATTTAGAAGATGGAATAACAATGGATCCAAAAAAGATTGAGGCAATCAAAAGTTGGCCAATGCCAACAAACATTTCAGAGGTTGGACCATTTATGGGTCTACCTGGTTATTACAGGAGATTCGTTGTGGGATTCTCCAAGATTTCACACCCAATAACATCTTTGCAAAAGAAAGGAGTAAATTTCGAATGGAGTTCCAAGTGTGAAGAAAATTTCTAGTGCTTAAAGGATTTACTAACCAGTGCACCTATTTTAAAAGTTGTAGATCCAAATAAGGATTTTGTTGTGTTCATAGATGCATGCAAGGAAGGGCTCAGTGGAGTCCTTACACAAAATGGACATGTAATTTATTATGAATCTAGAAAATTGAAGGAGGATGAAACAAATTATGGCACACATGACTTAGAATTGACATCCATAGTACATGTCTTAAGGATGTGGAGGAATTACCTCATGGGGAAAAAAATGAATTGAGGATAGACCATAGTGGTCTGAAATACTTGTTTGAACAACCAACACTAGATGCTAGACAAACTAATGGATGAAATTTCTCAATGAATCTGACTTTGACATCAAGCACATAAAAGGAAAAGAGAATAAGGTGGTCGATGCACTCAACATAAGGGTGCACAAAATGCATGCTACAACCATTAGTATGTACCTAACAGATTTAAAATATAGAATTCTAGACGGTGTAACAATGGACCAACATTATATGCAAGTTAAAGAAATCTTACAACAGAATAAATTATAGTATAAATATAAGGATTACAAGCTAGAAGAGGATGGAATCCTCTTATTCAATAATAGAGTTTATGTTCTCAATTCTCAATGATTGAGAAATTCTATTTTAAAGGAGATGCACAATGTGCGATACGCTGGACATCTAGGATACCAGAAAACTATTACAGTTCTAAGAGGCCAATATTTTTGGCCTGGTATGAAGAGAGATGTCATTGATTATTTGGTTAGATGTATGGAATGTTAGAAGGTAAAGGTTGAGCACAAACACCCAACGGGATTGTTGCAGTCATTTATCATTCTTAAATGGAAATGGGAAGTTGTTATTATCGATTTCATTACCAAATTGCCTAGGACAACAAGGAAAGATGATTCCATGATGGTAGTGGTGGAAAATTTTACAAAGGATACACTTTTCATTCCTATAAAAGTAACTCATAAGGAAACCAATACTAGATAAATTTATATGAGAGAAATTGCTACGCTACATGGTGTGCCTAAGGCAATAGTGTCAGACCAAAATCCCATGTTCACTTTCAAGTTTTGGAAGGGGTTTTTTAAAGGATTTGGGACTATAGTGTCCCCAAGGCCGAGCCCCGCTGTAAACCAAGTTCTGAAAGGAATTGTGATTATGTTTTATAGGCTGGTGAGCCAAGTTCTTATAAGCTGGAGACTTATGTGTTGTTAGGCCAGGGAGCCTAAGTGTTGAAGGCCAGGAGCCTGCTGTTGTACTTGTATGTATGCAGAACATTTAATAAAATATAAACACCGCCAGGTGTAGACCGACCACGATGAATGAGTGAAGGGGGACTAAGCATCCACAGAGTGGGCAAGGGATTAGGGGCTGGAAGGTGGGAAAGGGGCTAAGTGTTGAGCCTAGGGGCTAAGCCTAGGGAGGGCTTAAGCCTGGGAATAATATTTTAATATTATTCCAAAAGATATGTGCATCATATGTTTTTATCCTAAGTCCTTTTGGAAGGACGCGTGATTTCCCAAGTGGTGGGAGGAACGCGTGTTGGTGGAACGCATGCAGTTCCATGGGTGACAAGTGTCAACCCTGGTGCATGCGAATAAAACAGCCAGGGTGAGCCATGAGAAGGTTCCATTCCCATTCCATCGGATTGTCTGAACACGTACGGAGCTCTGAGAAGTATGACTAACCCAACTCCTGTAGAGAACCTCTGTGAGACCCTATGACTCGAATGTCTGTGTCTGATTCTGAGAAATATTGTGCATGTAACCCCAGCCTACGAGAATCCTGTGTTGATTTTGGGGAAGAGTATTTGCTTGTTCGGGAAAGTTGAGCAAGCCTATGCGAGCATTCCTTGTTTCGAAGCTGTGACTATGAAGCCATCTTGTGATTGCCGAACCAGTTTTTGGAAGGCCTGTGTCTGTTTTCCCATGGGATTGTTGAGACTACGCAGTATTGGACTGTGTGAGGCTTGTTGGCCTGTGAGCGACTCCCTCCAGGTGAGAGAGTGCGCAGGGGAAGGAGAGAACTCCTGGAAGGAACCCTGTAGCTGCCATAGAGCCCGGAGACTTCCGATCCGGTCTGTTCCTATAACCCAAGGTAAGGGAGATTGGCAGCCGAAGGACTGTCCAAGTGACAGAGAAGGTCCATTCTCCTGGGGTGGAACAGGCATGTGGGGAATGAGGGTCTTTGGGAAGTGAGCGTGGGAGATTCCTTGGAGATAATCCCTTCCTTTTGGTTGTGTGTGACTATTTTCCCTGTAACCTCAGCCTGAGCCTAGATTCCTTGCCTTGGGGTGGAGCTTAGTCCCAGCTCAGGGGTGACCCACTGCTAAGTTGATGAGCAGTGCGGTCTAAGGCTGGGAGGTTCATGGAAGGCCTGCATTTGGTTGGTGGATCCCACCATTGTTACAAGATAAGTGTCTAACTATGTTTTATCACATTTTATCATGTCTCTACTGTAAATGTTATCATGTTTTCCGCTGTGTATACGAATTAATATGGAATGCTATGGATTGTTTAATTATAGTAGTAATGATATGTTTTACTCTAAGTTAAGTGTGTTTATTTGTTTAAATGCAAGGGATATATGATATATGTATGAGCTTTGTACAAATGGTGTGTACAAATGGGTATCAGAGTGCGAGTAAGCCCAAAGTTCCGAAATGGGTGTGCTACAAATTGGTATCAGAGCGTGAGAAAACCCAGAGTTCCGAAATGGGTGTGCTACAAATTGGTATCAGAGCACGAGTAAGCCCAGAGTTCCGAAATGGGTGTGCTACAAATTGGTATCAGAGCGAAGGTTTCGACACTGAGCCTAGATGGGCCAGTGGAGCGGTCTTTGGACCGAGAATGAGAAGGGAAATTGGGTTTGGAGGAACAATTTCGGACCTTGGTTTGTTCCAGAGTATCAAGTAGTTGCTTGACCGTGCTTACGAGCTTAGGAAGTATAGCGGCAAGTGAAACCGCAGCTGGTGTGGTCTATGGACACGGGGAGACAGGTCTCTACACCAATGGTGTGAGAACCTTAGGATCTGTTCGGGAGGGAAGGAGATCCCTCATGACCGTCGGATCTGGAAAAATGTGCGTAGGAATTAAAATTCCTTTTGAAATACACAGGAATGTGGAAATCACAATATGTGAAATTCTGAATTGGTTAGGAACCGTCTAAGCCGTCAGATCTCAGCCGGAAAACCCATCAGTCGTAGGATATGTAGGGAGATGTCCGAAGGTTAAACCTCAGAGACTAGGGGCAAGAGCTCTGAAATAGATCTAGACCGTCCGAAAGACAGAGGACACGTGTTGTGAGATTTCACATTTCGGGAAATCGGGAATCGCGATATTGGGAGTCACGAAGGAGGTTGGGAATTTTCATGGTAAAAGTCCTAGGAACGATCTGAGCCATCCATCAGTTGGGACACGTGGGCGAGATCGGGAGCCCATCGGCATATCGGGGTTCGTCGTTTCGCGAATCCTGAGGACATATGTGTTTCGGCATTGGAAAGTCCGAAACCCCGATAGGAGGTATGACTGTGGTCATATAAGGGGAGGTCGTGTGAACCACGAGTCTAGCCCAGAGGGCTAACAGGAGTTAGAGCACATCAGCGCTTGGAATCCCAAAACCCTGAAAACATTGGGACTTTCCATGGTGGAAACCCTGGAGCAGTCGTGGGCCGTCCGATTTGAGATAGCCACGTGTTGAGAGATTACCCGTTTCGAAAAATCAGGGATTCGGGAGTTCCATTGACAAAGAACTCAGACTCTCGTCATGATAAATCTTGACCATACTGTTAAGACATTAGCATGTGGCTAAGTCCCGATGAACGGACGAGATTCCTTCGGGGAATCTCTGGGTCTTTAACGACCGTTCGATGTGAGAAAGATCTGACCGTTGGATTTTTCTAGGAATGGATGTGGACACATGGAGATGTACCGCGTGTCAGAGGGTCGAAAAGAGAAGCGATAGTGGTGGGACCCTAATGATGTCACCGAACGTGACAAGGATCCTCCAAAACGTGCCACACACCACTTTGGTAAAGGGTGACAGTTGTGTTGTAGACTCGAAGAATAAGGTAAAATAGAATTTCGGAAGTCGGGGGTTGGAAAGGAGAGTTAAACGGGAGTTCTCCAGTACCGAGACTCTGAAACCCCGAAACCCAAAGTCCCGAGGTACAAAAACCCGAAGTTTCGAAATCCTGAAGTGTCGAAAATGAAAGCTTTGAAACACAAAAATTGCAGAGCCGAACGAGAACTCAAAAAACCCATTGGAATCGAAATGTCTTTTGTTCTTGTTGGTATTAGTTATAAATGTTGAAGATTGTTCCTGAAGGTTTAATGGCCTGATAAACTACAATTTTATTTGCACAGTGCGTGTGCAAATTTCAACGGAGGTCAGGACTTCAGTTAACCAACGACTGAGTATGGAGTGGGGAAAGGTGCAGATTACCCCCGAAATAGATGTCGAACAGGAAGGAAAGGATGTTAACCTGGGAATCGAAGGATCGAACTCCAATGGGCATGGAAAAGAGAAGGATAAGGAAGGACACATAATGAAAATCATTGAAGGATTGCAAAGA